>SNVD02007439.1:0-29572 GCA_013180625.2 Boswellia sacra
GAGTAGCAATTAAAAAATGAGTTAATATCATTTATTACCCCAACCTTTTTACAAAAAATCACTTAGTTGCAACTTTCAAAAATTTAATGAGCAACTACCCAACCGTAATTGACTAAACAATAGGATTTTAATTACTCTGTTTACACCTATGTTTATTTTAAGAAATGCCTGTGTATAATAAAATAAACTTTGGGTAATGAAATAGCGAGTATACCCTTGATGAGTATTTTATTTAACATGACCTTTTAAATAATTACGTATCCTTTTTTTTTATCAAAATACCCTTGATATGAAAAATCAAGAGTGGATCATTATGTGATTGTACTGTATAAAAAAAAAGAAAATAAATCATAAAAACACAATAATTAGTTACAATATCATGTCAAAAAAAAAAAAGAGACCAAATTCATGCATGCAATGAATAATACTATAAAACTATCATATTATTAAATGTATTTGATCATTGTACTCAATTAAAAAAACAAAAAATCATTTCCCCAAATGCAGGTTCTATAATTTTAATAAATAATTTATTAATCCAAATGATCTAATATTTTACACAGACCTTATACGAATATGCATCTAACAACATGTAAAATTTTATAGAATTCTAAAATTGGTAAATACCTCAAATATTTAAAGTTTTCATATACAACAATTATGTTTTATCATATTCACTAACCGCGCTTCATTTTAAAATTTATAACATTCATGAAAAGTTTCTAAAATCATAAAACTTTCTGGATTTAAACTAGACATAAAGCCAAAAAATTTCCAAATCTCATAATTTTTTGAGACTTCTAGGTACCTCAAATAATTTACCTAATATTGATATCCTACAGAAAAATTGAAATTCCAACATTGCAAAGTTAAATTCAAAAATTCATAAAAAATTGAATACTCAGTATTTTTTTTAGTGAAACAAAATCTTGAGATATCTATTTTAACATATATAAATTTGAGAAGCAAATTCATAGTAAAATAACTGTAGAAAATTTTTAAATCCTATACTTTTTACTGCCAGAGTCTAGGATTAATTAAGTTTGCTTATATAGGTTTATTGATTTAAAAAGTAAAAAGTCTAGATTGCTCTCCTATTGTTACACTTTTTTACGGCATTAACACTCATGGGCTTATTTGATGAATTTTGTAAAAAGTCAGGTGATTATTGATTAAATTTTCAAAAGTTGCATCTAAGCGATTTTTTTTTTTTAATGAAAAGGCAAGAGTAGTAACTGATATTACCTCATTAAAAAATTTAAAATACCAAATCCTAATTGCTATTTTGCCATTTGAATAATTATTCATTAAGATGGTGTTATTATTTTAAATTTCTTTAAGATAATGCTAAATAAAAAGAAAATAGTCATTGACTAATATGATATTAGTAGTCTAAATGTGTTTACGTAGTACCTTTTATTTATTTTCATTATTTCGACAAAAAAGAAAAGCTTTTTGTATCAATTTTTTTAAATATAAGGTATTTTTTAACTTGTGTCTTTAAAAAACAAGTTATATTTTAATTAGAAGATTGGTATAGCTTATTATTCTATATTAAGTGAATTCAATAAATTTTTCTTTTTGAAATTTTCAATCATAAATTGTAATACTATATAATTATTATAATAATTTTTCAATGCGGAAATAATAATATCATCCGTGAGGTTTAAAAAATATACATAACATCCTTCAACATTAAATTTAACGTATACAAAAATAAAAATAAATATCCCATATAAAATTTTTAATAATTGAGAAACATATCTTTGAAAATCATATCAATCTATTTATAAATTATAAAATTACATGAAATTTTCGGTTTAATTGGAAAACACATATACTAATAATCATGCCAAAAATTGTTATTTTTAGAAAAATTTTAATTAAATTTTATAATATGGATATGTAAACTATAAGATCTTTTAAGGTAGTTTCGAATTTAAATTGCTATAAAATTTTTACTATCACATCATATATGTGTCTCATGAATCCTATAAATTTCAAAATTGTTGGATTAGCTATTAATTTAAAAAAAAAAAAAAAGAGAGAGGGGGAAGTGAAATTGTTCAATTTTTAAAAAGGGTATATTAAACGATTTTATATTTATAGAAATATTGAATTTAAGGTTATAGGATGTTATTGTATATAGACTAAAATAAATCGATAAATCAAGTATTTACTTCCAAATTTTATGCCAAAATTTAATAATGAAAAATCCTAAGCCCCTTGGAAGCAAATTGATCACTTCCGTCCTTATGCCTCTTTGTCTCCATTAATCAATTCAATGAAAATTAAGAACAAATCCGTTAAAACTCAAAACCGGGTCCCGCTTGACTCTGCGATAAAACGACGAGTCGGACGAGAAAACAAAAGAACTTCTCGAGAAATAGAAAACTAGCCGTTGGGAAGCCAAATTCAAATCCCCATTGGTCACGCCCACTCACACAAATACAAGTAGCTTTTGCTTTCTTCAATTTCATAAAGACTTCGAAGCCTCTCTGTTGTCTCAGTCCCTCTCTGATTCTACCCTCCGTTATCCATCCAAGCCTCCCTCGACTCCTTGTGCTTGTTTGGTTCTTCTCAAGCTCTCCCTTCGGATCTGAGCCTTACCCAGATCCCCATTTTCGCTTGAGAGTATCTGATTTGGTGGGTATGATTTTTTACCAATTTGATGATTCAGTTCTTCATTTTCAGTTTATAATGAATAACTTGCCTTTTATAATGATTTCTTTTATGGCTATTTATAGATATAATAAATTGAAACTTGCATTTCCATTTTATAAACCTTTGCTATAGGATCAGATCTCTTGTAGCTGGTTGTAAAAGTTCACTTTTTTTTTTAAAAAATTTTTTAATAAAGTTATGAACTTTCCTTTTAGAACTAGATTAGGTTTTATATCATAAGTTAGCCATTGATTGTTGTAAGTTAAGTTTTAGAAACTTAGTGTTGATGTTGACGTTTGTTGGTGCAGTTTGTGTGTTAAGTTTTGAAGTGTAGAAGAAGATGACTGTGAGGACACCAGGGACACCAGCTTCAAAGATAGAAAGGGCAACACCGGCGTCAACGCCTGGAGGACCAAAAGCAAAGGAAGAGAAGATTGTAGTTACTGTAAGGTTAAGGCCTCTCAACAAAAGGGAACAGTTAGCCAAAGATCAAGTAGCATGGGACTGCATTGATGATCACACTATTGTGCATAAACCACCCCCCCAAGAACGCGTTGCTCAACCGGCATTTTTTACGTTTGGTAACCTCACTCACTGTGATTCTATTGCCTTTTTCTTTTCTTTCTTTTTTTTTTTGGGTAATAAGTTAGAGATGTGCAAGGTTATTGGAAATTATTTATTTATTTTTATTTTTTTAGCATTTCACATTGAATCTAAACTTGCATTAAAATAGCATAATAATTCTATTATGTCATGGTAATGGGAACTGATTTTGCATCTGCCTAATCTGTTGAGGTTTTATTGTTTTGCAGATAAAGTATTTGGTCCTGCTAGTTTAACGGAAACGGTATATGAGGAAGGAGTAAAGAATGTTGCTTTGTCTGCTTTGATGGGCATCAACGGTACTGCATTTCACGTACTTTCTCTGAATTTTCTGCGTAATTTTATTTGTATCAAACAAGTAGTTTACAAACTTTGGTATATTGCAGCAACCATATTTGCTTATGGGCAAACCAGCAGCGGGAAGACATACACAATGAGAGGAATAACAGAGAAAGCTGTTAATGACATCTACAACCATATAATGAATGTAAGCTTTAACAGAATCTAATTTTGATTTTTTTTTTAATTTTTGGAATTTTATTCATAATGGATTAGATGAAAACTGTATGCTGCATCCAGAGAAGATTGTGTTCTAATCTGATCCAATATCGTTTACTCCTTTTTGGTTATAATTGCAGACCCCAGAGAGAGAGTTTACAATTAAGATTTCTGGGCTAGAAATCTATAATGAGAATGTCAGGGACCTGTTAAATTCAGAATCTGGCCGCAATCTCAAGCTTCTAGATGATCCAGAGGTATTGCTTTTTGTAAATTGCTTTTACTTGTAAGAATGATGTGCTTATTCTTTTACTTTTCTACTTTTTTACTTTTTCTTTTCCTGCTTGCTCATTCCCCTCATCCATTATATTCCTTGCAATTTTGGTCGCAGAAAGGTACTGTGGTCGAGAAGTTAGTGGAGGAAAGAGCCAGTAATGATCAGCACCTAAGGCATCTGATCAGTATTTGTGAAGGTAATTCGCTCTTGATTTGATTTGGGTCACCTGTCTTCTCCAAAATGTGCTAATCATCAGTCTTCTAATTATTACTATGTGTATTTTTATAGCTCAAAGGCAAGTTGGTGAAACAGCCCTAAATGATACTAGCTCTCGGTCACACCAAATAATAAGGCTGGTACGTTTTAGTGGTTGTTTCTATTATTAAATTGGAGATTTGATTATTAGTATGTGTGTTTTATTCTAAAAAGCTAGTGCGACTTTTGGACCAACAATGCAGATTATAGAAAGTACTCTCCGGGAAAATTCAGATTGTGTGAGATCTTTTGTTGCAAGCTTGGTAAGAAGTCATGATATCCTGATTAAAAATAATTTATATTTATATCTATTCTGATCATAAACTTTCGTGATCAATGACTTGCAGAACTTCGTAGATTTAGCCGGAAGTGAGCGGGCCTCACAGACACATGCTGACGGTGCTAGGCTTAGAGAAGGCTGCCATATAAACCTTAGTTTGATGACTCTAACAACTGTAATCAGAAAGCTCAGGTCAGAATCTGACATACGCACAGAACACACTGTTGTCTTCATTTCTACAGACTCCTTGATAACCTTAAATGAACTGACCAAGGAACTATTGGAATATTTTTGACACGTTTTTGCTGCTTCTTGGAGTCTTGCTGCATCTTTTCAAGAAGAAATTAAAATGGCATTCTGATGAGCTAATAAAATCTTAGAGATTGTCTGAATCCATTATTAAATTAATGTAAGAATTTATTCACATTATAGCAGTTATATCAAAACTGCATGACCATACGATTAAGGTCCTGTAACTAGTTAGATAATGCAAACATGTGTATAACTAGTTGCACATACTAATTTAAGGTCCTGTTTCCTATACCATTCAATTTCTTGAACCTACTTTCACTAAATTGCAGGAAGTCATAATATATTTTTGAAACAATTAATTGATTTCCCCTTTTGTCTTGGTAAATTGTTGTTAATGCTTTTAGTGTTGGAAAAAGAAGTGGTCACATTCCCTATCGAGACTCGAAGCTTACTCGCATATTGCAGCACTCTCTTGGTGGGAATGCACGTACTGCCATCATATGTACTTTAAGTCCAGCTTTGAGCCACTTTGAGCAATCTCGGAATACTCTCCTTTTTGCCACTCGAGCAAAGGAAGTGACAAATAATGCCCATGTCAACATGGTACTAATTCTTTATATTAGTATAATATAATTTATTGCAAATAAGACCTCAAATACCAATCTTAAAGTTTTTCCATTTCTTGCAAATTGTTTTAGGTTGTTTCGGATAAGCAGCTAGTGAAACATCTGCAGAAGGAAGTAGCAAGATTGGAAGCAGAACTGCGCACTCCTGATCCATCAAGGGAAAAAGATCTGAAAATTCAGCAGGTAAACTCCCTTGCAGCGCTTTGGCTTGATAGAGTGACTAATTTTCAGTACTTTGAGTGCTTATTTCTTCTTGTTACATGTAGATGGAGATGGAAATTGAAGAACTAAGACGACAAAGAGATATGGCACAATCTCAGGTGGATGAGTTACGTCGAAAACTTCAAGAAGACCAGCAGGTCTTTTTATCTGTCTCTCAGAATCTTTCCTCCACTCTTTTCTCCTGATCAATTGCAATATATTGATTCATTTTTGTATAATGATGTGATTCAGGCTTCAAACCCAGTAGAGTTGCCCTGTCCATCAGTGAAGAAGTGTCTCTCTTACTCTGATGCATTGTCAAAACTTGATGGCAAGGAGGTAGGCCATGGTGATAGAACAAGGAAAGCAATGCTAAGGCAGTCTGTGAGGCAATCATCAACTGCTCCTTTCACTCTAATGCATGAAATTCGCAAGCTTGAGCACCTACAGGTACAGCTTGGAGACGAAGCAAATAGAGCGCTGGAAGTGCTACAAAAGGAAGTAGCTTGTCATAGACTAGGTAATCAAGATGCAGCCGAGACAATTGCTAAGCTGCAAGCAGAAATAAGGGAAATGCGTAGTGTTAGGTCGGTTCCAAAAGAGGTCGAAGTTGGAAGTGTAATAGCTCCTAATAAGAGTGTCTGTGCTAACCTCAAGGAAGAAATAACAAGACTTCACTCTCAGGGCAGCACCATTGCAGATCTTGAAGAGCAACTGGAAAATGTTCAGAAGTCTATAGATAAACTGGTGATGTCTCTTCCAAGCAGTAATCAACAATCTGACAGTGAAGCAATTATTCCCAAGGCTAAGAATCAGTCAAAGAAGAAAAAGTTACTTCCTTTAGCTGCAAGTAATGTTGTCAATCGGCCAAATTTTATAAAATCACCTTGCTCACCTCTGTCGACATCTCGACAAGTTTTGGAGTCTGAAATTGAAAATAGAGCTCCACAGAATGATGAAGCAGTGTCCAGTGAGACTCTGCAAGAGTCTGAGAAAGAGACTCCTACCAAGAGTGAAGAATGTGGAGATGTATCATCGAAAGAAGGCACTCCAGGCTACCAGCGTTCAAGTTCAGTTAATATGAAGAAAATGCAGAAGATGTTTCAGAATGCAGCTGAGGAGAATGTAAGAAACATAAGAGCATACGTAACAGAACTGAAAGAACGTGTGGCGAAACTGCAATACCAAAAGCAGCTACTCGTTTGCCAGGTATAATAGTTGCTTTTCTTCTAAACATCAATTTTATTCTCATTATGTTTCATATTTTTATTCCATTTACTGAGAACTCCACTCCATTTATTATGCCCCTGTAGGTGCTTGAGATGGAAGCGAATGAAGCAGCTGGATATAATTTGGAGAATGATGAGGATATAATTGAGGCAGAGGAACCCCAAGTTGCATGGCATATAACTTTTAGGGAGCAAAGGCAGCTCATTATTGAGCTATGGGATGTGTGCTATGTCTCCATCATTCATAGGACACAGTTTTATTTATTATTCAAGGGAGATCCAGCTGATCAAATATACATGGAAGTGGAGCTAAGGCGCCTGACCTGGTTGCAGCAGCATTTGGCAGAACTTGGAAATGCAACCCCAGTTCAAGTTGCAGGCGAACAAACCCTATCTCTAGCATCAAGGTTATTGTCTTCTTTTTCTTGGAAAAATTAATGCAAATAGTATTTTGATATTTATATTTCTTTATCTGTTTCAATGCATGTAATTGAGTATTTCTGATTTTTCAGTATTCGGGCACTGAAGCGTGAAAGGGAGTTCCTTGCGAAGAGGTTGACCTCACGTTTGACTGAAGAGGAGAGAGATTCATTGTACATTAAATGGGATGTCCCGCTTGAGGGTAAACATAGAAAGCTGCAGTTTGTAAACAAGCTTTGGACAGATCCTCATGATGCCAAGCATATACAGGAGAGCGCTGAGATAGTGGCAAAGCTCGTAGGATTTTGTGAGGGTGGCATGCCTAAGGAGATGTTTGAGCTCAATTTTGCCCTACCAGCCGATAAGAGGCCATGGATTATGGGCTGGAATCAAATTTCAAACCTTCTTCATTTTTGAGAAATTACATTTTCTTGTAAGTACTCCCAATTTGTACATGTAAACAAATCTCGGAGTTCATTCAGTTTCTAGTTTTTCGTTACTGTGTTGCTGGGAATATCAATTCATTTGTTATTTAAAGAATTTGATTCATTTCCTGGGAATCAAATTTCAATAATATAGAATTTGATTTATTTGCTATTTATGGTTTATCTATTGCCTGGCGCTTTTGAGGTCAATTGTGGGATACTATGTTTTTTCGATATCATTGCCTGCATCATTTTTCTTCCTTTGGGTATCGGTTAAGGTATTTGTGCGCTTACAAAGCCAGATTGGTTAAGAGTTGTAACGAGGGGATCTTTTAATTGAATAATTATTATTCATGTGCCTGAAGAAGAATAAACAAAAGTGAAAAGGGCCAAATTTTTGATTGAAATACCTCGACTTTTGATGGTAAACAAACTGTACCCAGTTCAGCATGACACTGTTGGTTCAAAATTCCAAATCTCCAACCAGCTGCAATGCAATGATTTGGCAATTTACTGCAGTCCAATGATGCTGTGCCAACTTGTTTCATGATCTTGAAATAGAGGCGCAGATGTGCAATAGATTGTGATATCTCTAGCCAAAAGTCTCTAACCATTAACAAGTTAATGATCTTGTATGTTAAATAAGAAGAAGCAGAGGTATCATCCGTAAGTCACTTATTGGTGAATAAAGATGGCGTGTTGTTGGTGTATCTCTATCTTCTGATGCTACCAATAAACATGAATCCTTACGATTTCTTTGGAGGAGCAAAGAGAGGTTTAGGATGGTTCTTCAGTCATTTCATGTTTTTTCATGCCCCGGAGCTAATACTGAGACCCCATGGTCATTTGAAGACTTTTAACTACTTTCAAGTTACTGTATATTGTTCTCATACAGTAGTTTAACAAATACGGCAGTAGGAATGTGAACAAAGAGTCATGCCTCTAGTCTACTTCAGCTGAATTTTCACGAGACATTATTGTGCTCCAATGGTGGTCCCTTTCCATGGACTTTGAGGTTATGCAAGCCAATGTGAAATTTACCCCTGTTTGCTGCTTGTAATTCTTTTCAAACTTGTACTGGAAAAATGCTTAATCAATCACATACGACATGACAATGAGTTGTTTACTCGTTCCATCAAATAATTGCTTGGATAGGATCAGCACTTGGTACTTAAAATTCCCATGCATCATAAGCCAGACGAATTTTTGTAGAGTTTTTGTTGATCAAGTGGAATGCAGATGATTGTAATGATGAGTAGGTAGCCCATAAGAGAGAGAACATTGATTTCCATCATAAATATTGCGTTTACAACAGCTAGTATACAAGAAAACCACACTAGAGACTCACAAATGGTGACATGTGACTCATGACAAAACATTATTCCCATTGCAACTAATGCGTTAAGAACTATAAGAACCATAGTAAGATTATAACACACCTTAATTATATAGCAGATTATTTCTAGATAAGATGCATGCAGCAAAGAGAAATAGAGAGATCAATTGAAGCTTCAAAGGTTACAATAGTGCAGTTATCAATCTAGCACTTTGGGAAGGGAGTACCACAAGTGCTGGCAACCTTCCTGGCATTTGGGGTGTTGATAAATTTCCTGAGGTTTGGATTCTTGAGGTACTGGCAAAGGCAAGGCTTCTGCTCCCTGATCTTACTGCAGCACAGTTTAGATGGTGGAGTTGAAGATGTGATGGCACTCACACAAGAGCTCAGTTGTGTTGGGCTGCATGTCACTGCCATTGACACTTGTGCTTTAGCCAGAAGTAGCACTAGGAGAGTGCAAACTGCCACGTATGATACCTTCATTTTCACTAGCTATGGATGGCCAAGACTCAAAAGAGTTTGTGCTTGTGAGAGTAAGAGGAAGAGGAACAATGAGATTAGAGAGATGGTGGAGTTTGTGGTGCATTTGGCCTTGGTTTCCAGACCAATTTATAGGTGAGAATTGGTGAAGTTTAAGAAATTAAAAAGCAAGTGTGGAAGGCATTTTAATTTTACTTTCTAATTAACCTGTTGTTTTGGTTGGTTACCAGAGTAAAAGCAATTGTAAGATCATGGCCGAAAAATTTGGCCCCACGGATTCGGCGCATTTCTAAGAAAGGGAAACTGTAATCTAGCTTGCATGCAAATTAAATTCTTTATTCACTGATCAATATCAATCCATTCCTGTCTAACAAAGGTCCAGACCGAACCTAAACTCGTACAAATTACCTTCTTAATTCAATGATATCAATTCATTTTTGTCTAAAGAAGATCGGCCAAGCCAAAACTCAAATACAGGCAAAATGGATACAAATGATGATATTAATTCATTTCTGCTTGACGAAGGCTTAGGCGAACCCAAATAAATTAGATGCAAATAAACATACATGGAGGTTCTTTCTTAGGACCTTCCACTCTAATATCATGTCAAGAAACTATTTAATCTAAAAAGTTCAAGTTATCCTATTAAGGCCCAACAAACAGAGTGCAAGCTGTTGATAGTTAGTGAATTATCTTGAATGTATGCGCAAGTTTGTATTGTAAGTTATGTAGATGTGCGCTTAGCATAGATTGAGACCAAAGATTTAATGTTTAAATCCTACACATATCACATATCTAAGAGGTATATTTGAGTTTATCTATTCTGTTGTATATGAATTTGATCTAGTTTACACTATGCATGAAGAGTTTTAGAGCACTTAGTACTAGAATTGGACTTATGCCAGCAAACTATCTACTTTACAGATGTAAAATTGGATAAGAAAGTCCCTACTTTCATTTAGAAGTGATCAGTAAAAAAAGATGAATTGAAACTTGGGATCTTATTTTGGCTCAAAAGTCTTTCAAGACAAGCTTGCTATCCCTCGTCAATTATCAGAAAGTTTGGTTGTTTTGTCCTGAAGTACTCAGTTTTCACCATATTGGGGCAAATTAAGCAAGCTGGAAAGCATATAAATAGATTGAAACTTGAACCTTTTTTGGGGTCGAGAAAGTCTTTCAAGATAAGGTTTAAGCTGGTGAGATTCACATTAGCATTGCAATTATCACTAGTTTAAAAATATTTGATGTATTTGATCTTATGTAGTTGCCCACTTGATTTGTGAAATAATGCTCACTAGCATCATAACAAAATAAGTCAAGAATGGTGCTAAACATCTCAAAAGCTTATCAATATTGACCACATTCATGTAATTTATACTATTTTATATATATTCTAAATCATAACATCATTCTTTAAACATTTTCTTTTTTGGTAAGATATCACTACTAAAAATTAAAATAATAAAAAAATTATAGTCTTAAGTTCTCTATTAAATCATCTCACATGAAGTCTTATTTCAAGTTTGATATTAGATAATCATAATTTTCTAGCTCAACTTTAAAAAAATTTATCAAACGTTTAAATAACTATAGATTTTTTGGGAATCAATTTTTAGATATTTAAAATGAAAAGGATCCAATATTAATTATCCGTTTGTTTGTCAAACTTAAACTGTTTGACTTAAAAAAAGACAAATAATAATATTAAATTCTATGGTTATAATATTATTGCTAACCTATACTTTTTTTTGATAGCATAATTTGCTCGAGGCAAGCATGCCATATCCACCATGATTGGCATGACATCCACAATCATTAATTGCAGCAAGCTAATTAATAAAGCTTTGTACCTTGCAATGTTTAGAAGATGTAGCAAAATCAAGGCTCAAAAAGTGGCTAGAGAGGAGGCAAAATCAACCCAAGTTATACTTCTTTTCCTAATAAAATTAATGTCCAAAGCATGATAGTGGAGCTAGCTAGCCAACCCCACACCCCCCTCATCATACTACTAATTAATTGCAATGCATGAACTTGTGAGTGCCCACTTTGTCACCACTGTGCTTTTTTCCTTTCGGTGATGTTGTGGTGGCATTTTGCAACTCCTTGTGGATCGAGACGCGGACACTTGTCTCATCAGTGCTTTGACCTTAATTTCAGATTTTTGTGTCATCATGGTAGGAATCATAATGGTCATTATTATATGTATTTGTAACTTTATGTCACACTAGTCCCTAATATATGTAATGAGACTTTCGTCATTGAACCTCTTATACACCGGTGAGCATATGACAAAGCCAAATGCTAATATAGCGGCGAAATGAGCAAAGGGTAAATAATAATAATAATAATAATAAATAGTGTTTCGTGTGATGCATTGCTAAAGGTCTAATCATCAGTTGTACAAGTAGATTATATTATTATCTAATTAAATTATCATAAATGTATTTATACAATTATTAAACAAGAAAAAATAATGATTTTACTCAGGGTGATTTCAATTTGTTCTTAAAGCATGCATGTGTTCTGTTGCCTTTCTAGGCGCCGCTCTGCTAAGCTTTCTCTGGGCAATCAAGTAAAAGTATTTCATCTTCTAAATCCTCAAAAAAGGTTTAATGTCTACGAGTAGTAAGAAAATTTTTATTAGTTATGAGTCTGATTTGGTGTTTGCTATTTCATTATTCAAGTTCATATTTGCGATACTACTGTATATATTTTGTACATTGAATGATATTATTTTATTCGGTTGATTCTCCTATTTTCTCTTCTCCATTAATTTTGTATTATATTAGTTTATAAATAAAAGTTATAATAAAACTCAATAAAAAACGAAATTATAAGAAATTATGAAAAAAAAATCATTAATTTAAAAATATTTAAATACCATAGTCACTGTGTAGAATAGCTCTATAGTCCAAAAATAATTGTCGAGCTATTAGTGAATTGTTTTGACATCTTATTTTTTTTTAAATTATAATTTTGTTTATTTTTGTAAAGATCCTAAAATTGTTATGTGCTTTACATGATAATCATGCACCGCCTTTTTTTTTTCTTGGGTACATTATTGCAATCTATTTAACAAACTAAGAATTATGAGTAATGACAAATAACCCTATTCGCATTCATGATCCATACCCACATCAAAATCTATCCAAGATGCATTTTACATTACATATTATCAATGCTAAAATAACCTTAGATTAAAAAAATAAAAACATAATTATACATTTCCTTCTTGGATTAAGAATATATTACAGGAAAGGAAAATTTTAACATAAAATTTAGACATAATTTCTTGATATAAATTTATGATTCTTGATTTTATCAAATCTAACTATTGAAATTGAAGATAAAAAAAAAATTATATTTAATATTATCTACTCATTAATCATTTTAATCATTAGATATTATGAATCAATGGCTAGAATTTTTTACTTAATTTTATATAAAAAAATTTATATCAAAAAATTCATTCTCTATATTATATATTGTAATTTTACTAACCAAGGTAATACATCTTTCTCAAAACATTCATTTTTATGCTAACAGAAGTCAATTGAGATCAATCTTTTTCGGGATTTTCTGGTCCATTATCCAAGTCAAAATTAGAGTGCTTGTTATGATGATAATGTTGGGCAAAAATAAATGATGGCAATGTTAACTTTTAACCTTCACGCCTACTTGTTTAGTAATGTAATGTTGTATTATTATTAACTTTACTCAACACTTTCACTTTAAAGAGATGCCATTATGATTAGGTCATTTCAACAAGCATGTTTTGTTATTTTTATGTACCCTTTGCGCTTCGCATTGTTAGGCTTCTTCTAAAGTTCCCTACGGCGACTAGTATACCAAAAACTATTAAAACTAAAATAAATTAAAAAACCTTTCCTACTTTAGTTGTAATCTTAGAAGATGATTATTATTTTGTCTAAAATCTGAGTAAATTTAAATTAAATTAAAATATAAATAGATCTTAATATAAAAATTTGAACGAATATTTTTTTATTTTAATATCTTAATTGAAATGTCTGAAAATTAATGACTTTATATATATATATATATATATATATCTTATTTATATATATGATTTTTACTTATGATTTTATTTTACATTGTAAAAATATTTGTATACCAAAATTAATTATCAATTTAATTTATTTAAATGTGTATAATTGGATAAAAAAGTTATTTTTTCTAAAAGAAGTTGATATATAAATAAGCTAAATAACCATAAAATAATTTTAAAAATATATAAAAAATCATAATATAAAATTCGAAATATATAATAATGTTCTAAAATTAAAATATTAGGTTATGTACAAATTGGTCATAAATGAATTATATAAGAACATTTAAGAGAAATATAAGAGTAATAAATGATTCAGACATTTACATTCGAATAAAACTAGAATTTCTAGTTTTTTCTATTCAGATGAAAACATCTTAGATTAAGTCCTAAATCAAGAAAATAAACATAATAAAAATATCTGAAATATGAGAATAAGTTAAATTCAAACTTTAAACTAAAAAACAATCAGCTTCTTAGTCTAGCCAATCCAAATTGAATAATATTAATAACTATATAATCAATTTATGTAACCGATTCAATGCTACTCTTTCTAAAACTTAATCTATCCCAATTTCAGACGATGCAATCCAAATAATATGACAATAATTTAAGATTATCATGTCGAAGATTATATACCTACACAATTCACTTGCCAATCATTTATGAAGTTTTTGTATAATAATTTTAGACTCCTGAAAGGTTGAGGATCTTTGATTAAAAATGTTAAGCTGAATTTGCAAATATAAGAATAGTTTGTGATAATCGTCCTAAAAAAAAATTAAATATTTAAACCGTAAGATTGCATTTATATAAGGTATAGGTTAAAATAAGTAATTTTGGAAATATATAAAACGTCATGACTTTCTTCAATTAGGACAAAAAAAAATGTTTTACATTTCTTAAAAGAACAGAATGATTTTTAAATTAAAGCTACATTTTAGATTTTGTAATTTAATAAATGGATTGAATTTAGTGAATGGTGGGATAATAATTCGTTCAATTATATTGCATCTCATAAGTTATTTGATGTGTAGTATATATAAAATTTTAAATTTTGGACACAATATCTTAACATAAATTATTATCTTTTATCATATATAACCCAATGATTTAAATAATTGATAATTTGATATAATTAAATATATATATATTTTTTTAATTTTAAATCTTAATCATGTCATTAGATGAGATGAATGACCAATTTGTGTAGAGATATTGTAAATATACATATAAGACCTTCAAACTTTTAGCTAAGACTAAATGTAAATTAAACACTCAATATTTAAAGTTGAATATAGTTACTTACGTTATGAGTACATTTACCCTATGACCAAAAAAAAAAAAATCCAAAAGTTTTCATTAGATTTAATCACGCACTATGCAAATCCCGAGATGTATATCGCATAATTTTCTAACAAATTAAAAAAAAAAGGAATGGAATTTGCAAAATGCATGGAAGTCCACAAGGGGCAACGTGTTATTAAGTTTAACACACATAGATGGGAGGTGGGCATTGTTTTACATAATAAATTTTTTTATGAAAATTAAGCAAAGCAATAATTTAACATATATAAAGTAGCTAGGGCATGCGCCAAGAAACAAAGAGATCTTACTTTTATAATTCACATAAAATTTTAATAATTTAAAATATATAGAGTACCCACCAACCAGAGTGTCGGATCTTGGATCTACAATTTCTTTCTTGTTTTTGTTTCTTGGAAGCAACGAGCATGTGATAGCTAAAAACTATTTACTAACAAATAATTCTAAAATAATATAAGAGGATTTTTATGTATTTAATTTAAGATTATTTTTAAACCAATACAAGAAAAACTCAGGCATAAAAAAAAAAAAAAACCCAGGATAAGTAACAAACAGAGAGACTTGAAAGGAGTTTTTATCGAACACTAAATTTTATGATGTCTAATCTTAACTTTTTAAGTAAGGAATATAATCTCATTTTTTTCAACTACGAAGCCATTCCACTACTTACTCGATCACTTGATAGATTATTATTAAGCTGCAGCAAACCATCTCAATTGATAATTCGACTCGTCCAATCCTTGACTAATCAATTAAAAAATTAAAGTTTTAAGTAAAATTTAGAATAACCCTTTTGACTTGATTATTTTCTATATTTTCCAAAAGAGGTTATAATGAAAACTTAAGAGACTTTTTTTTGCCTGAAATATTGATAAGTCTGAAACCTAAATGAATTTGAATATAAAAATTTAATTGATATGCTTATTTTCCTATTTTAGAGGACGATTTTTTTTTAATCTAAAATCTGAATAGGTCTGAATTAAATTAAAATCTAAATAGGTCTGAATATAAAAATCTGAATGATATGAATATTTTTTTATTTTAACATCTTAATTAAAATGTCTAAAAACTAATAATTTTACATATATCACTCTATTTATATATACTATTTTCACTTGTAATTTTATTTTACATAATAAAAATATTTGTATACCAAACTTTATTATGAATTTAATTTATTTAAATTTGTATAATTGGGAAAGAAGTTATTTTTTAAAGAATTAAGCTAAATGACCATAAAAATAATTTCAAAAATATATGGAGAATCAAAATATAAAATTAGAAATAAATAATAATATTTTAAAATTAAAATATTAGGTTATGTACAAATTGATCATAAATGAATTTTTATAATGACATTTAGGAGAATTAAAAGAGTAATATATAATTCAGACATGTGCATTCAGACAAAAACTGAAATTTTTAACTTTTTTCATTTAGATGAAAATGTCTTAGATTAAATATTAAATAAAAAAGGACAACTACTATAAAAAGATCTTAAGTCTAAAAATAAGTTAAATGCAGACTTCATATCAAAAAATAATGAACCCTTTAATATCTGGATTGAAATATTTGAAAACTAATGGTTTTATACGTATATCCCTATTGATATATTTTATTTTTACTTCTACTTTTATTTTACACAATAAAAATATTTGAATACCATAATTTATTAAAAATTTAATTTATTTAAATGTGTATAATTGGTTAAATAAGTTGTTTTTTCTAAAATAATTTAATATATAAATAGCTAAATAACTATAAAATAATTTTAAAAACATATAAAGAATCATAATATAAAATTATAAATAAATATTAATATTCTAAAATTAAAATATTAAGCTTTGTACAAATTGATCATAAATAAATTTTATAAAGGTATTTAAAAAAAATAGAAGAGTAATAAATGATTCAGACATTTGTATTTAAATAAAAATTATAATTTTTAGTTTTTTCTATTCAAATGAAAATATCTTAAAATAAGTAGTAAATTAATAAAAACAATCATTATAAAAATATCTAAGAATAAATCAAATTCAAATTTCAGACAAAAAATAATCGGTCTTTTAGACTTCTTTTACTACACATAAAAGTTTCTTTTAAGTGTCTCGTAAGTCTACTTGGAATTGCATCGGCTATTTTGAGACAAAAAGCTTTCAAGCTTGGTCCACACTTCGTCTTATCCTGGCCCGCTTCACAAGTTTGGGAATTTTGACATCTCAGAGAATTGATAAAATCATTCATTCAAATTATTTTATTGAAACAAAAATGATAAAGTATAATATAATATCATATTATGAACATTATTTGTCTCCTATTTATTAGTTAGAAAGGTAATTACCTGAGATTGACTTAATCATAGACAATAAGCTTATGATCATATCCACCCAAAGAATCTTGAAGCTTGAGTTATCTCAGTAAGATAACCCATGTTAATTTCAGAAATTCTACTTTATCATTTATTTGCAACACAGTCTTTTGAATTTACCCCTAAAAACACTTTCATATTTCACAAAATCAATCAACTATTAGCTTTTACACAAATTGCTTGACACAGTTAGACAAGAGAATCTATCCTACAATTGCTGCATGTGCACCGGCCAATCTAGGCGAGTGCTCGTGTAAAACCAACCAATAACTTTTAAACAAAAGCTCCTTGGAGGTGTTCCACGCATATGAAAATCCGCCCTAGATCTGTTGCGTATGCAGCCGGTCATTCAGGACGTGCCACATCAGTGCATGTACGCTTGACACATGCCCTGGTTGGCTAGCAGCATACGCAGCGACTGTAGGACAGATTTTCCCTCCAAACAGACCCTTAATCAAATTATGATGAGGAAATTTCCACTACAAAGCATCGAGTAAAATTGTCGTATTACATAAAAAAGACAATTTTCATCAAAGGGTTGACGACTATTAAAACAGATACAAAAACAAAAACAAAAATAATGAGGAAATTTAATGTACAGAGATACAAAACCAATAATACCTATTAAATAGGGAGAAAAAAAATGCCGTCCTGAACTAGCAATTTATGGACAAATATCTATTTTCTCAACTCGCAATAATGGTTCTGTATGTATTACCTGCAAACACGTAAACCAAGAGAGGACCTACAATGGCCCCAATGGCCCCCTTACCCCTTTACAAACCCCTTAAAGGTCAGAGGCTTGCTAGTCTCAGGGCATGTTCTTTCTTGATGTACTACACATTTTTCAATATATTTTACACTCAATATGAACTATATATCCTTTACAAAATTTAAAATAATTCAAAAACAATCACATATTCTTAAATTCTATTAAAAACAAAAACACAAAATCACAAAAAGAACATACCCTTATTCACCACAAAATGGTTGAAAGCACAAAAATCATATTACACTTTGACTGTTCAGAGTTCCAGAAGTAATGATGAAGCAGCCATTCTGCAGATAATTTCAAATGGTTAGCTTTGGTGAAGTTGAAACAAAGACTAAAGTGGCGTTCTTTCCAAGAGCTACAAATGGTTGGCACTGTTATAAAATTCATGTTAAGAGCACGAGCCATTGAAACTGAAGTATGCATACAGCATAGTTTATGGATGCGCATGCATGTGTTTGTGTGCATATATACCCCTCCAAATCCCACCCTGTGGGTCAACTGAATGCTAATGCCACCCTAGTAAAAACTTCATATGACTGCTATTTCCTGAATTTTTGAGCTCTTCAAAGAGTGTAATACAGGAATTCATTTATGTATCCATCACGTAATCAAAAAGTTCAGACTAATTCAATTTTTAGTTTTATAGCAATGTGATGTAGTAGCACATTCCTATACCAAACTAAATATCAGAGAACATAGTCGGAGAACTTCTGCAACTGCTTCAAACAAGGTTGACAAAGCACATTGATACTCCCATTTTGTCTGAAAAAGAACTCTTAGGTTATAAACAATGGACTTACCAAGCAATATCATCCCAATGAAGGAAACCACCATGGCCTCTTGCATTTGTAAATTTGTAAACAGCGCCAAAGACTAGCCACAAACAAATAAAGCATTTTTCAAATTGCTTTATTCATAATTATAAAATTTTTGGAGAAATGAGTTATAAGATTAAAACCAAACCATATGCACTGCAAGATTCAGAATTTATCTTAAAAATACCTTCATATCCCTCAAGAACTGGATCTTCAGACAGAAGAAGAGGAGTATCTAGGTCAACGAATCTGTAAATTCATAGTAGAGAAAGTGACAAACTAATACATATGTACAGGTAAAATAATGTTCAAGTTTAGTAAATATCTCTTTCAACAAGAAAGGATCATGTAACTCACTTGAAACACCCAAAGCCAGCAGCAAGATGGCCAGCAAAGCCCATTGCTAGTCTAGTCTCAACCATACCACCAATCATGAGGTTCAATCCTGATGCCCGTGCCAGTTCAATAATTTCAAGGGCCCCTAGGACCCCAACTTTGGCAAGCTTAATGTTAATGACATCGGCAAGATTTCCCTTTACTATTTTCTTAACATCATCCAAACTCCTACAGCTCTCATCAGCTGCAACGGATACACCATATTTGTCTTTGGCAATTTGGCTAACATGACCAAGACCTTCCCAATCATCTCTATGAACAGGCTGCTCGAAGAGCACTGGATTCACTCCTATTTCTGTAACAAAGAAAATACTTCAAAATAAGCTTACATAATCATAGCCTAAATGCTTAAAATTTGAAATTTGATCGGTATTAAATTATGTGTGAAAGAGTGAAAAGGATTTGAATGTTGGATCATGCACAAGCCTTTAGTTCTCAGATTTATGATATTTATTACTAACATCACATATACTACGCTTTACCACATAATTTTTCAAGAACTTCAATAGCTTCTTTGGGTTTGTAACCCTCGTTGGCATCCAAGATGAATGAACAATCTGGGTGGACCATCCGTATGGCTTGTAGAACCTCTATGTCTGCCTTCAGATTTTTTCCAACCTTAAGCTTCAAAGTTGTGAATCCTTGCCTGCGATATTGTGAAGCTAATTCAGCAGCTTCAGCAGGGGAAACAATAGGAATCTGCAGATATAGAATAGGTAAGGCTACTTTTGCCCAAAAATTTCCATATGGCCTTGTTCTACCACTAATTATACACATGCCTGCCATGTGATTCCTACTCGTACAAGATAAGTGTGAGACAAAGGGAGCTTTTCACTGCCAGAGTTACTGGAGGTGGAGCATGAACTTAACTGTTATATCAGTGGTTACAGTATTTGAAACTCCACCAAAGAGTCTCCACAAAGGCATGCTGACGCTATTCGCAACTGCATCAATCAATGCCATCTCGACTGCTGCCCTAACCTTGAATTGCAAAGACAGTTTGATGAGAACAGAGAACAAAGACTTCCAGTTTTTTAGACAGGAAGGCATCAAGTAGAACAAAGAAAAATTACAAATTATATAACTGTCATGAGATTCACCAAGCCATTAATGTCATATTGGACTTTCCAATATACGTAACTTTTTGTCAGCATAACAGAGCTGTTGATAAAAGTAAAGCATAAATTCTTGGCAGAAGAAAACATGACTAATCAATCATGGAGAAATATAATTTTATAAATGTGTTTGTGTCCTTAGGAAGTTAGGTATTCAAGTTAGTTTCAAACAAAACATGCTCACCGTTTCTTAAAGAATCATATGGAGTATCCATAAGAGTAACTCATGAATGTACATTGGATAATAACCACCTGAAGCCGTAACCAGATCTTCGTCACTCAAACCAACTAAGAATGCACAATGTGGTACTTTAAACTCATAAAAGAACAAACCTTTCTTTCATAATACCGAAGGCGAATCATTTAAACTGACCCAATGGAACAATCAATCCACTAATCTAGTAACCATTTATTAAATTGCTTAGGAAATTAAAATAAGAGAGAGAAGAGACACTTAAGTTGGAAATTCTCTGTTTCACTTTGCTTTGGTTTACTAGAAATGAGAAAGATCAACTGAAGCAAGCCAAACACAAGTATTGAGCTTAGTCAAAATCTCCAACTACTCTCATGTACTAAATTACTTCCAATATATTCCTAATATATTTCAAAAACCATACAAAATCATAATTCAAACACAAACAATTAAGCATCTAATTCATTTAAATACAAACACCAAAAATGTAAAAACCAAAAAGTTTCAAAAAATATTTTACAATAAAATCAACAACTTCCAATATCACCCTAACAGATAATAACAAAGAATTGAACATTTATATCCAAAAACAACAGAAAATCTCAAGGAAGACTCACAGAAGCAAACGGATGACCAGGAAGAAGGGCAGCAATCCCCTGGAAAACAGAACCCAAAGCCATGGGTGGACTCCTCTTCAAGAAGTCACAAGCCTCTCTAGCTTTCAGCATAGCAGTATCTTGATCCTCAGCTGTGACATGTGGCAAAATCGGTGCCTCACCCCATCCAACGCACCCATTAGTGAGTTCAATCCTGATGGCCACGTTCTCCACCTTATCAAGCCTCGAAGAAGCTATGGTGAAAGGAGCAATCAAGGGGACATTCAAGGGTCTGTTGTCTGCTTTCTGGACACTAACTGTGAATGTATGTGTGAGGGTTTTGAAGCCAAAGCTGGTGGCGTCTGTTGGCATGGCGGATGAGGAAGCTACTGCCATTGGGCAAGGGGGTTTGTGGGATTTTGGAATTGGGGTGACAAGGAAAGGCAAAGAGAGTCCAAGTGAGAGCATTTGGGTTTATGGGTTTTGATTGGATTGATTCTAAGTTAAAGAAGGAAAATGTTGTGGAAATGCCATTGTTGCTGTTTCATGTGAGAGTCGGCGGGAGTCAGCAGTTTGTGTTTTTTTGTTTTTGTTTCTTCCTTATGTTGGATGCATGTGTCTGACCCCAACACCTTCCCTTGTTTCCATTTTTTAAATTTTTGGATCTTTTTGTTCTGACGTGGAGATTTATATAAAAGCTATTAAGAAATTCCCAAATTCACTATAATTTATTCTTGAGAAAATAGAGACCTATTAGATTTTGGTAAAATATCCCTTGGATACAACTTTTCATTTTTTTTTAATATTCAAAAAATCTCCCTTTACTTTACTAATAATTTCAGTTAACTTATAGCTAACTTGGGAGGGATTAGAAAGGAGTTAAACAAAAATTATAGAAACATGAATTTTATAAATAATTAATTTAAGGGTGAGGGCGTGGGGTTGTATCAATCCATCAAATACCTCCCACAGCCTTTTCTAATTAATATATTGAAAATTTTAAAATTTTAATAATTAAAAATTCATCCAAAAATATGTATAATTTAAAAAAAATATCCATGTATATAATAGAAAATTCGATAGTTTAACATTGTATTCAATATAGAGTACTAAAAATTTTATTTTTTTAAAAAATACTCTTAAGCCACATGATTTTATTGATAAAATATATTTTTAATATATCACTGTTTCATCAATTTTTAATAAAAAAAATTTGTTTTAATTGCATTTATATATGATAATCAACGACCAATTAATTTTTGAAATAATATCATTAATCCCTCTAAACTTCGCTTTGATAGAAAAGTCTATTTTAGATTTGTATTAGCGCCCTCCCAAACATTTGTCATTTTTTTATCATCCATTTGAGGTTAACATAACGGATTTCGTTTAATTTTAAATTAATAAAAATTAAAAAAACTATTTTACCCTTCTATTTATAACCATTTCTTTTTTTTTTTTTTTAAACCTCCCCTTTGCAACTGAAACTCTAAATCACCCTTTTCTAATTCCTCTCCGCCGCCGCCATCAAAGCCTCTCTCTTTTTCCCCAAATCTCTCTCCTTCCTCCCCCACCCCTTCAAGCCTTCCCTCCCCCATCACTTCACCAAGATTAAAAAATGCCGAATTTCGAGAACTGATCTATTATTTTCCTATAGCTGATTAGCTCCCTAGTGTTTTACCAAAGTTTATGAACTTGTTGGATTACGAAGTCATGGAAGTAACTAAAGTGTACCAACTTATTAGACTAGTATGAATAGGAGTTAGAAAAATTGTTAGTTTGTTATTGTTAGTTAGTTACTGCTAGCTAGTGAGTGTAAGTGCTAGTTGTATACTCTGTTAGTATAGATTGTCAGATATGCTTGATCATTAGCAGAATAATAAGAATACAAGTTCAGTTTATTCTTTCTCTCTTTCTGTCTTAACTTGGTATCAGAGCCTTCTAGTGGTTCCATGGCAAGTCCTCATAGTCAGTTTCTCAGAAACGTTAATTTTCCAGAAAACACCAATTTTCCAAGATATTCAACTTTTACAAAACAAACAAATAATTCTCAAAATACAATTCCTCCAAATCTAAATTCTAGTTCTTTTGATTCTTCAGATGTGTTGCTTTCAACAATGTTACCTTCAACCCTACCAGTTGCAATAATCAAGCTTCAGAGGAACAATTATGGTTTCTGGAAGATGCAAATCTTGTCAACTCTAAGAGCTTTTGATGTTGAAGGTTTTGTTGAAGGAACTTGAATTTGTCGTAATTCAGTTGTCACAATTCAAGATCCAGCAAATCCATATGCAACGGAGACAATTACACAGATCAATCAAGATTATTTGATCTAAAAGCGAATTGATCAATTCATTCTTAGCTGGCTACTCTCTTCGATCTCTGAATCCATGTTTGGCTATGTGGTTAGATGTGTTACATCTTTGGAAGTCTGGAGTACACTTAAGCGTCTACATCAAACAAAATCCAAAGCACGAGCCATGCATATCAAGCATCAACTTCAAGCTATGTTCACTTTCAATTTCTGAATACTTCTTGAAGATGAAGTCATTTGCTAATACTTTGTGTGCTATTGGAACTCCAATAACTGACTTAAATCTGTTGTTACACATTCTTGATGGTCTTGGACCTGAATATGATGCAATTGTAGTTAACATTACTTCTAAAGCTGGTTATATTTCATTAGAGGAAGCTCAATATCAATTACAGAGCTATGAATTGAGTTTGGAGCAACATGATATTGGTGTTAATGTTGCTAGTAGAATGTCTCAATCTTCACAGATGATGAATGCCTCTGGTCAGAATTATTCATATGGTATAGGTTTTGCTAATCACTTTGTTAGAGGAAGAGGCCAAGGCAAAAATTTTTTTAGTAAAGCTATGAATACTGGAAGTGATTCTCCTAATGCTAATAATGGCTCTCAACGTCAATTTGAACATGGTTTTAATAAACCAGTTTGTCAATAATGTGCTAAGCCTAGACATACAACATTAAAATGTTATCGAATATTTGATGTAAGCTTCCAGAGCCCTCCACAGAACACAAATCATCAATCTAATTCACCACAGTAGGGTACCAGCTCAAATCATCAAGTATTTGTTGCTTCTTCTTCCACCGTTGTTGACACTTTGTGGTACCAAGACCCTGGTGCTACTGATCATATTACATCTGATATCAATAATCTTTCTATCAAATCCAAGTATAATGGCAATGAGACAGTACAAGTTGACAATGGTAATGCTCATTTGATCTCTCATATTGGATCCAATAAAATCTTTTGTTCTTATGCAGGAAAGAGTTTAGTCTTGAATAGAGTTCCTCGTGCTCCACCCATAACAAAGAATTTGTGAAGTATTTCATAGTTGACAAAAGATAATGGTGTGATTGTTGAATTTCACTCCAACTGTTGTGTTGTTAAGGATCAAGCTTCAAGGCTTCCAGTACTTCGGGGAATACTTGAAGGTGCATTGTATAAGCTTCAAGACTTTAGTATTTTTGCTTCTTCTACGACAAACTCTCACTCAGCTAATACTATATCACAATGTCACGGCTTTAGTGTTTCACCGCTTAGACCGTGCGGCCTTAGATGCTCAACGAACTGAACTTGCACCTAAGTAAGCCTTTGAACCCTGGACAATGTCAAGCAAGATCAAAGGGAGCAAGAGAGTGTTAGAAAATGTACAATTGTTATTCTTTATAAGGCAATTGTACAAGAGAGGTGTTACAAGGAAGTGTAGGTTAAACTCTCAAGGAGAGAACATGTTGATTACAAATGAGTGCTCACCCCTATTTATAGAGAAGCATCTCCTCAACATGTGGCTAGCAATACGCCACTTGTCTACACCTTATTTATTCTCTAGAAGCATCCTTAGATATTTTACAATGCTTATCTAATAGCCTAGAAATATCTACAAACACTTAAGAAATATCTAGAGAACCCTAGATACTAGAGAACTCTATGGTCTTCTAGAAGCTTCCGTAGTCTTCCATGCTCTTCTATAACCTTCCAAAACCTTTCGGAGTCTTCTAGGGTATTCTAGGGCCTTCTCATGTCTTCTGCATGCTTTCAGAGCTTTCTAGAGCCTTCTAGAATATTCTAGAAGTGTCCGAAACATTCTGGAATGTCTTGGAACCTTCTAGAAGCTTCTAGAACGTCACACCCAATTTATGCGCTATTGAATTCCTCTTGTTATGAGAATGTCGGAACACTATAACACTTAACCCAAATTCCAACTCCTTGGGGGTCATCCGAGCAATTTTTGGGCGCATGCGTGCGGGGCGTGACATCCTTCCCCACCTAAGCTCGCGACGCCCTCTTCGCATCTTTGCGAAACTCGCGTATCTTGTCTTCGAATTGCCACAAGGACTCTTCTGGTTCCCAACTGACCTCTGTATCGGGGAGTCCCTTCCATCTCACCAAATACTCACGACTCGGAGGATAGCCTTGTCGTCGTAGTACTCTTTCTGCCATTATGTGATCAACCTCCTTGTCGTAGGAGACGGTAGTGCCAATGGGTATCCTCTTAGGCTCGTTTCTTGAAGCATCTCTGTTGTCTTCATGAAATGGTTTTAAGCAACTCACATGAAAGACAGGATGGAGCCTAAGTCTTGAAGGTAACTTGACCTTGTAGGCTGCAGGACCCGCCTTCTTTATAATTGGGAATGGCCCCTCGTATCTCCGCACAAGGCCCTTGTGTATTGACCGCATCCATTTGTGTTGTTGGGGGAGTATCTTGATGAACACCAAGTCACCAACGTTATACTTCACACGTCGTCGCTTGGTATCCGCCTACTTCTTCATCTTTTTGGTTGCCTTGTCCAAGTAAGCCCTCGTAATATCCACTTGCTCATGCCAACTCTTAGCAACCTTGAAGGCAGAAGGACTCCTTCCTGTGTAGCATGCCTCTAACTCGGGTGGCGACATTCGATATAGTGCCTTGGCGGGTGGTTGCGCCCCTGGCTCAAGATCAATCCGATGATCCACCTCTCTCCTAGGTGGGAGTCTCTTTGGTAACTTCGAAGGCATCACGTCCTTGAACTCTGATGCGTTCGAAACTAGCAAGTATACTAGTCGCACAAGTAATAAAGTGATAAGTAAGATATCGTTCCCACGAGGATTGATTCTAATTGAATTTGTTATTTTCCAGCAACAATAAATTAAACAGGGGGGGTTTTGTTGAATGATTAACTAAATGAAATAAGAATGCAAATGAAGAATAACAAAACAGAAGTTAATTTGAGTGAAAAATCAATGAGAGAAATCTGGTTAAGGGATCCTTCTCTACCACAAGATATGGATTTGCGAATTAATCGTAGAATTGTCATCCAATTACAGCATTGAAGTTATCAACCGTAGATAACAACAAGCTCTGTTATCCCAATCTTTCCTTACTTTGTTGTTAAATAAAACAAGCTCTTTATTTAATCTCTATCCATTAAACAACCTAGAACAAGCTCTCTAAGTTAATTCAATGGATGCATTACGATAAGAAAGATAGGTTGATCTAAGCAATAAACACACAAGCTCGGATTATTTAAATTAGGTTGTATTCTCCAATTGCAATCTCTGATCACAATTTTGCTACTAAGGATTAGAAATTCAAGACAATTACGGATCAAGATTTCTACTCTAGCAATAGACAACAACCAGATTATATTCAGTTGGCCACTCAAATACAATCAGCAAGCAATCATAAGCATTAGATATGGGAAAATACAAGCAACTTCAATTAGAGAATTGGATAACAATTTCTTACACAATCAACTTACAAAAACCATATCAGGGGCTTTGAAATCACCCTCAACCAATTCAGATTCAGTTACACATGTTTAAGAACGTGGTAAATACAATACAACATGGAGACATTCCAGAAAATGAAAGGGAAGGGAAAAACTTAGCAAATTTGATGTAATTCTCTTTGGATTGTAGTTCTTCCTCTTTCCAAGCTTCCTTTCTCCTTCAAGAACTCCAGAGATGAAAGAATTCCAGAGCTGAAGCCTCCACCACGTTCTCCCCTCTTCAAGTTATGAAAATAAAACCCTAAAATGTGTTTAAATACTCTGCTACAGTGACTTGCTACAGTGACCCGTATTATACATGCTACAGTGCTTGTGGAATTATATTTCTATACATCTCACACTGTTTTGATTACAACTTTTGGTACACTGAATGGATTTATAAACCGTAAATTTCTCCAGAAAATAGACTTCGAGAGCTTTCCAACGGTATATAACATGTCATCGGGTTCATTGTATATCAATACAATTAAATCCTAGAAGATCACTGACTAGCAGAGGTGAAAATGAAGGGTTTTACTCCATTTTTGTGCAAGTTGCTCCAAAACTCCTACAAACATCAAAACCACACAAAAACATAAAAATACCAAGGAATATAGCAAAGAAACATGGACGAATTGATATAAAAGTAATACATAAATAGACACCTATCAAATTCCCCCACACTTAGACTTTGCTATTCCTCGAGCAACTACAACGATATGAAAACAAAACTAAATCTAAACAGAATCAAAGAAAAACTTAAAACACACATGTTTTAACTTGCAAATAGGCCTCAAAGATTGTACTTAATTATAACCCAAGGAATACTTCAAAATAATGCACTTGATCAAGTATTTTATCTCAAAAATTAGTTTCGCTTCACTTCAATTCCTCAAGTGTGTGTGTGTAGAGCCATTCTCACCTAATCACTTGTAACCCGTCTGAGTTTATGCATAAAAATGAATCATATTTAATATTGAAGATGTGTGTATAAATGAACTCCATAGGCCTGCCTTTCAAGTCACTCTCCACTAATGTAGACATGCACAACACCAAGGATCAAGTAGGACTTTATTAAGCTTGTAACGTTTGGCTTGGGTGAAGGTCTGATAAAGGATAATAATTAGGCTCAAATCACCCACAAACACATAAAATCATTCAATATTATGTGGAGCTCAAGCCCATGACATAAAAAATTTCATTCTTATTCATCAAATGACTCTCCCAAACTTATTCAGAACACTCGAACTCTCTTTTTTTTTCTTTTTTTTCTTTTTTCTTTTTTTTTGTAGAAAGCAAAAGAAACTACACCCCCACACTTTGTTGTTTCATTGTTTTTAAGAACGACCAAGGGTATAGAACTCTTTTTTTTCTTTTTTTTTTTTAACTGCAATTCCACTCCCCCACACTTAAACAATACATTGTCCTCAATGTTTAAGTACGTGGAAGATAAGTACATATTTTTTTTCTCTTTTTTTTTTTTTACAAACATAATAAAACTCACTTGCATTGCTCATGGCACAATCCAACCTCCTCTAACTTCCCAAACCAGAACATAGCTCAAAATGTAATTGCGAATGATTTACATGCTCATAGGTAAGGGATAAACTGTTTGGAACAAATTCAATTGAGATTAGGAAATCTTTTAGTGAGTTTAACAAAGAAAAAGGTTTACAGAGGCTCAAAGGGGTAACTAGGGATCAATTTTAGTCAAGGTTGGCTCTTAAGGCTCAAACGGTCCAAAGATTGCCTAAATCATTTCCCTAATGTTGCACAGTCTAGGATTTCGCCTCGAGTGACCATCAAACAAGTTCTAGAATTCATTGAAATCTGAAGAAACATTTAAATTACATAAACTTTCTCTAAGTAAACAATTCACTCAGTGATAATAGCTCAGTGCTCAATGTTGCACAAGGAATCAAAGGCAAAGCGAAAACCAATAAACATTTCAAGCACACAGATCCATGCATCATTTATCAATTTCCAAGAGTTATTCTTAATTCAATCATTATCTTATCATCGACCTACAAAATGCAAGAAAAGAGGTACGTGGCGTTGTTACACCTGAGTCAAGATTGTATATTTCAACAATCCTTAGGACCAGTAGCCCGCAGACTTAATGTTTCCAGACTATATACCTTTATTATGAAAGAAACACTTCAAACAACATGAAATAAACAAACTACAGATTTATTTCGAGAGAATGCGTTTCAAGGGTAAAGAAAACCCCATATTCTGCCATTCTCAGGTTTTTCCACAATTGTTTTTTTGAATCGAAACTGATAAAGATAAAAACACATAACAACTCTAAATTACGCAAAAATAAACTCACTCATAAAATAACAAAGTTCAACAAGTCAGCAAACAAAAACAAGTTAGTTAGAATGGGTCTACAAAGTTAAGAAGTTAGCCTCCTTATTCAGCCATTATGGATTGAAGAGATCCAGAATGCGTTTCAAGAGATCTTGAACTTTTTAAGCTACCACTCTAAAAACCGAGATTAGAAAATATTACCTGGGACGAAAGAAATAACCTGAAAAGCTCAAAAGAAACGACATGAAAAATCTCAAATAAACACACTAAAAAGAAAGCAAACA
>SNVD02007441.1:0-29634 GCA_013180625.2 Boswellia sacra
GGAGTAAAAACCCTTCATTTTCACCTCTGCTAGTCAACCATATTCTCGGATTTAATTGTATTGATATACAATGAATCTGATGACGTATTATATACCGTTGGAAAGCTCTCGAATTCTATTTTCTGGAGAAATTTACGGTTTATAAATCCATTCAGTGTACCAAAAGTTGTAATCAAAACAGTGTGAGAAGTATAGAAATGTAATTCCACAAATCACTGTGGCATGTATAATACGGGACACTGTAGCAGGTTACTGTAGTAGAGTATTTAAACACATTTTAGGGTTTTATTTTCAGAACTGGAAGAGGGGAGAACGTGGTGGAGGCTGAAGCTCTGGAATTCTTTCATCTTCTGGAGTTCTTGAAGGAAAAAGGAAGCTTGGAAAGAGGAAGAACTACAATCCAAAGAGAATTACATCAAATTTGCTAAGTTTTTCCTTTCCTTTTCATTTTCTAGAATGTCTCCATGTTGTATTGTATTTACCACGTTCTTAAACATGTGTAACTGAATCTTGATTGGTTGAGGGTGATTTCAAAGCCCCTGATATGGTTTTTGTAAGTTGATTGTGTAAGGAATTGTTATCCAATTCTCTAATTGAAATTGCTTGTATTTTCCCATGTTTAATGCTTATGATTGCTTGCTGGATTGTATTTGGGTGGCTAACTGAATATAATCTGGATATTGTCTATTGCTAGACTAGAAATCTTGATCCGTAATTGTCTTGAATTTATAATCATTAGTAGCAAAATTGTGATCAGAGATTACAATTGGAGAATATAACCTAAGTTAAATAATCCGCGCTTGTGTGTTTATTGCTTAGATCAACCTATCTTTCTTATCATAATGCATCCATTGAATTAAACTCAGAGAGCTTGTTCTAGGTTGTTTAATGGATAGAGATTTAATAAAGAGCTTGTTTTATTTAACAACAAAGTAAGGAAAGATTGGGATAACAGAGCTTGTTGTTATCTACGGTTGATAACTTCAATGCTGTAATTGGATGACAATTCTATGATTAATTCGCAAATGCATATCTTGTGGTAGAGAAGGATCCCTTAACCAGCTTTCTCCCATTGATTTTTCATTCAAATTTACTTTCTGTTTTGTTATTCTTTACTTGCATTCTTATTTCATTTAGTAAATCATTCAACAAAGATCCCCCCTGTTTAGTTTATTGTTGCTGGAAATAACAAATTCAATTAGAATCAATCCTCGTGGGAACGATATCTACTTATCACTTTATTACTTGTGCGACTAGTATGCTTGCTAGTTTCGAACGCATCAATTTCCCATTTCCTCCCCAAACAGTTTGAAAGATAGCGTTCATTCTTAAGGCATGTTGGAATTTTATAGAGTCTAATAAATTTCAGTGCTATAAGTCTAAACCTCTTTGTAACCTCTTAATAGGAAGATACTTCCTGTTGAATGGACTAAGATGTCAAAATCTTTGATACGCTAGTTGACTTTAACAACTGCTCCGGATTATGCAATCTCCTGATTGGTCCTTGCCCTTTGAATTGATGTGTGATGCAAGTGACTATGCCGTTGGTGCTGTCTTAGGACAAAGAAAAGAAGGTAAGCCTTATGTAATATACTATGCAAGTAGGACTTTAAATGATGCACAAATGAATTACACGACAACTGAGAAAGAACTACTTGCAGTAGTATTTGCATTGGACAAATTTCGATCTTATTTAATTGGCTGTCCAACAATTGTTTACACTGACCATGCAGCTGTGAGATATTTAATGACTAAACAGGATGCAAAACCTAGATTGATACAGCGGATCTTATTGCTCCAAGAATTCAACATCACAATAAAGGATAAGAAAGGAGCCAAAAATGTCGTTGCTGATCATCTTTCAAGACTAATGATAGAGACATTAATTGAAACTTCACCTATCAATGATTCTTTTCCTGATGAATCTTATTTTCCGTTACTACTGTACCTTGGTTTGGGCATACATTGTAAATTTTCTTGCGACAGGAAATGCCACCTATCAATTGGAATGCTCAAGAAAGAAAACTTTTTTTTGAACCGGGAGAAAAAATTTTTACTGGATGACCCATATCTGTTCAAATTTGTCCAGACCAAATAATAAGAAGATGCATACCCGACAATGAGGTAAGTAGTGTCATTAACTTTTGTCATTCTAAAGCATGTGGAGGACATTTTCATCTAGAAAAACAGCTGCTAAGATCTTACAATGTGGATTTTATTGGCCCACCTTATTTAAAGATGCACATGCATTTTGCAAAACGTGTGAGAATTGTCAAAAATTGGGATCTATTTCAAAAAGAAACATGATGCCAGTTGATCCCATTCTGTCGTTGAAATCTTTGACTGTTGGGGTATTGATTTTGATGGGACCCTTTCACGTCATTTGGTTTTTTTGTGTACATTAACTTGTTAGAGATAGACTCTTTTCAAAATGGTCGAGGCATATTTTCCGTGTCGAAACAATGATCACAAAACAGTTTTGTCAAATTCCTTGAAGGAGAATATCTTAAGTAGATTTGGATTCCTCGAGCCTTATATTGATGGTGGGTACAAATTTTATACCGAAACCATTTGAAACTTTAATGAAAAAATATGGAATAACCATAAAATTTCTACACCTTATCACCCACAAACAAGTGGACAAGTTGAATTAGCTAATAGGGAGATAAAACAGATCGTAGAAAAAACGGTTAACCCAAATCGTAAAGATTGGACTTTAAGACTTAGTGATGCACTTTGGGCTTACCGAACTGCTTTTAAAACATCATTGGGAATGTCTCCTTATAGACTAGTTTATGGAAAACCTTGTCACTTGCCGGTGGAAATTGAACATAAAGCTTATTGGGCCATTAAAACATTTAACACAAACTTGAATGATGCTTGCAAGTTACGAAAACTCCAACTGAGTGAACTTAAAGAAATCAGGAATGAGGCTTATGAAAATTCTAAAATCTACAAAGAAAAAATGAAGGTTTTTCATGACAAATCCATTGTTAGAAAATATTTTGAACCTTCACAAAAAGTTCTTTTGTATGATTCAAGATTGCATTTGTTTCCTGGTAAACTTCGGTCTCGTTGGGCTGGGCCTTTTATTGTTAAAAATGTTTTCCCTCATGGAGCAGTTGAAATTGAGAACCCAAAGAATGGTAATGTGTTTAAAGTTAATGGACAACGGTTAAAACCATTCTTTGAAAATTTTGACCAAAACGAAGAGTCCATTGCTTTAATTGACCAAAAGTGGCGGATACGGTACTCCGTGGCTTTTAAAGTCAGTTTTTCAGTTCCCTAAAAACTGTTGCTCACCTTGCATCCATTTTATTTTCTTCTCTCTCATTTTCTTCACATGGATACCATTCTCTCAAAATTGCACAAATATTTTCCCTCTCTTCCTCAAAATGACTTGCTTAAAATTTATAAAGCTCGTGCAGAAAGACTAAGGTTGTTGATGCGTAAGGGTATTCCTGCTGATTTACGATGGTTAATTGAAGCCAAGGTTCGATTCTCTTGTGGGTTTTTAGATAATATGTTTCCCATATGCCAGGGTTTGTGGGAAAAGCTCTTTGCTAAAATCGAAGAGCCTAAAGGTTACAAGTTTTTTCCCCATATGTGCAAGATGGACTTGTAACCAGCGTTGCCGCTCCTTGGGATATTTGTCTAACAATCGAGAGGATAAACTACAGTTCATCAAGAATGGACTGAGTAAAGAGTCTTTGGATGATATCCGAACGACTCTTGAGACGCATTCTTGTGGACTTGTGCAGCGTGAAATTTTTAATTTGTGGACACAATTCCGAGATGAGCAGGAACGCTATTGACAAGTGTCTATTTATATATCATTTTCATATCAATTCATCCATGTTTCTTTGCTATATTCCTTGGTATTTTTATATTTTTGTGTGGTTTTGATGTTTGTAGGAGTTTTGGAGCAACTTGCACAAAAATGGAGTAAAACCCTTCATTTTCACCTCTGATAGTCAACCATCTTCTCGGATTTAATTGTATTGATATACAATGAACCCGATGACATATTATATACCGTTGGAAAGCTCTCGAAATCTATTTTCTGGAGAAATTTACGGTTTATAAATCCATTCAGTGTACCAAAAATTGTAATCAAAACAGTGTGAAAAGTATAGAAATGTAATTCCACAAATCGTTGTAGCATGTATAATACGGGACATTGTAGCAGGTTACTGTAGCAGAGTATTTAAACACATTTTAGGGTTTTATTTTGAGAACTTGAAGGGGGGGAGAACGTGTTAGAGGCAGCATTTCTGGATTTCTCTCATCCCTTTGAGTTCTTGAAGGAGAAAGAAGGCTTGGAAAGAGGAAGAACTACAATCCTAAGGAGATTCATCTACAAAGGAGATTTTCAAAGGATTTGCTAAGTTTTTCGTTTCCTTTTCAATTCTGGAATTTCTCTGTATTGTATTTATGTTGTTCTTAAACATGTATAACTGAATCTGAATTGGTTGAGGGTGATTTCAAAGCCCTTGATATGGTTTTTGTTAGTTGATTGTGCAAGATATTGTTATCTAATTCTCTAATTGAAGTTGCTTGTATTCTCCCATGTTTAATGCTTATGATTACTTGCTGATTGTATTTGGGTGGCCAACTGAATATAATCTGAATATTGTCTATTGCTAGATTAGAAAATCTTGATCCGTAATTGTCTTGAATTTCTAATCATTAGTAGCAAAAATGTGATCAGAGATTGCAATTGGAGAATATAACCCAAGTTAAATAATCCGAGCTTGTGTGTTTATTGCTTAGATCAACCTATCTTTCTTATCGTAATGCATCCATTGAATTAAATTAAGAGAGCTTGTTCTAGGTTGTTTAATGGATAGAGATTAAGTAAAGAGCCTATTTTATTTAACAACAAAGTAAGGAAAGATTGGGATAACAGAGCTTGTTGTTATCTACGGTTGATAACTTCATTACTGTAATTGGATGACAATTCTATGATTAATTCGCGAATCCATATCTTGTGGTAGAGAAGGATCCCTTAACCAGATTTCTCTCATTGATTTTTCACTCAAATTAACTTTCTGTTTTGTTATTCTTTATTTGCATTCTTAGTTCATTTGGTTAATCATTCAACAAAACCCCCCTTATTTAATTTATTGTTGCTGAAAAATAACAAATTCAATTAGAATCAATCGTCGTGTGAACGATATCTTACTTATCACTTTATTACTTGTGCGACTAGTATACTTACTAGTTTCGAACGCATCAAGTTTTTAGCGCCGTTACCGGGGATTGATTTTCTACTCAATTTGTTATTCTATTTTTACTGCTGATTCTTGATTTTTATTTTCTGATTGTTTGTGTTTAGGCTTTTATGTCCGAGGGAGAAGCGGATCAACAACTTAAGCGAATCAAGGAGTTTCTCGAATCTTCGAATTTAAGACTAAATCGGTCAATTTCAACTCCACCTCCAGAATTTGACCTTGCATGGCATACTTCCCTTCCGTCTTCTTGCAGTTCAATCAAATCTGAATCGGAAGTAATGGTGATGCAAAACAATCAGACTCTTAAGGAGTTAGCGGCTCCAATTATTGATCAACAACCGTTGTGCATAAATCTCAACCTTGAGGTAGAATTTGAGCTTAAATCTGGACTAATTCGTCTCTTGCCTACATTTCATGGTTTTGCAGGAGAGGATCCTATCAAATACCTCAGAGAATTTCATATGGTATGCTCAAGTATGAAGCCAAGTGGCGTGTCTGAGGAGCAAATAAAATTGAGAGCTTTTCCATTCTCATTAGCAGATTCGGCGAAAGATTGGCTATACGATCTACCATCGGGTACCATTACCACGTGGAATGAGATAAGTAAACTCTTTTTAGAGAAATACTTTCCCACTTCGAAAGCTATAAACATTAGAAAATATATTAGTGGCATTCGACAACACAATGGAGAATCACTTTATGAATATTGGGAGAGATTTAAAAGGCTATGTGTTAGCTGTCCAAACCATCAAATTAGTGATGGACTCCTAATTCCATATTTCTATGAGGGTCTCCTACCAATAGAAAGGAGTATCATTGATGCTGCTAGTGGTGGAGCACTAGTTAATAAAACACCGGAAGTTGCAAGGCATTTGATTAGCGACATGGCAACGAACTCCCAACAATTCAGCAGCTAATTTGAGTCACAACTGTCAAGGAGAGTAAATGAGGTAAGTACTCCGAACATTGAACAACAACTTTCTGAACTTACCTCTCTTGTAAAAAAAATGGCTGTAGGACATATGCAACAATCTTATGTATGTGGAGTGTGTTCCACCACGGACCATCCTACCGACATGTGTCCAACTTTGCAAGAAGGAGATACGGAACAAACCAATGCCATGGGTGGATTTCTACGACAACCAAGCCAAAGTTACAGTAATCATCAACCAATCACCCCAAATGCCATACCAAATTGGCCACAAGGTTTCAATCAACCAAGGGTGCAACAACCATTTCAAGCACAACCACCACCAATACCAGAACCAGCACCACAACCAGCTCCACAAAATTCAGGTATATCTCTCCAGGATATTGTTAAAGCACTTGCCACTAACACAATGCAATTTCAGCAGGAACCTAGGGCAAGTATCCAAAACCTAGAAAATCAAATGGGACAATTGGCCACTAACATGAGCAAATTTGAGAGTCAAAGCTCAGGAAAATTACCTTCTCAGCCGGTGATCAATCCAAGAGAGAATGCTAATGCTGTAACTTTGAGAAGTGGGAAGCAATTAGAGATTCCACCAAAGAAATCACAAACTGATGAAGGGGATGACACCACTTCCACCATGAATAAAACATCATCTTCTAAGGTAAATCCTAAAACCCATATTCCTTCATATGTTACTCCTCCACCTTTTCCTAGCAGATTTGCAAAATCAAAGAAGGAGGAACAAGAACAAGAAATCTTGGAAACTTTTCGCAAGATTGAGGTAAAATAAGGTAATAATGATCGATTTTTGTGTCTCGAGGAGATTCCTTTCGTAGGCCATCAAGTTGATCAGGTTTTATCTCTCTTTGCCATCTGTCTTATTTGTTTATATATATATATTTTTTACTTGTTTTTTACTTTTGTTTGCTTTTGTGTTGTTATCTCTTCTATGTGTCTTTAGTTTCTTTTCTGCTCTTTTGTTTTCGTTTCTTTTGTTTAATTTGATTATTTAGTACTTTGTGCTCATTTGTGCAACAGCTTGAGGAAACACCGAAACAAGAATTGAAGCCATTGCTTGAAGGTTTGAAGCGTGCATATCTTAGAGAAAAATATACTCAAACGGATTACTGGTAAAATCTTTCCTTTTCTCTTCTTCAATGGATGCCGATATCTTTCTTTCGAACCTTCGTAAATATTTTCCTTCACTTCCTCAAAATGCTGTGTTTAAAATTTATAAAGTACGGATGACTAGACTTTGGGTATTGATGGTCTTAAATTTGCCTGCGGATATCCGATGGCTTATCGAAGCCAAGGTGAGATTGTCCGGTGAGCCGGACAATAATCTCGCAAAATACATGCCTTGTCTAGGAAAGAGCTACTACGCCAAGAGGCGAAGAGCGAAAAGGTTACAAGTATGTTATAAATGTGCTAGATGGAATTGTAACCAGACTTGTCGTTCATTAGGTTTTGCGTCCAGGAATAGAGAAGATAAACTTTTATTTATTAAGAATGGTTTGAGTAATGAGTCGCTGGATAATGTTTTGTAACTCTCGAGTCACATTCTTGTGGACTTGTTCAGCGTGAATTGCTTAATCTATGGACCCAATTTTGTGATGAATTGCAGTGTTATAGTCTAGGGAATCTGACTAAAAACGACCCTGTTTGCCAGTTTATAAGAAAACTGGATGGGAAGCAAATCCCCGACTCATAGAAGGCGTTTCAGCCGTTACTGGACGTAAAACCAGAGGAAGATGTGAGCCACAATCACAACTACTTGTATATTTGAATGTGTGTTGTTATTGTCAATTTTTTTTTCTTGTTTCGTTTGATCTGATTATCAATGTTGTTTTTGTGTTGTTGTTGTTTGTTGATTTTGTTTGTTTTAATTTCAAGTTTTCTTTTTGACAAACCATATGACTACCCTATGGCATAAGTACACGTGGGAGACAAGTGTGGAGGTTTTGTCAACCTCCACCGAAAGTGTATCTCTATTTTTCATGCTTCACGTGGGAGATAAGTGTGGAGGTTTTGTCAAACTCCGTCGAACGTGTACGTCCATTTTTCATGCTTCACATGGGAGACAAGTGTGTAGGTTTTGTCAAACCCCGCCGAAAGCATATCTCATTTTTTTTTCAAATCTTGGGGCGATAAATCTGCATGGAGCAACTCCCACCGAAATTATGTCTCCATGTGTCAAATTTGAGAGTTTTACGTTTGTATATATCCATGCTGCATATTTTGAAATGTCATTTCATAACCTGTCTTGCACTTGAATCGCATAATACCTAACGTACATCATTGTCTTGCACAAGTTTAGAGCACCTTTAGAAATGGAGAAAGCACCAATTCGGCGATTCCAAAATATATGCGTATTTTGTGGATCGCAATTTGGCAAAGATGGAGAGTTTACAATAGCAGCCCTTGATTTTGGTAGGACATTAGCTGCGAGAGGTATTCACTTGATTTATGGAAGGGGTAGTCTTGGGTTAATGGGATGTGTGTCAGCAGCTGCATCCCTAGGAGGGAGCAAAGTTCTCGGCATTATCCCTAAACCATTAGCTGTACGAGATATCGTAGGCACCACAATCGGGGAAGAGTTACAGGTCTCTAGTATGCATGAGCGTATTGCACATATGGTTGTTAAGTCCGATGCATTTATAGTTTTGCCGGGTGGTTATGGTACATTAGAGGAGATATTTCAAATCACCTCTTGGGCACAGCTAAACATCCATCGGAAACCCATTGGTTTGTTAAATGTTAATAATTTTTTTGATGGTTTGTTGTCCTTTCTGATCAAGCTGTAGAAAAAAATTTCATCTCACCGTCAGCAAGGCAAATGCTGGTTACAGCTTCAACTGCAGGAGAGTTAATTGACAAACTACAAGAAGTCGTCTATTCACCTGATCCAACAATGGCTCGGATAAATTGGTTTGGAGAAGGCAACAAAAGGCGTAACTGGATTTAACGCTCCATCTGTAATCTCTATCTATGCTGGTTTGCTTCGTTTTTGTTTACTTTCTTTTTAGTGTGTTTATTTGAGATTTTTCATGTCATTTCTTTTGAGTTTTCTTCAGGTTATTTCTTTCGCCCCAGGTAATATTTTCTAATCATGGCTTTTAGAGTGGTGGCTTAAAAAGTTCAAGTTCTCTTGAAACGCATTTTGGATCTCTTTAATCCATAATGGCTGAATAAGGAGGCTGACTTCTAAACTTTTTAGACCCATTCTAACTTAATTGTTTTTGTTTGCTAACTTGTTGGACTTTTTTATTTTATGAGTGAGTTTAGTTTTGCATAATTTAGAGTTGTTATGTGTTTTTATCTTTATCAGTTTCGATTTAAAACAAAAATTGTGGAAAAACCTGAGAATGACAGAATATGGGGTTTCCTTAACCCTTGAAACGCATTCTCTCTAAATAAATCTGTAATTTGTTTATTTCATGTTGTTTGAAGTGTCTTGTTTCTTGTTTTGTTCTTTCATAATAAAGGTATATAGGCTGGAAACCTTAAGTCTGCGGGCTACTGGGCCTAAGGATTGTTGAAATATACAATCTTGACTCAGGTGTAACAACGCCACGTACCTCTTTTCTTGCATTTTATGGGTCGATGATAAGATAAGGATTGAATTAAGAATAACTCTTGGAAAATGATAAATGATGCATGGATCTGTGTGCTTGAAATGTTTATTGGTTTTCGCTTTGCCTTTGATTCCTTGCACAAAATTGAGCACTGAGCTATTATCATTGAGTTATTTGTTTAGTTAGAGAAAGTTTATGTAATTTAAATGTTTCTTCAGATTTCAATGAATTCTAGAACTTGTTTGATGGTCACTCGAGGCAAAATCCTAGACTATGCAACATTGGGGAAATGATTTAGGCCATCTTTGGACCGTTTGAGCCTTAATAGCCAACCTTGACTGAAATTGATCCCTAGTTACCCCTTTGAACCTTTGTAAGCCTTTTTCTTTGTTAACTTACTAAAAGATTTCCTAACCACAAATGAATTTGTTCCAAACAGTTTATCTCTTACCTAGGAGCATGTAGATGATTCATAATTAAATTTTGAGCTATCTTCTGGTTTTGGGAAGTTAAAGGAGGTTGGGATGTGTCATAAGCAATGCAAGTGAGTTCTATTGTGTTTTTTAAAAAAAAAGCAAAAAAAAAAGAAAAAAAAATCAATCTGTACTTATCGTCCACGTACTTACACATTGAGGACAATGTGTTGTTTAAGTGTGGGGGAGGGGAAGTGTAATAAAAAAAAGAAGAAAAAAAAGAAGAAAAAAAAAGAACAAAAGAAGAAGAATAAGAGATCTATACCCTAAGTGTTCTTAAAAAGAATGAAACAACAAAGTGTGAGGGTGTAGTTTTCTTTTGTTTTCTGTAAAAAAAAAAAAAAAAGATTGAGTGTTCTAAATAAGTTTGGGAGAGTAACCTGGTGAATTGAAATAAAGTTGTGTTATAGGGTTGAACTCTACATAGTCTTGAATTGATTTATGTGTTTGTGGGTGATTTGAGCCAAATTATTATCCTTTATCATACCTTCACCCAAGCCAAACGTTACAAGCTAAATAAAGTCCTAATTGATCCTTGGTGTTGTGCATGTCTACATTAGTGGAGAGTGACTTGAAAAGCAGGCCTATGGAGTTCATTTATATACACATCTACAATATTAAATATGATTCATTTTTATGCATAAACTCATCCGGGTTACAAGTGATTAGGTGAGAATGGCTCTACACACACACATTTGAGGAATTGAAGTGAAGCGAAACTAATCCTTGAGATGAAATTCTTGATCAAATGCATTATTTTGAAGTTTTCCTTGGGTTGTAATTAAGTAAATCTTTGAATCCTATTTGCAAGATGAAGCATTTGTGTGTTTTAATTTTTTGTTGATTCTGTTTCGGTTTAGTTTTATTTCACATTGTCGTAGTTGCTCAAGGACTAGCAAAGTCTAAGTGTGGGGGAATTTGATAAGTGTCTATTTATATATCATTTTCATATCAATTCGTCCAGGTTTCTTTGCTATATTCCTTGGTATTTTTATGTTTTTGTGTGGTTTTGATGTTTGTAGGAGTTTTGGAGCAACTTGCACAAAAATGGAGTAGAACCCTTCATTGTCACCTCTGCTAGTCAACCATCTTCTCGGATTTATTTGTATTGATATACAATAAACCCGATGACATATTATATACCGTTGGAAAGCTCTCGAAGTCTATTTTCTGGAGAAATTTACGGTTTATAAATCCATTCAGTGTACCAAAAGTTGTAATCAAAACAGTGTGAGAAGTATAGAAATGTAATTCCATAAATCACTGTAGCATGTATAATACGGGACACTGTAGCAGGTTACTGTAGCAGAGTATTTAAACACATTTTAGGGTTTTATTTTCATAACTTGAAGAGGGGAGAACGTGGAGGAGGCTGCATCTTTGGATTTCTCTCATCCCTTGGAGTTATTGAAGGAGAAAGAAGGCTTGGAAAGAGGAAGAACTACATTCCTAAAGAGATTCATGTACAAAGGAGATTTTCAAAGGATTTGCTAAGTTTTTCTTTTCCTTTTCAATTCAGGAATTTCTCTGTATTGTATTTATGTTGTTCTTAAACATGTATAACTGAATCTGAATTGGTTAAGGGTGATTTCAAAGCCCTTAATATGGTTTTTGTGAGTTGATTGTGTAAGAAGTTGTTATCCAATTCTCTAATTGAAATTGCTTGTATTTTCCCATGTCTAATGCTTATGATTGCTTGCTGATTGTATTTGGAATGGCCAACTGAATATAATCTGGATATTGTCTATTGCTAGATTAGAAATCTTGATCTGTAATTGTCTTGAATTTCTAATCATTAGTAGCAAAATTGTGATCAGAGATTGTGGTTACGCCCAAAATATACCGCGGTTATTGTAGTATACGTTGAGGTGTCGAATCCACAAGGAGGCCTTCGATAAAAGAGGTTCGTAAAACAAAAATATTAAAAAGATAATAAAAATGTAAAATTTAACTTTGAAGTGATTAGTTCTAGAGAAAATTCAGTGTTTAATAATTGGAAACAATCGATGGTAATTAAGAAGTAAGGCATCGAGAATCACTTATATATTTTGTAAATCTAATCCCCACTTTGATTTAATAATTATAACTACATTCAAAGTTTCACATCCCAAACAATCAATCGGAAAATATGTATGGTATAGCATAAATGATAAACACATGTATTTGATATGCATAAACTCTTTACAAGCAATATTTACCAACAACATTCATCCTTACAAGTTATCCAAGAGCGACAATATATCACATGACAATATTGTAGTAAAGGACTAACTCATAAAACGAAACTACCAGTAACAATTATAATTCAACATGAATCACATAAAGAAAGCATGACTGAATTTATATGAAATTGAGAATTATAATTTCTGGATTAAAAAGAAATCACAAGATGGGAAAGAGTTTAACACATAAACAAACATACAATCTTTATAGCCCTTGAGGTAGAATGAAAGTTGAGAAATAGATAAACTACACATGCAAGTTCATCTCTAGCCTTACCAAGAGTTCTAGCCTAACTTACAATTCATTCTTATCATTTCTAAAAAGAAAATACAAGAGAGAATTGTAATATACAATGATAAAATGTGAACTCAAATGATTTTTTCTCTCCCCCATTCAATTCCTCAAGTTGTCCTTAAATAGGTGATGAAATGGAACTATTACACCAAACCTCCTCCAATTTTTCCACATTGTCGGCCACCAAACATTCTACCAAATTGCAGCTGATTTTTGACCACCAAATGGACCGAATTGGGCTTTGTGGAAAACATGAAAGTTGTAGCATTTTGTCTCAGCTTTCCAGGTCCACTAGATTCATGCAATTTGGACAAGTATTTTCTGAGATATGGCCCAAATACTGGACATGGGTTTGGTTTTGTTGTGTCTCAATTTCGGCCCATCAAATGTTGGATTTGGGCTTTTGATTGTTCTTCAACTTTGTGTAAAATTGAGACATGTTGCTCCAGGTTCAATAATCTCTCCATTTTGATCTATAGATTGAGAGTTGTGTCCATTTTATTAAACCTGAAAAAAATGATTTCCATTAATCACAATTTAAGGACAATACTTTATTTCAAGATAAAAACTAAAGAAAATGCAAAAGAAATGAAACAAATGTAAAAGAGGCATAAGCAAAATAATTATGCTAAAATATCATAAAAGCTTTATAATACTGTCTAATTAGCATTAATTATTTATGCTTAAGAGTGTACTTTCATGCGTTTATCACAATCCCCAGCCAGCTTATTGCTAGTCCCTAGCAATTCAAGCGTAAATGAAGCATGAAGAACTACTTCAGCATTTCAAACAAAAAGTCAGTTCAAGATCACAATTGCTATAAAGGTTATTTCAATCATAACTTCCAAAACTGAGCACATGTGAATCAAGCCAAACCTTCTTACCACGAACCGCAACACATATAGCCTTGAAAATTACTCTATGTAAAAGCCTCAACTCTGTATCCTCACAGGTCAACGACTGTTTAAAAAGGCTATGATTTCTCTCATGGAGTTGGAAAATAGAATAAACACTCAAGGAAATGTCACATTTAAGGACAGACAGACAACTAACATTGATCCAAAGATAGGAAAATCCAATGTTTAGAATCAAACCGTTCTTGCAACATGCTACCTTTAGGACTTCATTTATCTTGAGTGAATCAATACAGCTTGATGAGAAAAGGCTGCTTCATAAAACTTCTATATTCTAAAATTGAATGAAGACATTATTGAATCGAACTAACTTCTTCTCTTTTTTTTCTCTTTTTTTTCTTTTTTCTTTATGTTTTTTTTTCACAAGAATTGAAATTTCATCTTGAATCGTCCCTTAGCTCAATTCGAGTAATGACATTCTAAACAAGGATTAATCAATTCAAAGGATCAATGAAAGTTCGTAAGCTGTTTTCTCAACCTCTCCACTCACTCACAAAAGATGTGTGAGTGTGAACTTAAACATGAGAATTCTCTTGGCTATATACATTGAATCATCCATCTTACCACAAGGCTTAACATTGTGCTCAAAATAATTTCAGAAATCATTCTTTAATAACCTAAATAGAAAAGATGACTCAAACCAATAATTTTGAAATCATATCTAGATAGAAAAACAAACCCATTTAGACAAGAATTACCGAGAAAACATGCAATAAGCAGCTGTGCATGAAATATAATTCAAAAATAAAAAACAAATCAACTAGTTAGAATGCGTTTCAAGAGGTCAAAACTATACTCTCTACTCTGCCATTCTGGATCTAATAGATCCAGAATACATCTCAAGAGATAATGAACTCTTTACACTGCCATTCTCAGACGAAGAGATAATGCAATGCAAAACATATGCCTCCTATCTACCCCCAACCAGAACGAAACATTGCCCTCAATGTTTAAATATAGAAAGGGAAAGTATATGAGACATCACCTGAAGCTTCAGTTATTCAAGAGAAACAAACCTGAAAAAGACTTAATAAAATATTGTGAACAAAGCCAAAAGTAACAAAAGTTACAAATGAAGTGTCAGATCCAATTTTCTCTTATTGCTCATTTGCACTGACCAATTAATTTGAGATGCTTCAGGGTCTGGTTCATAAACAAAAGCTTGCAATTTATCAATTAGTTCATCAGCAGTTGAGGCAGAGACAAGGATCCGTTGTGCTGATTGTGAGATAAACCTTTGTTCCACAGCTTGATTAACAAAACACAATAAACAATCAAAGAAATTATTGACATTCAACAAACCTATGGGTTTCTGGTGGATATTGAGTTGGGCCCAAGAGACAACTTGAAAGATTTCTTCCATTGTTCTAAAACCTCCTGGTAAAGCAATAAAGGCATCTACATTTACAATCATACGAGCTATGCGTTCATGCATGGATGAGACCTGTAATTCCTCTCCAACTGTTTTCCCAGCAACGTTAACTAAAGCTTTAGGAATAATGCCTAAAACTTGACTTCCTCTTGAGTATGCAGTTGTTGACACACACCCCATTAACCCACGGTTACCTCCCCCATAAATTAAATGAAGTTTTCTCTCAGCTAGAACCTTACCAAGATTATGAGCTGCTTCTAAAAAAGCTATATCATTACCAGGTTGAGATCTACAAAATACACAAATATTTCGGAATCGACGAGCTAAGGTTCCCTCCATTTTGATACAACTCACTAACTATGTATATGCAAATAAAGAACATGAGATGTATTTATAGAATGCAAAAAGGTGGTACAATAATGACATCTATATAGGTAGCTCAACTGTTTGTCTGACAAACGTTGAAAATAAAAATAGAAACTCAAAAATAACAGCAAGCGTGCATATGTACAGGTAGTTGTGATTGTGGCTCACATCTTCCTCTGGTTTTACGTCCAGTAACGGCTGAAACACCTTCTATGAGTTGGGGATATGCTTCCCATCCAATTTTCTTATAAATTGGCAAACAGGGTCGTTTTGAGTCAGATTCCCGAGACTATAGCGTTCTTGCTCTTCTCGAAATTGTGTCCATAATCTTAAAATCTCTCGATGCACAAGTCCACAAGGATGCGTCTCAAGAGTCAACAAGATATTATCTAGAGACTCCTTACTCAGTCCATCCTTAATGAACTGAATCTTATCTTCTCGATTGACAGACACATATCCTAAAGAGCGACATCGCTTGTTACAGGTCCATCGTGCACATTTGTAACAAACTTGTAATTTATTTGCTCTTCGCTTCTTTGCGTAAGAGCTTTTACCCAAACCAGGCATGAAAGAAACAAAGGCTTTTGAACATTCACCAGATAATCGAACTTTGGCTTCAATTAACCATCGTATATCAACAAGTAAACCCATGAGCATTAGCAATTTTAACCTTGCAAACCGTGCTTTGTAAATTTTGAGCAATGCATTTGGAGGAAGAAAAGGAAAATGTCTACGAAGGTTTGAAAGAATCGTATCCATTTTGAAAGGTAAAAGAATGCACGATTTTTGTTTGGGTTACAGTTTTTAGGGAACCGAAAAACCGACTTAATTAGTCACGGAGTACCGTATCCGCCACTTAACCGGGAAGTAAAATAAAACACGCAAAAGAAAATAAAAGCAAAAACAGAAAATAAAGTAAAAATTATAGGACAAACATATAATAAAAGCAAGACAATGAGATAAAGAAAGCAAAAATAAAGTCAAGATATGGTACAAATAGATGATAGAAACAAAGACAAAGTCAAGATATGGGGTAGAAAAATAATAAAAGCAAGGACAACCAAATAATAAAAACAAAAATAAAATCAAGATATGGTACAAAAGTCAAGATATGGTATGATAGATGAGACAGATAGAACCTGATTAATTAGGATAGACAGGAGGCTCAAGAGAGATCTCCTCGAGACACATAAACTGACTTTCCCTTTCCACATAATTTTTCAACCGTTGCCCATTAACTTTGAAAATTCGCCCATCAGTGGGGTCCTCAATCTCCACCGCTCCATTGGGAAAAACATGCTTTACGACAAATGGTCCAGTCCATCGAGATCTCAACTTTCCAGGGTGTAAATGCAATCGAGAATCATAAAGATAAACTCGTTGATTTAGCTCAAAGTTTTTCCTCAAGATTTGTTTGTCGTGAGCCGCTTTCATCTTAGCCTTGTAAATCTTGGAGTTGTCATAGGCATCATTCCGCAATTCTTCTATTTCAGACAATTGTAACTTTCTTTGAAGACCTGCAACACTCAAATCAAAGTTAGGGGCTTTGACAGCCCAATAAGCTTTATGTTCTAGCTCAACAGGTAAATGACAAGCTTTCCCATAGACAAGGCGATATAGAGACATCCCTAGAATAGTTTTGTACGCAGTGCGATAAGCCCATAATGCATCAGAAAGGTGTAAAGACCAGTCTTTGCGATTCGGGTTAACAGTCTTTTCTAGAATCTACTTCACCTCCCTATTTGCGAGTTCAGCTTGCCCATTTGTCTGTGGATGGTATGCGGTGGAAATTGATGCTTTCGAAACTAGCAAGTATACTAGTCGCACAAGTAATAAAGTGATAAGTAAGATATCGTTCCCACGAGAATTGATTCTAATTGAATTTGTTATTTTTCAGCAACAATAAGCTAAACAAGGGGGGTTTTGTTGAATGATTAACTAAATAAAATAAGAATGCAAATTAAGAATAACAAAACAGAAGTTGATTTGAATGAAATATCAATGAGAGAAACTTGGTTAAGGGTTCTTTCTCTGCCACAAGATATGAATTTGTGAATTAACATAGAATTGTAATCCAATTACAGCATTGAAGTTATCAACCGTAGATAACAACAAGCTCTGTTATCCCAATATTTCCTTACTTTGTTGTTAAATAAAACAGGCTCTTTATTTAATCTCTATCCATTAAACAACCTAGAACAAGCTCTCTAAATTAATTCAATGGATGCATTATGATAAGAAAGATAGGTTGATCTAAGCAATAAACACACAAGCTCGGATTATTTAACTTAGGTTATATTCTCCAATTGCAATCTCTGATCACAATTTTGCTACTAATGATTAGAAATTCAAGACAATTACGGATCAAGATTTCTAGTCTAGCAATAGATCACATCCAGATTATATTCAGTTGGCCACCCAAATACAATCAGCAAGCAATCATAAGCATTAAATATGGGAGAATACAAGCAACATCAATTAGAGAATTGGATAACAATTCCTTACACAATCAACTTACAAAAACCATATCAGGGGCTTTGAAATCACCCTCAACCAATTCAGATTCAGTTACACATGTTTAAGAACGTGGTAAATACAATACAACATGGAGACATTCCAGAAAATGAAAGGGAAGGGAAAAACTTAGCAAATTTGATGTAATTCTCTTTGGATTGTAGTTCTTCCTCTTTCCAAGCTTCCTTTCTCCTTCAAGAACTCCAAGGGATGAAAGAATTCCAGAGCAGCAGCCTCCACCACGTTCTCCCCTCTTCAAGTTATGAAAATAAAACCCTAAAATGTGTTTAAATACTCTGCTACAGTAACCTGCTACAGTGTCCCGTATTATACATGCTACAGTGATTTGTGGAATTACATTTCTATACTTCTCACACTGTTTTGATTACAACTTTTGGTACATTGAATGGATTTATAAACCGTAAATTTCTCCAGAAAATAGACTTCGAGAGCTTTCCAACGGTATATAATATGTCATCGGGTTCATTGTATATCAATACAATTAAATCCGAGAAGATGGTTGACTAGCAGAGGTGAAAATGAAGGGTTTTACTCCATTTTTGTGCAAGTTGCTCCAAAACTCCTACAAACATCAAAACCACACAAAAACATAAAAATACCAAGGAATATAGCAAAGAAACATGGACGAATTGATATGAAAATGATATATAAATAGACACTTATCAAATTCCCCACACTTAGACTTTGCTAGTCCTCGAGCAACTACGACAATATGAAATAAAACTAAACCGAAACAGAATCAACAAAAAATTAAAACACACAAATGCTTTATCTTGCAAATAGGCCTCAAAGATTGTACTTAATTATAACCCAAGGAAAACTTCAAAATAATGCACTTGATCAAGAATTTTATCTTAAAGATTAGTTTCGCTTCATTTCAATTCCTCAAGTGTGTGTGTGTAGAGCCATTCTCACCTAATCACTTGTAACCCGGATGAGTTTATGCATAAAAATGAATCATATTTAATATTGAAGATGTGTGTATAAATGAACTCCATAGGCTTGCTTTTCAAGTCACTCTCCACTAATGTAGACATGCACAACACCAAGGATCAAGTAGGACTTTATTAACTTGTAACGTTTGGCTTGGGTGAAGGTATGATAAAGGATAATAATTTGGCTCAAATCACCCACAAACACATAAATCATTCAAGACTATGTAGAGCTCAACCCTATAACACAACTTCATTTTAATTCACCAGGTTACTCCCCCAAACTTATTTAGAACACTCAATCTTTCTTTTTTTTGCAGAAAACAAAAGAAAACTACACCCCCACAATTTGTTATTTCATTCTTTCTAAGAACACTTAAGGGTATAGATCTCTTATTCTTCTTTTTTTGTTCTTTTTTTCTTTTTTTTCTTTTTTTCTCTTTTTTTTTATTACACTTCCCCTCCCCCACACTTAAACAACACATTGTCCTCAATATGTAAGTACGTGGATGATAAGGACAGATTGACTTTTTTTTTCTTTTTTTCTTTTTTTTTATACAAACATAATAGAACTCACTTGCATTGCTCATGACACATCCCAACCTCCTCTAACTTTCCAAAACCAGAACATAGCTCAGAATTTAATTGTGAATGATCTACATGCTCCTAGGTAAGGGATAAACTGTTTGGAACAAATTCATTTAAGGTTAAGAAATCTTTTAGCGAGTTAACAAAGAAAAAGGCTTACAGAGGCTCAATGGGGTAACTAGGGATCAATTTCTGTCAAGGTTGGCTATTAAGGCTCAAACGGTCCAAAGATGGCCTAAATCATTTCCCAATGTTGCACAGCCTAGGATTTCGCCTTGAGTGACCATCAAACAAGTTCTAGAATTCATTGAAATCTGAAGAAACATTTAAATTACATAAAATTTCTCTAAGTGAACAAATAACTCAGTGATAATAGCTCAGTGCTCAATGTTGCACAAGGAATCAAAAGCAAGCGAAAACCAATAAACATTTCAAGCACACAGATCCATACATCATTTATCATTTTCCAAGAGTTATTCTTAATTCAATCATTATCTTATCATCGACCCACAGAATGCAAGAAAAGAAGTACGTGGCGTTGTTACACCTGAGTCAAGATTGTATATTTCAACAATCCTTAGGACCAGTAGCCCGCAGACTTAAGGTTTCCAGCCTATATACCTTTATCATGAAAGAACAAAAACAAGAAACAGGACACTTCAAACAACATGAAATAAAGAAACTACAGATTTATTTAGAGAGAATGCGTTTCAAGGGTTAAGGAAATCCCATATTCTGCCATTCTCAGGTTTTTCCACAATTTTTTTTAAATCGAAACTGATATAGATAAAAACACATAACAACTCTAAATTACGCAAAACTAAACTCACTCGTAAAATAACAAAGTTCAACAAGTCAGCAAACAAAAACAAGTTAGTTAGAATGGGTCTAAAAAGTTTAGAAGTTAGCCTCCTTATTCAGCCATTATGGATTGAAGAGATCCAGAATGAGTTTCAAGAGAACTTGAACTTTTTAAGCCACCACTCTAAAAACCGAGATTAGAAAATATTACCTGGGACGAAAGAAATAACCTGAAAAAGCTCAAAAGAAACGACATGAAAAATCTCAAATAAACACACTGAAAAGAAAGCAAACAAAAACGAAGCAAACCAGCAAATAGAGATTACAGATGGAGGGTTAAATCCAGTTGACGCCTTTTGTTGCCTTCTCCAAACCAATTTATTTGAGCCATTGTTGGATCAGGCAAATAGACGAATTCTTGTAGTTTGTCAATTAACTCCCCTGCAGTTGAAGCTGTAACCAGGATTTGCCTTGCTGACGGTGAGAAGAAATTTTTTTCTATAGCTTGATCGAGAAAGGACAACAAACCATCAAAAAAATTATTAACATTTAACAAACCAATGGATTTCCGATGGATGTTTAGCTGTGCCCAAGAGGTGATTTGAAATATCTCCTCTAATGTACCATAGCCACCAGGCAAAGCTATAAATGTATCGGACTTAACAACCATATGTGTAATACGCTCATGCATGCTAGAGACCTGTAACTCTTCCCCGATTGTGTTGCCTACGATATCTCGTACAGCTAATGGTTTAGGGATAATGCCGAGAACTTTGCTCCCTCCTAGGGATGAAGCTGTTGACACACACCCCATTAACCCAAGACTACCCCCTCCATAAATCAAATGAATACCCCTCGCAGCTAATATCCTACCAAGATCAAGAGCTGCTGTTGTAAACTCTCCATCTTTACCAAATTGCGATCCACAAAATACGCATATATTTTGGAATCGTCGAATTGGTGCTTTCTCCATTTATAAAAGTGCTCTAAACTTGTGTAAGACAATGAAGTACGTTAGGTATTATGCGATTCAAGTGCAAGACAGGTTATAAAATGACATTTCAAAATATGCAGCATGGATATATACACACGTAAAACTCTCAAATTTGACACATGAGGACATAATTTCGGTGGGAGTTGCTCGATGCAGATTTATCGCCCCAAAATTTGAAAAAATGAGATATGCTTTCGGCGAGGTTTGACAAAACCTAAACACTTGTCTCCCACGTGAAGCATGGAAAATGGAGATACACTTTCGGCGGGGGTTGACAAAACCCCCACACTTGGCTCCCACATGAAGCATAAAAAATAGAGATACACTTTCGGTGGAGGTTGACAAAACCTCACCACACTTATCTCCCACGTGAAGCATTAAAATGGAGAAACTTTCGGCGGATGGTTGACAAAACTCCACAATTATCTCCTCATGTGTACTTATGCCATAGGGTATTCATATGGTTTGTCAAAAAGAAAACTTGAAATTAAAACAAACAAAATCAACAAACAACAACAACACAAAAACAACATTGATAATCAGATCAAACGAAACAAGGAAAAAAAATTCTACAACAACAACACACATTCAAATATACAAGTAGTTGTGATTGTGGCTCACATCTTCCTCTGGTTTTACGTCCAGTAACGGCTGAAAAGCCTTCTATGAGTCGGGGATTTGCTTCCCATCCAGTTTTCTTATAAACTGGCAAACAGGGTCGTTTTTAGTCAGATTCCCTAGACTATAGCACTGCAATTCATCACGAAATTGTGTCCATAGATTAAGTATTTCACGCTAAACAAGTCCACAAGAATGAGACTCAAGAGTTAATAAAACATTATCCAGCGACTCATTACTCAGGCCATTCTTAATAAATGACAGTTTATCTTCTCTATTTCTGGACACAAAACCTAATGAACGACAAGTCTGGTTACAATTCCATCTAGCACATTTATAATATACTTGTAACCTTTTCGCTCTTCGCCTCTTGGCGTAGTAGCTCTTTCCTAGACCAGGCATGTATTTTGCGAGATTAATGTCCGGCTCACCGGACAATCTCACCTTGGCTTCGATAAGCCATCGGATATCCGCAGGCACATTTAGGAGCATCAACGCCCAAAGTCTAGTCATCCGTACTTTATAAATTTTAAACACAGCATTTTGAGGAAGTGAAGGAAAATATTTACGAAGGTTCGACAAAAAGATATCGGCATCCATTAAAGAGAAGAAAAGGAGAGATATTACCGATAATGCGATTGAGTTTGTTCTTCTCCCAGATATGCACGTTTCAAACCTTCGGGCAATGGTTTCAACTCCCCTTCGAATGTTTCCCCAAGCTGTTGCACAAATGAATTCGAAGTACGAAATAATCAAATTAAACAAAGGAAGGAAAAGAAAAGAGTAGAGATGAAACTAAAGACACATAAAAGAGATAACAACACAATAACAAACAAAAGTAAAAAACAAGTAAAAACAAATAAAAACAAATGAGACAGATGTCAAAGAGAGATAAAACCTGATCAATTTGATGGCCTACGAATGGAATCTCCTCGAGACACAAAAATTGATCATTACTACCTTATTTTATTTTTCTTTTCTTTTTTTTTTAAAAAATATTGGGTTGCCTCCCAATAAGCGCTTGGTTTAACGTCCTCAGCCGGACGTTGGTTCCATCATGGGAGGATGCAATCTTCGATGTGCTTCACTAGTGGGCTTGGATCCTTCTTTCCACAAGAAATGGTGCACGCATATGGCTGAGCCTTGGATGTTAAGCATGTCCACTTATAGGTATTTGTTGAACTCTAAGTACTCGGACACGTTTCTCTTCTTGTAGTGGTACAAGGCCCATTTCTATTGTAACTAGCAAAGGATCTTTGTCACCCAAAAACACATGCCTCAAATAATCTGAAAGTAGCTTAAGCTCCAAGGTATTGGCTTTCATCACAGAAGGAAGAAGTTTCTCATTAGATAAAGGCAAATCAATGTACGAAACATCATACCTGTTTGTGATTATAGCTATAGTCTCATCTAAGCATGCCATAGCTTCCTCTATTTCTTTGGACATTTGTATCAACCTTCTTGGTTCTTTGGAATTTTTTGTCCCTATGAGCTCATTAATAGCCATTTCCAATCCATCCTTGCGAGTTAACTCAAAACATTTTTGTGGCAAAGAATCAATAATGTCAACTGCAAAAACAGAATGCAAGTCACTAGGGTACCTCATTGACTCGAAAATATTAAAACGGATCACTTTGCCATCAAACTCCATGGTGAAAGTGCCATTATAAACATCAATCTTGGTTCTAGCATTTTTCAAGGATGGTCTCCCTAAAAGAATCGAAGTTGAATTAGAAGATGTCTCATCCTCTATTTTAAGGACACAGAAGTTTGCTGGGAAAACCAATTGATCCACCTGCACAAGCACATCTTCCACGACTCTTTTGGGATATGCATTAAAATGATCAGCAAGTTGAATGGTAATACCAGTTTTCGCAAAAGGTCCAAGATTTAAAGAAGCATAAATAGAATCTGGCATGACATTAATAGATGCTTCTAAATCTAACATAGCTCTTTCAAACTTGGTTTTACCAATTGTGCATGGAATGGTGATCGTACCTGGATTGTTGCATTTCGGAGGAATTTTTCTTTGTAGTATAGCTGAAACATTTTCCCCCACACTTACTTTCTCATTCCCTTTTAACTTTCTCTTGCTGGTGCATAACTCCTCAAGACATTTTGTATAACAAAGTACTTGCTCGGTAGCATCCAGAAGTGGTATATTTATCTCGATTTTACGAGAAGTTTCCAGGATTTCTTGTTCTTGTTCCTCCTTCTTCAATTTTGTCAATCTGCTAGGAAAAAGTGGAGGAGTAACATAAGAAAAAATAGCAGTTTTAAGACTTACCTTAGAGGATGATGTCTTATTCATGGTGGAAGTGGTGTCATCTTCTTCATCAGTTTGTGATTTCTTTGGCAGGACATCTAATTGCTCTCTATTTTACAAAGTTATCACACAAGCATTCTCTCTTGGATTGATCACCGTTTGAGAAGATAATTTTCTGAGTCTTGGCCCTCGAATTTGCTCATGCTAGTAGCCAATTGTCCCATTTGATTTATCAGGTTTTTGATACTTGCCCCAGTTTCCTGCTGGAATTGCATTGTGTTAGTGGCAAGTGCATTAACAATATCCTGGAGTGACATACCTGAGTTTTCTGGAGCTGGTTGTGGCGCTGGTTGTGGCATTGGTGGTGGTTGCATTTGAAATGGTTGCTGCACTCTAGATTGATTAAAACCTTGTGGCCGATTTCGTATGGCATTTGGAGTGATTGGTTGATGATTCCAGTAACCGAAATTATGTTGATCTTCCCATCCAGCATTGTAAGTGCTAGAGAAAGGATCATACCATTGCCTCGATTGTCCTGGAAATCCACCCATGGCATTGGCTTGTTCCATATATTCTTCTTGTAAAGTTGGATACATGTCGATTGGATGCTCCATCGTAGAATATATCCCACATTCATAAGATTTTTGTATATCTCCTACAGCCATGTTTTCCACAAGAGAGGTTAGCTAAGAAAGTTGTTGTTCAATGTTCGGAGTGCTTACATCATTTACTCTCCATGGTACTTGTGGCTCAAATCCGCTACTGAATTGATAGAAGTTTACTGACATGTTGTCTAAAAACAAACAATCAGAAAAGAAAAACAAAGAAAATATGAATCAACAATGAAAACAAAATAACAAATCGATTAGAAAATCAATCCCCGGCAAAGGCGCCAAAAACTTGATGAGTTCGAAACTAGCAAGTATACTAGTCGCACAAGTAATAAAGTGATAAGTAAGATATCATTCCCACGAGGATTGATTCTAATTGAATTTGTTATTTTTCAGCAACAATAACCTAAATAAGGGGGGTTTTGTTGAATGATTAACTAAATGAAATAAGAATGCAAATTAAGAATAACAAAACAAAAGTTGATTTGAATGAAAGATCAATGAGAGAAACTTGGTTAAGGGTTCTTTCTCTGCCACAAGATATGAATTTGTGAATTAACATAGAATTGTAATCCAATTACAGCATTGAAGTTATCAACAGTAGATAACAACAAGCTCTGTTATCCCAATCTTTCCTTACTTTGTTGTTAAATAAAACAAGCTCTTTATTTAATCTCTATCCATTAAACAACCTAGAACAAGCTCTCAAAATTTAAATCAATGGATGCATTACGATAAGAAAGATAGGTTGATCTAAGCAATAAACAAACAAGCTCGGATTATTTAACTTAGGTTGTATTCTCCAATTGCAATCTCTGATCACAATTTTGCTACTAAGGATTAGAAATTCAAGACAATTACGGATCAAGCTTTCTAGTCTAGCAATAGACAATATCCAGATTATATTCAGTTGGCCACCCAAATACAATCCAGCAAGCAATCATAGGCATTAGACATAGGAAAATACAAGCAACATCAATTAGAGAATTGGATAACAACTTCTTTCACAATCAACTTACAAAAACCATATCAGGGGCTTTGAAATCACCCTCAACCAATTCAGATTCAGTTACACATGTTTAAGAACGTGGTAAATACAATACAACATGGAGACATTCCAGAAAATGAAAGGGAAGGGAAAAAACTTAGCAAATTTGATGTAATTCTCTTTGGATTGTAGTTCTTCCTCTTTCCAAGCTTCCTTTCTCCTTCAAGAACTCCAAGAGATGAAAGAATTCCAGAGCTGCAGCCTCCACCACGTTCTCCCGTCTTCAAGTTATGAAAATAAAACCCTAAAATGTGTTTAAATACTCTGCTACAGTAACCTGCTACAGTGTCCCGTATATACATGCTACAGTGATTTGTGGAATTACATTTCTATACTTCTCACACTGTTTTGATTACAACTTTTGGTACACTGAATGGATTTTTATAAACCGTAAATTTCTCCAAAAAATAGACTTCAAGAGCTTTCCAACGGTATATAATATGTCATCGGGTTCATTGTATATCAATACAATTAAATCCGAGAAGATCACTGACTAGCAGAGGTGAAAATGAAGGGTTTACTCCATTTTTGTGCAAGTTGCTCCAAAACTCCTACAAACATCAAAACCACAAAAAAAAATAAAAATACCAAGGAATATAGCAAAGAAACATGGACGAATTGATATGAAAATGATATATAAATAGACACTTATCAGAAATCTTATGAAGAACACCATACCTGCGCATCAAAGCTTCAAAAGAACGGTTACAAAAATGTGTCCCTTGGTCACTGATGATGACACGGGGCGTACCATACCTAGACAACACGTTTTCTTTTAAGAATTTTACCACGGTTGTGTTATCATTAGTACGACAAGCCGTAGCCTCCACCCATTTGGACACATAATCAACAGCTAGAAGAATATAAAGATAACCAAAAGATGGAGGAAAAGGTCCCATAAAGTCAATACCCCAACAGTCAAATATCTCAATAACAAGAATAGGGCTAAGAGACATCATATGACGGCGAGATAAAGCCCTCAACTTTTGACATCTTTCACATGAACGACAAAAATTGTTGGTATCTTTAAACAAAGTGGGCCAATAGAGTCCACACTGTAAAATTTTTGCAGCAGTCTTTTTTATTGAGAAATGACCACCATAAGCAGTGCCATGGCAAAAGTTTAAGACACTAGCAATTTCACTATCAGGAATGCAACGTCGCATAATTTGGTCAGCGCAATATTTGAAAAGATAAGGATCATCCCAATAAAAATTACGCACCTCAACCAAGAACTTACGCTTATCTTGTACACTCCAGTTAGATGGAACTTCCCCGCAAACCAAGTAATTTACAATATGTGCATACCATGGTACTTGGCGTATAGTGAAAAGATGTTCATCAGGGAAATCATCTTGAATGGGTTGGACATTAGTGGAATCATGGAACTCAAGACGGGACAAATGATCTGCTACAACATTTTCGACGCCTTTCTTGTCCTTAATGGTTAGATCAAATTCCTGCAAAAGAAGAATCCACCTAATTAGACGGGCCTTAGCATCCTTTTTAGAAAAAAGGTACTTCAGAGCTGCATGGTCAGTAAACATAGTAATAGGTGAACCAATTAAATAAGAACGAAATTTGTCCAAGGCAAAAACAACAGCTAATAGTTCCTTTTCAGTAGTAGAATAATTCATTTGAGCATCTTTTAAGGTTCTACTAGCATAGTAAACAACAAAGGGTTTGCCCTCCCTTCTTTGACCAAGGACTGCTCCTACAGAATAGTTACTGGCATCACACATAATCTCAAATGGAAGGCTCCAATCAGGTGATTGCATAATAGGGGCAGTAGTGAGTTTGGCAATTAATGTTTGAAATGCGTCCTCACAAGCTTGAGTCCACACAAATTCAACATCTTTCAATAAGAGGTTACACAATGGTCTAGATATAGAAGAAAAATTTTGTATAAACCTCCTATAAAAACCAGTATGCCCTAGAAAAGATCGGACATCTTTTATCGTTTTGGGTGTAGGTAATTTAGAGATCAACTCGATTTTAGCCTTGTCAACCTCCATTCCTCTTTATGAAACAATGTGTCCCAAAACAATCCCAGAAGACACCATGAAATGACATTTTTCCCAATTAAGCACAAGTCCTTTTTCTTCACACCTACTCAAAAAAGATTTTAAGTTAAGTAGACATGAATCAAAAGAGTTACCAAAAACAGTCAAATCATCCATAAAAACCTCCATGCATTTTTCAACCATGTATGAGAAAATACTAAGCATGCAACGTTGAAAAGTAGTTGGTGCATTACATAATCCAAATGGCATCCTACGAAAAGCATAAGTACCAAAAGGGCATGTGAAGGTAGTTTTATCCTGATCCTCTAGAGCTATCTCTATCTGGTAATATCCTGAGTACCCATCGAGAAAGCAATAAAAGGGATGACCAACTACACGTTCCAAAATTTGGTCAATAAAAGGCAATGGAAAGTAGTCTTTTCGGGTGGCTGTATTTAATTTCCTATAATCAATGCACATCCGCCATCCGGTTACTACTCTAGTTGGAACAGATACTCCTTTTTCATTTTGAATCACAGTTACTCCAGATTTCTTAGGCACTACTTGTGTTAGACTTACCCATTGACTATCAGATATTGGATAGATTATACCTGCATCTAATAGTTTTAAGACTTCTTTCGTTACCACTTCTTTCATTGTTGGATTAAGTCTTCTTTGGGGATCTCTACGAGGTTGGGTACCTTCCTCTAGATGGATTCTATGGGAGCATATTAATGGAGAAATACCTTTAATATCAACTATAGTCCATCCTAGTGCAGACTTATGCTCTTTTAACAAGTTTATCAATTTTTCATCTTGTTCAACACTAAGTTCTGAAGAAATAATAACAGGAAAGGTATCACCTGCTCCCAAAAAAACGTGCTTCAAACCTTTGGGCAATGGAGAAAGTTCAACTTTTGGAGCCTCTAAGTTAGAGGGTTTTGTCTTCTCTCTTCCACGAGGCAATTCTTCAAAGCGTGGTTGCCAAAATCGAGTCCTTTTATCCTGTGAGTCAAAAACACCAAACACATTAGTTGTATCATCAGGATAAAATAAATCTTCAAATTCAGAATCAAGAAGGTAGTCTAAAGAGTCAAAATCCTGTTTTCTATAAGCCTCCTCTGAGATAAGTATATCTATCATATATGAATGGTAGCAATCGTCCTCCTCTCGTGTTTGCTTTCCAATATGGAAAATATTCACCTCAAGAGTCATATTACCAAATGACAATTTCATGAGACCGTTCCTACAATTAATAAAAGCATTAGCAGTGGCAAGAAAAGGTCTCCCTAAAATAAGAGGAATTTTGGACTCCATATTAACCACAGACTGAGTATCCAAAACAAGAAAATCAACAGGGTAATAAAATTTATCAATCTGTAATAAAACATCTTCCACTATTCCCCGTGGTTTCTTGACTGATCGGTCGGCCAATTATAGAACTACGGATGTGGGTTTGATCTCTCCAAGTCCTAATTGTAAGTAAACCAAATAGGGCATGAGAGTGACACTTGCTCCCAAGTCTAACAATGCTTGACTGATTTCATGTGTCCCAATCTGGCAGGAAATTGTAGGACACCTTGGATCTTTGTACTTGGGTGGGGTTTTCTGTTCAATGACTGCACTTACCTGTTCCGTCAAGAATGCAGTCTTCTTGACATGGTGCTTTCTTTTGATGGTGCATAGATCCTTCATAACTTTGGCGCAAGCCGGAACCTGTTTGACTACATGCAACAAGGGAAGATTAATCTTAACTTGTTTTAAGTGTTCTAGAATCTCACCTTGAACTTTCGAGTTTTTCCCATTAGATATGAGAGCTTGGGGAAAAGGCACTGGAATCGAAAATTTCTTTT
>SNVD02007444.1:0-286735 GCA_013180625.2 Boswellia sacra
TTTTGATTAGATAATGGCAAATTTCGAAAAATTGATGTTTGAGCCATTGTTGCATAATGGAGAAAATTATTCAGATTGGACTGATGATGTTGTACTTCACTCGAATTCTATGGGCATCGGACACACTATAACAAATGAAAATACTGTATCCCTGCAGGATCAGTCTAAGGCCATGATATTATTGCATCATCATTTAAGTAAAGGCCTGAAATCCGAATATACAACTATAACTAATCCATTAGCTCTTTGGAACAATTTGAAAGAAAGATTTGATCAGCAAAGAACAATAATATTGCCAAGGGCCCGATTCCAATGGCAGAATTTGAGACTTCAAGATTTCAAAACAATAAGCGAATATAACTCAGCCATGTTCATAATTGTATCTCAATTGAGGTACTGTGGGCAAACTGTTACTGAAGAGGAGATGTTAGAAAAAACACTATCTACATTTCATCCCTCCAACATGATCCTGATGCAACAATATCGAGAGCGCAAATTTAAGAAATACACTGAGTTGATATCATGTCTTTTGGTTGCTGAGCAAAACAATGAAATCTTATTGAAAAATCATCAATTACGTCCCACTGGATCTACAGCGTTTCCTGAAGTGAATGCTATGTCATTTAATAAACGAGGTGGCAAGAGTGGTCGTGGTTTTGGCAGAAAAATGTTCTAACCTAGAGGTGGAAATTTCAAGAAATTTAAACCAAACCACCAGAAGTGGAACAAAAATGACTCGACATATGACAAAGAAAATGTTCATCAACTCAAACCACAAAGAAGCAATGAAAGTACTTGCTACAGATGTGGCACAAAGGGCCATTGGTCACGTACTTGCCGTACACCAAAGCATTTAGTGGATCTGTATCAGGCTTCCATAAAGAATAAGGGAAAGAATGTTGAGACAAATTATATAGATGACCCAGTGGGTGACACTGATTTTGATATCTCAGATTTCTTTCCTAGTTTAGATGAAGCTATTGGCCAGATAATGATTACTGAAAATGCCCCAGCCAACTGAATAACTATTACTTTCTCGCTTTTGTTATATTTTGTAATGATGTCCTATTTTAATTTTTTTTTTGTGTGTTTTGATCTATCTTTTATGTACTTTCTTTATAAATAGTCTTGATATGCTTTTGGTTAACATAAAATCATATCTAATGTAAACTTTTGTAATGAAAGGGAATGGACAGCAAGACTTTATCTTTGCCTAAAAATGATGGAAATCTATGCCTAGTTGATAATGCAACCTCACATACAATTCTTAAAGATAAAAAATATTTCATAAATTTAACCTGTTTGGAAGTAAAGGTTAACACTATATCAGGGTCCGTAAACATGATTGAGGGCTCTGGAAGAGCCACAATAATGCTGACAAATGGTACTCAGTTGAATATTAATAATGCCTTATATTCAAGCAAATCCAGAAGAAATTTGCTCAGTTTAAAAGATATAAGACATAATGGATATCATATTGAGACATGTTGTGAAAATAATATTGAATTCCTTTGTATTACCTCAAATGTCTCATGACAGAAATTAATATTAGAGAAGCTTGAAGCTTTCTCTTCTGGGTTATATTACACATATATAAGGTCCATTCAAACATACGCAGTTATGAAACAGAGGTTTAATGATCCTAAGACTTTTATGTTATGGCATGACCGTCTTGGTCACCCAGGATCATCAATGATGCGTAGAATTGTTGAGAATACAAATGTACACCCACTAAAGATTCAAAAAATTCTTCTGTCCAATGAAACTACTTGTACCGCTTGTTCGCAAGGAAAATTGATTGTTAGACCATCTCTCTCTAAGATTGGTCAAGAATCCCCATCTTTTTTACAAAGAATCCAGGGGGATATATGTGGACCTATTCATCCACCGAGTGGACCTTTTCGCTATTTTATGGTTCTAATTGATGCTTTTGCACGGTGGTCTCATGTATGTTTGTTATCAACTAGAAATATTGCATTTGCAAAGCTACTTGCTCAAATTATAAAATTACGGACACATTTTCCAGATTATCCTATTAGGTCCATACGTTTGGATAATGCTGGTGAGTTTACATCAAAAGTTTTTTATGATTATTGTACGTCTGTTGGAATTGATATTGAGCATCCTGTCCCATATGTTCATACCCAAAATGGTTTGGCAGAATCACTTATAAAGCGACTGAAGATAATTGCACGAACTTTATTATTGAAAACACAGTTGCCAACCTCTGTCTGGGGTCATGCTATTTTACATGCTGCATCATTGATCAGATTAAGGCCCACTGCTTATCATGAATATTCACCAATACAACTTGTACTTGGCCAACAACCCACTGTATCCCATCTAAGAATTTTCGGTTGTGCCGTACAAGTCCCCATTGCTCCCCCGAAGCGGACAAAAATGGGGCCTCAACGCCAGTTGGGGATATATGTAGGTTACAATTCTCCATCTATTATCAGATATTTGGAACCCATGACAGGTGATATTTTTACTGCACGATTTGCAGACTGTCATTTTGATAAGACAGTTTTTCCGCCTTTAGGAAAAAAGAAAATGCCTCTCGAAGTTGGGCATGTGCCTCTTGAAAGAAATCCAGAACTTTCTTGGAATGTGAAAACATTGTCTCATCTTGATCCTCGCACATCTCAATTTGAAAATGAAGTGCAAAGGATGATATATCTTCAGACTATCGCTAATCAGATGCCAGATGCATTTACTGATGCAGCCAAGATAACAAAGTCACATATACATGCTGCAAATACACCGGCTCGAATTGAGATTCCTGTTGGGCAAACCCCTAAAACAACAATAAATAATCAAACTGTTGCACGCCAGAAGCGTGGCAGACCCCTTGGATCAAAAGATGCTATCCCTCGAAAAAGAAAATTGATAAATAATGGTCCTGATATAAATGATGATCGAGCTAAAGGATCCACATTCTCTGATTTGTCTCCTGAAATGACAAATATTCCTAAGGAGACACCTGCCACTGAAAAGGCACAAGTTGTTGATGAAATACATGTTCCTGAAGTGACAGCTGAATTTAAAAATGAGGAAATTTCTATTAATTATGCTTATACTAGAGAAATGTGGAAACGTGATGAAATTGTCATTGACGATGTATTTTCATTTGCAGTAGCCACTAATATTATGAATGATGACTTTGAACCACACACAGTGGATGAATGTAGACAAAGGCATGACTGGCCTAAATGGAAAGAAGTAATTCAAACAGAATTATCTTCTTTGGCCAAACGTGAAGTCTTTGGACCTGTAGTCCAAACGCCTAAAGATATCAAACCCGTTGGATATAAATAGGTATTTACTAGAAAACGAAATGAGAATAATGAGATTGCTAGGTATAAAGCCCAGCTAGTAGCTCAAGGTTTTTCTCAGAGACCGGGTATTGATTTTGATGAAACTTATGCTCCAGTAATGGATATTATCACTTTTAGATATTTGATCAGTTTGGCAGTCTCGGAAAAACTTCACATGCGCCTTATGGATGTGGTAACTGCTTACTTGTATGGTAAATTAGATTCTGATATATATATGAAACTCCCTGAAGGATTTAAATTGCCTGAAGCAATTAAAACACAACCAAGGAGTATGTATTCACTTAAGTTGCAGAGGTCCTTATATGGATTGAAACAATCTGGGAGAATGTGGTACAATCGTCTTAGTGAATACTTGATTAAAGAAGGGTACATTAATGATCCCATATGCCCTTGTGTGTTTATAAAAAGATCAGAATCTGGTTTTGCTATTATAGCAGTATATGTTGATGACATGAATTTAATTGGAACCCCTGAAGAAATCCAAAATGCGGCTGAATATTTGATGAGAGAATTTGAAATGAAAGATTTAGGAAAAACGAAATATTGTCTCGGCCTGCAGATCGAGCATAACTCTGACGGTATATTTATTTACCAATCAGCATATACAGAAAAGCTTTTGAAACGGTTTAATATGGATAAGGCTCATCCATTGAGTACCCCAATGGTTGTTAGATCTCTTGATCCTAAAAAGGATCCATTCCGTCCTAAAGAGGATGACGAACTGTTACTTGATCCTGAAGTACCGTATTTGAACGCTATAGGTGCATTAATGTATTTAGTGCAATGTACTAGACCTGATATTGCATTTGCAGTTAATTTATTAGCAAGGTTTAGTTCCGCACCCACTAGACGGCATTGGAACGGGATCAAACATATTTTTCGTTATCTTCAGGAAACTATTGATCTGGGATTATTTTTTCCATATGAGCCTTCTGAAAATCCTGGATTGGTCGGATATGCTGATGCCGGTTATTTATCTGATCCTCATAAAGCTCGATCATAAACTGGATATGTTTTCACTTATAATGGGACCGCAATTTCATGGCGATCTACTAAACAGAGTTTGGTTGCTACTTCTTCTAACCACTTTGAAATACTTGCATTGCATGAGGCCAGCCGAGAGTGTATATGGTTACGTTCTGTTATTCAACACATTCAGAATTCGTGTAAATTATCTCCTACTATAAATCTTCCAACAATCATATATGAAGATAATGCAGCATGTATTGCTCAAGTCCGAGGAGGATATATTAAAGGAGACAGAACAAAGCACATTTCACCGAAGTTCTTCTACACGCATGAACTTCAAGAAAGTCAAAAGATCGATGTGAAGCAGATACGTTCAAATGACAATCTTGCAGATTTGTTCACTAAAACTTTACCGACATCAACATTTGAGAAGCTGGTATACAAAATCGGTATGCGGCGACCCAACAAGCAATCAATTTGACAAGAGATCTTCTGCCATAATCAGGGGGAGCATTGTGGACACATGTGTACTGTACTCTTTTTTCCTTCGATCGGGTTTTGTCCCACTGGGTTTTTCCGACAAGGTTTTTAATAGGCAGTAAAACACGTTTAACACCACTTCATAATTTGTTGTATAATTGTGTTTCTTTATTTTGGTTTTTTTTTATCCCACTGGGTTTTTCCTTAGTAAAGTCAAATACAATTATTTTAAGTGGTAGAATCCAAGGGGGAGTGTTATAAAATGTGAGTGGATTTACTACCACTTGCATATTAGTGGAGTTACCACTTGCATATTAGTGGAGTCACCACTTGCTTGTAAGTGGAGTCACCACTTGCTTGTAAGTGGAGTTATCACTTAAATATGTGTCATATTTAAATTGTTTTATTTTAAGCATAATTATTTTATTTATGCAAATAGGAAGCCATACACCTATATAAATAGGTATCAAACACTTGTAATATGTGATGAAGAATAATAGAACAAGGAAATCCTCTCATTTCTCCTTCTTTCTTCTTTCTTTATTTCTACCATTATTTTGCTTTGCATTTTAGGAGTAATTCACATTTCCTTCACCTCCTTTTGTTACTTATATTACATATAAGTAACCTTCATTATACCACTTATACCAATCCATACTTTTATTCACTTAATTTATAAAAAGGTGACGTTTCTTATTCAGAGCCATTTTTAACGCAAACGCAAGTTTAAACCAACAACACCATAACTTCTCACCTCTTCGTCCTTTCCTTTCCCTTTTGCCCTTGAAAAGTAGGAATAGTTTACTATTTACAAGTACCAGAAACACTCCACCATGAGTCAATCATATGCAATACAATAAGATAAAGAAAAATAAAATAAAATTGAAGAAGAATTATGTAAATGGCATTAACTAATGAAAATCAAGAAGAAAATTTCTGGTTTCTTTGCCACCATTACGACAATTCAACCGGAAAACAACAACAATAATAATGATAATAATAATAACAATAAAACTACAGAAGAATTATGAAAAATGGCATTGACTAAAGAAAGAAAAATATGTTTTCCTGGCTGCTATTACTGCAATACAATCAGGAAAAATAATAATAATAATAATGAAACTCAAGAATAAAATAAGAACCTCTAAATTGCTCCAAGTAGCTTTCCCTAAAATTGCAGCCTGGCACCTCCTCCTCCTCATCAAACTCATCCCCAGAATGACCGAGTTCACTCCCTTACGCATCCAAACCCCCGAACTGACTAAAACCAGCTCCCAAATTCTCTCTCTCTCCACTCCCATTATCTTTATCCCTCCTTGAATTCTTAGCCTCACTAACATTAGACGCCCAATTGGTATCCCCAATCCCGACAGTTCACCTCTCAAATCGGTTCCCATAGCCACAGGAAAATCCAAGCACGTTCCATACGCAACAGAGGCTTCGTTGGAGCAGCATCGCCGAGTCCCACTGTAGCCGCTGCTCATATCGGAGACAGACCTGGAGCCGCGATGGCGTTTTTTTCTGGCGATTAATTGAAAATTTTCTCGCTTGTGTAGGGCAGCAGAGATGGATTTATCATCAGGGTGAGTTTAGCAGTGACGATGACAGAGAAAGAGGTGGGACAATCGGAGAGGCAATGGCGCTTAGTGTAGACACCATCAGGACGGAGCCAGAAATTCCGTTAAGGGGGACAATTTCATAGCGTAATATATATACAAAAATTTCTATAAAATAATATATAAAATGATAAATAAAATTTTTTATTAAAAAATAATATGATTTTTTTAATTTTATTATCAATCTTAATTTAAACTTATTAAACGTTGATAAATCTTAGATTTATTTTTAATAAATTTTTAACGGCTAACATTCACAAAAAAAAAAAAAAAATCTAATAATCCTACAAATAATGTGATTTTCATAAACTATGAAAGAAGTAGTTTAATGGTTTTGTTAAGCCTTTTTCTACTAATATTTTTTGGGCTTAGATTATAATACAGTTGATATTAAGCTAGCATTGACAAAAAAAATCTAATAATCCTGCAAATAATATGATTTTCATAAACTATAATAGAAATATTTTAATAGTTTTGTTAAGCATTTTTCTAATAATATTTTTTTGGGCTTAGATTATAATACAATTGAAATCAAGCCAATTGCATTTATTTTTACATAAACTTGAGTCTTTTTCTAAACAGAATAGACAATATGATTATATGGTAAACATTATATACACAATTTAGAAATTTTAAAAGGCCCAAGAGGGACCATCCCTGGACACCATTAGAGGAAGAGTAGGGTTCATCGCAATTGCTCTTATAATTTGACCAAATTACTCTCACCTGTTAGGGTCCAAGCTAACGAGAGATGTTAGCCAACTGATTTTAGGAAACCTTAAAAAGTGTTTTTGATTAAAGTAGCAAACTATGCTTATGTCTGACAATAGCCCAAACCTTGAGCGTAGCCACTGACAAATACTCTGATCTTATATAAATTGTCCAACCATTTGTAGCTATTTTATATTAGGATAATGTCAAATATTCTGTTACATAAGCTGAACAAGATGGGTATAAATTTAACTCAGATCAGAAATTATTAAGGCCTCTATTGGTCGATTCATGCTAGGGTATGCTACTGGACTGATACAGCATTTTTTTGGTCCGTCGAATTTGGGTTTCACTTTAAACATCCAATCCAACAGCTCTCCTTGAAGAGGCTGTTTACTGCAAGATTTACCCACAACTTGCTAATCCGGCCGCCTTCAACTTTGGGTCTTGGAGAGACTATTTTGTCTTCAACTGGGGGTGTTGGAGAAATGATCTTGCAGTTTGATTCTTTCAGTATGTCAAACGAATCAATTCCATCTCCACCCTGATCTACTCATGCATTGGCCTAGCAGAACTGATCTCTATTCATTGTCCGTCACCGGCCTCTTAGATTGTCCTCAAATTTTCTGCGTCTGTCTTTCGGAGATCCAGAACAATACCTACTAGAGGTCCAGGGTCCAAAGAGTTGGGGGTCATACTAGGATACTTTTGATGTATCGATACATCAATTTTCAAATTTATGTAAAAGTTGTAAATGAATGTGTAAAAGTTATAAATTAATATGTAAAAGTTGTAAATACAACTTTTACATACTTTGTTACAATTTTTTTAAATGTGTGTAAAAATTAAAAAAAAGTTACAAATGAATGTGTAAAAGTTGTAAATACAACTTTACACATATTCATTTATAACTTTTATATATTTATTTATTACTTTTACACATATATTTATAACTTTTACATAATTTAAAAAAGTGTAACACCGGTATATCAATTGTACCGTAACCACACCTGTTGGTTTATTACAATAAATAGTGACAAAACATTATTACAGTAAATCTGTAGCATCTCAATGGTTTAGTTGATTCATATATGAAGCTGATGCAAATTGTTGGTATGGCAAAAGTGGCACGAAAACAATTGACAGTTAATTTCATAAGTATATAAAAGTCGGAATTCTATTCAAATGAAATTCATTTGATTAATTTTGTAAATAAATAAATAATCATACTCATAATAAATATTCATAAAATATAAAACTTTTTAAAATAAAAATGAAAATAATTTAATTTTTTATTGTGAAATTAAGTCTATATTATTAGTTTTTAATAGTATTTAACTTAATTTATACTCTTCAATTTTCTAGTTTATAATGATAAAAAATAATAATTTTTTAAAAGATAACTTGGAAACATTTTTCAAATTTAAAAATAAAAATGAAATAATTAATTTTGAATGAAAAAAAGGATAGATTTGTTTTTCTAAATGAGGAAAGTATTAGTAATTTTAATAAAAAAATTAACATAAAAAATCAATAGGATTTTTTTTTCAAATTTAAACATAAAAAATAACATACTTTCAAATTTATAAATTATCATGATTCTAACCTTAATTATACGAAATAATATGAAAAAAAAGGCGGTAAAAGGGTATAGTCTTGGCAATAGATAATTTTATTTGGAATAAAAGATTGATTAAAACAACGTTTTTTTGAAGATTCATTTCCATTTAAAAAAAAAAAAAAAAGAAGCTCTAGCCAAATGTAATTAAACAGGGCAAGAGCATATATAGACTAATTAAAATGAAATAATAATTTAAATATATTTTTAATTAAATACTGAATTTTGAATGTAATTACTTAGTAATTATACTTATTATACATTTTCATACAACCAAATATTTAATCCTAATATTATAATGTTTCCGAGGTCGAGTAGGAAATGTAAAGGAACTTAAATTTCCCGAGGTCGAGTAGGAAATGTAAAGTAACTGAAATTACCCGAAGGTGGTCAAGTCAAGCCGGGTAGAGTCGACTCATTTTCTCTTTGTCATCATGCCCTTAGTTTCACTATCAGTGTCCCCATTTAAGCCATTTTTACTCACAAAAATCCACCTTGGTCCCTAATACTCCAATCATACTATAAGCATGGAATTTTTCTTATAGTTTTAAGCACGATGACAATAACCAAAAATACCAATTGTTAGAACTAGAGAATTTTGGAGCAAGAAAAGGAAACTTTTTCTCTATTATTCATTACTTGAAGACAGTTACACACAACAGAGTATATATGCAAGTATGCTGTAACAAACATAACAGCTTTCTGAGTGATTTTACAAAACTGTCCCTAAGCTACTGAATTCCAGAATTACCCTCAACAATGTTAACAGTCCCCCTCAAGTGCACATAGGATTTCTAATAACCATCCTAGCAAACTTGCTGATTTTGATAAGTATCCTGGTAGACCTTTATTGATGCTTGCTTCAGATTTTGAAAGTTTACTGATAAGCATTCTGGTAGACCTGCATCAAGCTTTCTTCAGACTTTGAAATTGCTTAGGATTACATCTTTTACTGTCAAGTCTTCACATTCTCCTAATGAAATATTGAGCTTGTTTCTGAGGAATTCAAATTTGACTCCAGCTAGAGGCTTTGTTAGAATATCAGCATTTTGAAATTCTATAGAAATATGTTGAACTTTTAATTGTCCTGCCAGCACCTTTTTGCAAGCTTGCCAATATTGAACTGTAGGACACTGCAGAAATTGACTCAGCTTATTTACTGCATAGGAGATATCAGGCCTGGTCATTGAAAAATATTGCAAGGCACTAATTGTGCTCCTGTATAAACTAGGCTGTTCAAATTATGCACTATCTTTTAATGTCAGCTTTGAATTTGCTTCCATAGGTGACTGAATTGCTTTTGATTCCAGCATGTTGCACTTCTTCAAAAGGTCAATTGCATACTTTCTCTGTGTTAACATCATACAATTATTGGACCTTGTAACTTCAAATCCAAGAAAATAATTGACAGAACCAAGTGTTTTCAGTGCAAATTTTTTAGTCAAATCGGAGATTACCTTCTTAATCTGAATATTATCACTTCCAGTGATCAAAATATCATCAACATAGACTAACAACAACACTATTGTTTTGTCAGTCTTAAAAATGAACAAGCTAGAGTCTGAAACTGATGGCTGAAATCCCCACTGAAGCAGTGCACTTTTGAGCTTGTCAAACCAAGCAATAGGGGCCTGCTTCAAACCATACAGAGATTTATGAAGATGGCAAACAAATGTAGGCTGAGAAGTGTCTATAAACCCTTCAAGTTGAGTCATAAACACAGTTTCTTGAAGCTCACCATGTAGAAAGGCATTATTCACATCTATTTGTTGTATATCCCAATTTAATGTAATAGCTAAAGGAAAAATGACTCTAATAGTTGAGGGTTTAATGACTGGACTGAAGGTATCAAAGTAATCAATACCAGAGGTTTGTTGAAAACCTTTAGCTACCAACCTGGCTTTATACCTCTGAATAGTGCCATCTGAGTTATATTTGACTCTAAATATCCACTTGTGATCAATTACATTCATATCCAGAGGTGGTGGAACAAGTGACCAAGTTTGATTACTTTGTAAAGCTTGAAACTCAGCTTGCATAGCAGCATACCAGTGTGGATCAGACAAAGCTTGCTGTACAGTAGCTGGTTCAAGTGAAGAGGAGAAACATGAAATAGAACAGAAAATGGAGAAAGTGACTTCACAGAGGAGGATGGCAATCTATTGATAAGAAAAACTACTGTGTGGAATGCAAACCACTAGAATGAGAGAGGCAGGGAAGCCTGAGCCAGCAATGTGAGACCAGTATTGACAATGTGCCTATGTCTTCTGTCCACAACTCTATTTTTTTGGTGAGTATATGGACATGGATGTCTAAAGGTAATGCCCAGTTCTTTGAGATAAGAGGCAAGTGGTCTATATTCACCACCCCAATCAGCCTGTAAACACTTCAACTTAGTACTAAACTGTCTCTCAATAAGTGCTAAAAACTGCTTGAATACATTAATCACTTCAGCTTTGGACTTAGGAGGAAACAGCCATATATCTCTGCTAAAATCATCCATAAAACTCACATAATATGAATATCCTTTAACAGATTTTATTGGAGATGGACCCTAGAGATCCGAGTATACAATGTCAAGTGGAGAAGCTATCCTAGAATTTGAACTAGGATAAGGATCATGACATTGTTTACCAAACTTACAGGGTTCACAGAAACAATCAGTTTTGTTTGTACACTTGAACAATTGAGCAGTTGAAGACAATTTTTGCTTGACTTGAAGATGTGGATGGCCCAACCTTCTATGCCACAAAACTTGATCTCTTACAACTGACAAAGCAGAAGCATCTGAACTGATAGAGTGTGTCAATGAAGAGAACAATGACATCGGAGCTGGAACTTTATTTACTGAGGCATGACAAGTAGCTTTATTTGAAACTGTTGTAATCTAATACAGTCCATTACTAAGACATCCTTCCAACAGAATCTTGCTAGTATCTTTGTCCTTAATCAAACAACCATTATTATGAAACTCAACAGTTATATTGTTGTCTTTAAGAAGTTGAGAAACACTAAGTAGACTCTTAGTAATTTTTGGCACAAATAAAATCTTTTAGAGCTTAAAACAGGATGAGTAATTTGGAGATTGTAAATAACCAGAACCAATATAAGTAATGGGTAAGGAAGTACCATTACCAACTTTACTGTCTCTGGACCTGTGTATTTGCCTGCTACTGCAAGTTTACTTATATCTGAAGTTATGTGATATGTTGCACATGTGTCAAGATACCAAGCAGGATCTTGCACAATTGATGGAGAAGCAACAGATGCTTGAGTTGACTGAGAATTCGAAAATGCTTGCTGTGATGATTGATTCACATTAAAGGCTTGAGAAGACTGAGATGCTGGAGGTCCTTGATAGTTTATATCAAATCTGTGATAACATTTGATCACAGTATGGCTTGTCTTCCCACACAATTGACACACTGGTTTGACCCCATTTAAGTGATTTGAACCTCTGCCAGTGAACTTATATCTTCCTCTTCCCCTAAATCCTTGATTAGATGCTTGTCTAGCTCCATTAGAATATTGAGAATTCTGACCAATGAACTGATTAGATCCACCAAATTGAGATGGCCTAGCAGCTATATTGGCATTATGATCTAAGCTAAGACTTTGTGATTAATTAAATTTTTCCAGCCTCATTTCATAGCTTTGAAGTAGATACTGAGCTTCTTCTAAGTTTATAGTGCCAGCTCTTGAGGTAAGGTTAACTACTATAGCATCATATTCTGGTCTAAGACCATCAAGAATATGAAATAACAAATCCAAATCTGAAATATTATGTCCAATAGCCATCAGTGTATTAGCAATATCTTTCAATTTCAATATGTAATCAGCTATAGTTAGAGATCCTTTTCTAGTGTTCTGAAGTTGATGTTTCAAATGCATAGATCTAGCCTTAGATTCTGTGTAGAATAATTTTTCAAGAACATTCCAGACCTCCATTGCAGTTGTACATCTAACTACATTACCATACATTGATTCAGAAATTGATGACAATAACCAACTCAGAATGAACTGATCACTCTTTTCCAGTTAAAGAACTCAGAATTGATTTGAGTTGATACCTCATTAGGATTTTGAGAAGATTGAACAGAAATTACTTTTGCTAGACAAGGTTTCTCTCCTGTGACATATCCTTCAAGATCAAAGGCCCTGAGTGTAGCAAGAATTTGAGTGTGCCAGAATCCATAGTTTGCTCTCTGAAGTTTAATTGAGGAACTAGGAAGAACTATCGGCAAAATTGAAGTGTGAGAGGAAGAATTCATAGCTGTTCCAGAATCAAGAAATGTTCCAGTGTTTGATTGAAAGTTTCCAAGAAAATCTTGTTGATATTCTCCCATTAGATCTCAAGCTCTGATACCATGTTAGAACTAGAGAATTCTGGAGCAAGAAAAGGAAACTTTTTCTCTATTATTCATTACTTTAAGACAGTTATACGCAGCAGAGTATATATGCAAGTATGCTATAACAAACATAACAGCTTTTTGAGTGATTTTACAAAACTATCCCTAAGCTACTGAATTTCAGAATTACCCTCAACAATGTTAACACCAATGAAGGTGGAATTTTGATTCAACAAGACTCTCAAATATTCACCCAAAAAAAAATCGAAATTGAGAGTGAAAATGGAGACAAATTAGAAATAGGGGTTGAAATGAAAAAATGAGGATGGAATTGAAAAAGTCTAACAAAAGGGCAGCTTGTGTAGGCCACTCGCGGACGCGCGCAGGCTACACTCACAACCTTTCTAGAATTTATATAAAGTCAAATTTCTTTTTAAGGGGGGATTTCAAAATTTTCTGAAATTTTAGCCTATTTTTGAGTGAATTTTCATGGAATTTTGGGAGGAATTTTTGGGTGATTTCTTGGAGAATTATTTTGGCCATTCTACTCATTTTTCTTGGCGAATTTTCCATTAAAAACTACAAAAATCATTAAAAACAAAAAAACTTGGATTAGAGGGATTATTTTGTGAGTTTTGAGAATTTTTTAAGACTAATTCAACCTTGAAAAGGTTAGCCTGAAGGCAATAATTTATTACCATCTCTTTGCATGATTTATGATTGTTATAATGTTTAAATTTATGATTTTATTATATATTTTGTATTATTCTTAATTTTTAATTTTTGGATTTTTTTTATTTTTTATTCAATCATTTTGAGCTTCTTACAATATGTTACTAGTATTACTAGTAAAAATGATACCAAAAATTATTTTATTTGAGAGTATTATGATTTCCTAGGATTTTATTGATATTTTCCATTTATTTTACTTTCTATTTCATTTTACTTGAAAATATAAAAATGTTTCTTTTCATATTTTGTTATTTAAATATCAAGTGGGTTTTATTATCAATGTTTTCTTTTATTTTATTTTATATGAATTCTAACTACTAGTTATGTTAATATTTTATACATAAACATGTGTTTATTTTGATTTGTGATGCCCTTTTCATTTATTTGTTCTTTATGGCTGTTTTTATTTCTTAATACTTGATTACTTTTATTGATTAATGGGCTATTGTGATTTTTATTTTAATATTAGAGAATTTGTTTGCATGTTTTAATTATGTAAGTGTTATATAGCTTAGTTATTGATCCCTTTGCATGACTATCCGGACTTTTGTTGTTAATTTTGGTATTAATGCTTTAGTTTATGCATGAATTAGTAAGTTGCCATGATAGGATTTTTTATGATAATTTTCGGTTTTATTATTTTTGCTTAATTCCATGATATTAGTTAATATTAGTGTGCTTGGAGGTTAATTTGGGGGCCACTATGTCTACATTTCTTCCTTGTAATGTTTTATTTTGTTTATTCATTTATGATTAATTAGTTAATGATGCATGTAGGTATGTTGATATAAGTAATTAATGAGCGATTATGTTAAACTTTTCATAATCAATTTTCTATTTTAATGAATTGTTGATTAGTGGTGATTTAAGTATTCTTTATGTGATGTGATATGGGTACAGGAGATAGTGAGAAATGAGTGGACTCATTGATATTGAGGGACTCATTTCTCATATTTAAACCTTATTTAGATTTTGGTAATATACTTTAATTATTAGATTTGATTTTGTTGAGATTAATTGAATGTGAGAGTTAGTGTGTAATGGGTGGACTCACATTGATGGTGAGAGACCCATTTCTCAAATTGCAACTCAATTGAAAACTTGATGATGAAATGTTAATTAGAAGCATGGATTTTGTTGAATAAAGTACATTGTGTAAGAAATTATATGGAAGAATATTTGATATCTAGATTGGTAGTTAGTGAAAAACTAAATCACACACACAAAGACACAGCATATTTAACGTGGTTTAGCATCACTTGCCTACGTTTACGTATAAGAAGATAAATTCACTAGATCATAAATATACAATAATATAAGAGATAACACAACAAAACTTGGTATTCTACCCAATACCCAATATTATAGAGCCCTAAAACTATTCTTCGTTTCACTTGCTTACTCAGTATTATTTAACTATCTCTTTTATAACTCTTCACACATCCCCATAAGGGTGTTTACCTTTATATCTAATCTCTCTCTCTCATACGTAGAATGGATTCTGAACTCCTATATTTATAGGCATATGTAGAGATCTTCTTTATAGGAATAGGACTCCTACTTAGTTAACAACTCCAATTTCTTATTCTTTCTACTTTTCCTATTGCTTGTAGAAGTCAACTTGAATTAGGAAACGAGCCACAAATCCCAAACAATCTTCACCTCGGTGAGTATTCCGACTAAGTGATAAACGTGATAAAAATCACATTCATCATCTTTGCATCTATTCAATAGTGCAATCATGAAAACTTCACCAAAAGTTGTTACTTGAGAATCAGTTTACCTGTAACTTGAAACTGTTGTAGCCCATCTCTTCTATGTATATTCAATCTTGAAAAATCTTCTTCTCCCAGTTTGCAACCTAGAGCTCCTATACCACTTGTAAGAAATCATTCGGGAGTGTATTTGACATCAAGATTGATAATTAGTGAAAAACTAAATCACACACATAAAGAATTATCTTATTTAACGTGGTTCAGCATCAATTACCTATGTCCATGGATGAGAAGATAAATTCACTGTATCATAAATATATAACAATATAAGAGATTACAAACAAAACCCTTTATTCTACCCAAGACCCAATACTATAAAGCATCGAAACTATTCCTCATTTCTATTATGAAATCAAGGGAGGGAAGAAGTTTCTGATTCTCTTCTTAGATTCTCTTCTGATATTTTTTGTTTGACTGATTTTACTTGACTTCAAGGGTAGTCAATTAGAGGGAGTCTTTATGACTTGTGTGGCTTTATGTTATGACTTGTGTTTTTTTTTAATTTGTTCCTTGCATATTTACTTTGTTTGATGTTTTTATCACATTTTTTTATAAGCTCTGATCTTGCTTTGGTTGAATGTTGTTTGACAGATTTGTCTACTTAACTTTGTTTTTGTTTTTGTTTTGTTTTTTGTTTTTTTTTTTTGCAGGACATTTACATTTCAGACATTCTTCCTGTTATGACTTATTTCTATTATGTGGTTTATAATTGCTCAGTTATTATTTCTTTAAGTATGTCATTTTCTGTTTGATGGATCATGATTGCCTATAGTTGTTTTGGACTTATCTTTGTGTGATATTCCTTGATCAGAAACAGTTTGATGTTTTCATCACAAGTTGCCAAAAAAGGGGAGATTGTTGGTGTCAACGTATAACACTATTGCACGTGCCATACACATGATTTTTTTCATCAACTTGTTGATAAAATTAGAATGTTATATTGTTTCTTATTTTACTGTTTCTAGAAGTATAATTTAGGAAGAACTTGATTCATAATGAATATCTCTTTAGATTATGACATTATTTGATGTATCCTAGTTAAATTAGGGGTATATTTATTTGTATCCTATTTCATTTAGGAGTTACTTATATCGCTTCCTAAAGTATTGTTCTTTATCCTAATTTAAGTTTGATTAAGATCTTATAGGATTTTAAAAGAGATTACAATCAAGCATCCCACTATATATATAATGTTATTTTTATATAACATATATATAGGTGGTGTGTGTATGTCACGACATTTCAAGAATTATAGTAGAGCTTTAATGCAAATTGGAATGCTTTTTTGATTTTATTTTATGAGTATCTTATTCATGTATAAGAGGTTGTGATCGTGCATAAATTTCAATTAGGTCTGTCTGAGTTAGTCTACACTTGAGAGAACTTGCGAGTTGAGTTTAAAATCTTGACGAGATTTTGTCTTACAAAGATTAGGTCAATGTGTAAGAGTGAGTCAGCACTGTAAACAATCCTAAAGATTGTACAAATAAGAACTTAGTGAATTGCAGCTCTAAAAACTGTCCGTAGATGTAAGTTTTATAATCGAATCAAGTAAAATCTTTCTGTGCTATTTTACTTTACACTTTATTGTTATATTGCACATAACTTCATACTTCAAGATCTTACAAAAATAATGATAAAATAGATAATTTTGTAATGATTTAATATATGTTATATTTTTAAACTTTTAAAATCATTCGTTTTACCATGTTTTAATAAATATATTAAATATTTTACTTATTAAAGTGATCGAGTTTTTAAGATAAATACAATCAAAGTATTTTTTTCTTTAATTAATATGACTTTAGATAGGTATTTCTTGTTAATTATTAATCTTTAACATGTTTTACATTTTAAATAATTTTATTCGTAACTGGTTGTTTGAATATTTGAAGTTTTTTTTTAAATTAGAAAAAAACACGAGGTTGGTTTTAAATTTTTTTAAATTTTAAAAATGATATATGATTGATATTGATTTAAATATATAAGAAGTACATGTTTTCATAAAATAGCTTTCAGAATTTATAAATAAATACAACCTTAGGTATTAATTTTTATATACTCAGACCAACGGTAGGGAGATCTTTGACTATTTATGAAACTTATAGGGGTTCTAAATTTTTGCAAAACCTTAGGGGTTTTCATAGGCTGTATTCGTTTTGTGATTTTATGTTTTTATTTTTAATTAGATTTAACAATATATGGTTCATTTTAAATTATTTCAAATTTTAAATAAAATATATTATTAATATTAAATATAAAATATATTAAAAAATATACCACGCAAAAAACCGAATTTGACTTAAAATACGAAAACACCCATAATAATTTCCCTATTATTATCATTTTACAAAATATTTTTTGGAAATGCCTTCGGAAAGCATACCGTCGAAATGAAATGACCAGAATACCGTCTTCTCCTCGTTCAAAGCCCTTTTTGACTGACAGACTACGACTGAAACTCCATGGCACAGCCACTGAACTGAAGCTTCACGTTTTACACAGTTGAGGCTAAAGCTGAACGCGACTACGGGAAAACTCGAAGGTGAGAAAGCCAATTGACCTTCTACATTTTCATTTGCTGTTCAGCTTAAACTTGGCCTTAAGGATTCTCTATCTGTGTTTTTTCTTCTAATCTCACTATAACAGCTATGAGCCATGTGCAGAAACTTCGAACAAATTCTATTCTCAAATGGGTTTCGTTGAATTTTGCTGGAAACTTAACTGGGATATCAAAAACTCCATTTTGGCCATCTGGGTCAGTTTACATTGCTCAAAACCCTAGGCTTTATGGAACAAAAAGAGCTGCTGAGATTGGTGATATTGAAAATCATGGTAGAATTCTACCAGCAAGTCGTGATAGTGATTGTGTTGGTAAAGTATCTCCTGGAGCTAAAAAGGCAGCTCAAGCTGCATTATTGGAGTATCTGCATTGCACTAGAAATTTACAGTTCATGGATGCTGAGAATATAAGCAAAAACTCGCCTTATTTTCTTGAGAAGATTGTGAAAAAGGTTGAAAATGAGGCTGATATTGGGTGGTCTGTTACCCGATTTCTGCGTTATCATCCCATCAATGAATTTGAGCCTTTCTTTGAGAGTTTGGGATTGCAACCTAGTGAGTATAGTCCTTTGCTTCCACGTAATTTGATGTTTTTGGGTGATGATGATTTGTTGTTAGAGAACTATCATGTTTTGTGTAACTATGGTATTGCACAGAATAAGATGGGGAAGATTTATAAGGAGGCAAGGGAGGTTTTTCAATATGATTTTGGAGTTTTGCCATCTAAGCTTCAAGCTTATGAGGAACTGGGTCTTAGCCAGTCTTTAATTGGTAAGGTTATTGTTTGTTGTCCTTTTATTTTGATTGGGGGTGTAAATTTGGAGTTTGTTAAGGTATTAGAGGTATTGAAGAGAATGAGGCTAGAATTCAGTTGGATTGAGGAGCATATTGTTGATCAGGATTCTTATAATTGGAGTAGGATGCTCGACTTTTTAAGCATATTTAGCAGGATCAGTAGCAACGAGGAGCAGTTGAGTAGATTAATCCAGCAACATCCGGGACTTCTCTTGGAGGGTTCAGGGGATAGAGCACTTACATTGATGGGCCTTCTATTAAAGTTTGGATTCACAGTAAATGAGATTTTTCCCATGTTTCTGCAGATCCCACAAATTCAAATGGGAAAATTTTTTGACAATTTGAAGCAATGCTTTCTCTTCTTGTTTGAGATTGAGATGAGGGTGCATGAGATTGGGAAGATTTTCCAATCTCATGCCCTCATGCTGGGTTCATGTACTTTAAAGAAAACTAATAGCATACTACAGATGTTGAATGTTGGTAAAAAGCGACTTTGTAAACACATCCAGCAGAATCCAGATGAAATTAAGAAACTTGTTAGGGGTTCAAAAATTGAGCGGTTATCAAGAGAGAGGGATAAATCAAAATTGCTGAAGAGTAAGTTCTTAGTGGATGTTGGATTTGTAAAGAACGCAAATGAAATGGAAAAGGCACTGAAGATTTTTCGAGGCAGAGGTGAGGAACTTCAGGAGAGATTTGATTGTATTGTGAAAGCTGGTTTGGATAGAAAGGATGTTTGTAACATGATTAGAGTGTCCCCTCAAATTCTTAACCAGAAAAAGGATATTATTGAAAGAAAGATTCAATTTCTTGTGGATGATTTGGGTTTTCCCCTATCATCTATAGTGCCATTCCCATCATATCTTAACTACACAGAGCGGAGAATCAAGCTTAGGCTATCAATGTATTATTGGCTTACAGATAAAGGAATAGCAGAACGTACGTTGGCCTTGAGTACTGTAATTGGATCCTCACATAAAATGTTTATGCGGCGGTATGTAAATCGTCATCCTGAAGGCCCTCAAGTTTGGCAGGATTTGAAGAAACAAATATATTCTGAATAGAAATTGTTTCTTATATCTTGTATTTAATGGGATCTGCATCAAGTCATTGCTGTGGCAGTTCAAAGATTCTTGATTTTATTATTCCGCAAACTGAGCGATTCATCAACTGTTATCTATCTGTGAGCATAAACCGAAGCTAAGTTTCCTCCAGTAGCTTAAGTGGTTGTATGAAACATAAAAACAGGGGACTAGGTAATAGTTTTTTGCTACTAGTTTCTTTTTTTTTTTTTTCTTTTAGTTTTTATAGTTACCACATCTCTTGTTTGTTACAGAGAATTTGAATGTCTCTTGTCTATATATCTAACAGCAATATTTTTGTCTATACTTTATAGGCAAGGGCATAGCAAAGCTAAATAGATGGCCATGTATTTGTACTTCAGTTTGTTGATTATGGCATCATCTTCAAGTTAAAACTGCAATTGTTACTTTCATATGCTGTTCAAGAGTAGATTAACTTAATCTCAGCTACTGAGAAACTCGACTCCTTTTCAATAGTTCTCACTTTGATTTTTGTTATTGATTCAACATTGACAGTTCATTCTCATAAAGAAGACAAGGATATAGGGGTTAGTACATGGGATTGTTCTTTGACACTTGTGCATGATACTCGAACAATTTCTGGGTGGTAAACTGCATCAATTGTTCCATCGACTGTAATAAGTAGGTAGCATTGGTGCAGATATGAACAAGATAAGCCTGCTTCAGCAACAATTAATGGGGAGATGATTTTTACTTTTATCTTTTAAACTTCACACATTGACTGTCAATTATGTAGATTTAGGTACTTGAGTAAAATCAAAGCAGTTGATGATATTATGTGTCTTAAAAGATCGATTGGGGACATAAACTGGGGCCTCATTTTTTTGCCTTTCCAAGCTATTATTCTTACGTGGTTGATGGTCCGTCTTCTTTTCTATACTATACCATCATTACATAAGTTGGAGGGGGAGAGGATTCAAGTGGAAGACATACATGTTATTAAATATTCGCGGGATCCATGTACTTTGACGGAGCTATGGATAAGCCACTCGTTTCTAAAATTGCCCCTCAAACCCCCGACATTTATTAAGGAATCTAATATAGGGATAATGATATAGACATCCTCAATCTTTTAGTTAAATGTTATATATATATATATACCCTTATTTATCTTTAAAAAAATATGTATGAAATAAAATAAACAATTAGAGATAAAATGACCTTTATATCCCTATTAAAGTAAAAAAATGGGGTAGTTCTTAGACATTTAGAGGCTATTGCTGACATTTCTCCTTCTAAAATAATAAAACAATAAAATTTCTTTAATAATTTAATAAAACAATTTAACACTAATACGACAATAATATAGTTAATAAATTAATAAATCCTTTATTTGATTAAACAATGAGACATACCGGATGGCGTTTCACTTCTTTCTAGGCTTGGGTATATGGCCCGTTGGGTCTGGGGCCCCGGTCAGTGTCTGGGGCAAAAATTTTTTGCCCTGGTCGGAACGGGTCCGGGTCCAGCCTCTTGGACCCGTTGACCCACCCCGCCCCGCATGATTTAGGGGTGTAATTATAAAATTTTAAAAATTTTAGGACTGTTAAGTAAAAGTAAGTTTTTAAGTTATATTTGTTAAACTTTTCATATATATAAATCCTTAATAATTTTACAAACAATGTAAATACTTTAACAAAAAATTACATTTTAATTAATAATTAACATCTTTTAGTATATTAACATCAATTTAGTCATGTTATAATAAGAAAATAAAATATTTGTATTTTATAGTAATTGAATTTGTATAATATATACAATATTGATATAGATTATTAAGTACTAATTAAATTATTACAATATTAACAAGATTATTTTCAAAATATATATGCCAATCATATTATTATTATTATTATATTGAAATTAAATCAACATGCTATTGAAAAATTATTTAATTGTATTATCAACTATTTGAAAAATTGTCAATTAACTAGTTTATAAGTAATAATACACTTTTAACATTATTTCTAATAGAGTATGTAACATTATTACTAATAAAATCAAATGGTAATATAAAGCCACTTTAATTTTAGTTTGAAGATTTATTGTTTTTATAATCGTTAAAAAATGATCATAATTATAAATGATATGATGAGAAATTAAGAATGGAGTTATTTACAAAGATGTAAATGTTACAAGGGGGTTATTGTAAAAATAAAAATATTTAGGGGTGGGACGGGCGGGGCGGGGCAAAAAAATTTTGAGCGGGGCGGGGCTGGATACATGTTGCCCCGTACCCGCCCCGGTTCCAAGCCCATTTCTTTCTCCCCAACCACCCACATCGTTTCTCTTCTTTTTCCCTTGGCCATCACCTTTTTCTCTCTACCTCCACCCATTAAACCATAGCCAGATGAACCAATAGCCACCAACACCGAGAAGCACCCACTGAAATCACTACCATAAACACCATCACCCCTCCCCCACCCCTAACGCCAAGGGCACCAGCAGCAGCCACCAACAAGGAGACTTGAGGACATTGTGGCAACAGACGCTGGCGAGGAGATTTGAGGATGTTGTGGTGGTCGATGGCATGGACGATGATGGGTTTGTTTCCAATTGTAGCTGTGAATATTTTTGCTTTTGAATTGAACATAAAAATTAGCATTTGGTTTGTTTGGAATATGATGGTGCTGGAGCCATTTCTATGAAACCCAGAAATGGTTTTCAAAGTTTGTGTTGTGCATATTTTGGGAAACTTTTGAAGTTTTTTTTTCCAGGTATAACCAAAGGTGAGGGAGGGGAGGAGAGAAATGGTTGTCACCGTTTCTCTGGTTCTGGGGTAGCGGGCAGAGAACTGGACAGAGGAAGAAGAAATAAAAAGAAAAAAACAAAAGGAAGAGAAAAAAAACCTTGGAGAGGGAAAAAAATATTTTAATTTTTATATTATAACAAAAGCAAAGTTAAAAGATCAATTTACCCTTTTAAAATTAATTTATTTACATTCGTCTAGTGTCAAAACTAATAGAAGGGAGGTCTACGGGGAATTTCTCAAAATATAAGGACTCTTTTTAGAAAAAAAAATGCAAAAGAGCCATATCTATGACATTTAGCTAAAAGATAGGATAGGTATATGTCATTATCCCATCTAATATATAAGATTACAATTTCCTCATATGAAGGTACTCTTAAACCCTCAACTGACTCGCATAGGTTTACACAGGTCTATCTAAGAAATGGCATGTGTCGTCTATGATTTGATAAATTTTAATTTTTAAGGAAAAATAAAAAAGATCTTTTATTTTTTAAAAAAATGTCAATTTTAAAAATTCAATGATAAATCTCATTCGTTTAATTCTTAGCAACCTCTCTTCAAAAGGATTTTCAAAAAAGTAAGCAAGAGATTTTAACTTTTAACTTATCGTATAAAATTTAAAGAAAGTTCATGATAATTTTTACAACTTAATAAAAAGGTAAAAATTAAGGACATCAATGAAGTAAATTTTGTTAACACAAATAGAAAAATTTAATATCCCCCCTAAGGTTAGCCTTAAATACATTTCCCTCTGTAAATTGAAAAATCGCAAATTACCCTCTCAATTCGAATTGAAAACGTTAACTTAAATGGTAACTCAAACAGTTATTTGGTGTCTAACAATGACATGACAAGGAGGGAGATCAAAAAGTGTCTGCTATCATTGAAATGCCCTTATGCCAAGCTTTTTGACAAAGAAAATAATAAAATAATGCATTAGATTCAATGAAAAATTATGAAATAATGTAATGAAAAGTAAACTTACATTTTTGACAATTTTGCCTGAAATATCAAACAATTTTTTACTTGATTACCTTTGCTTTTTTACCTTACTTTACATTAATGAAAGCAAAATAATAGCTGAGGGCATCGACTGTTCACCAAAAGAAGCCCATTGCATGTCCCAACGGTCACATGCCCAAGTAGCACCCTATAAGTACACAACAAAGCAAACACTCAAAGGATATACACACCCCTGCTCATGCACGATACCACATCCCTGCTCATGCACACACCCTTGCTTATGCACACATCCATTCTGCACTCGTCTTGAGACCTCATTGTCATTCGCAGGTTTCTAACACAACTAAAAAGACAAATACAGGCAATATGACTTTAGGTTCCTTAAGTGCAAACGACAATAGAATTAATGGAGGCTTGATCAAGTTGAAAAATAGGAAATATAGATGTGGAAGAAAGGCTACATTAAGGATATCTAAATTAGATGCTAATCCTGGTAGGTTGTATTTCAACTGCATGAGAAGAAATTGTACATACTAATCGTGGTGGCAGCCTGAAGATGATGAAATAAACCCAGCAATTGACCTAAGCATGATGCTATCACCTGGAGGATGAAAAATGAAGTGAAAAAAAAAATTAATGGTGTGTAGGGCAGTGAATAGTAAGTAAGGCAGGTGACAAAATATGTTGAGAAATTGGAAGATGGCAATAAGCAATTGCTTTCAAAGATGGTTACAGTGGCAGTTGAATGAAAGGCAGTGAAGAGGATTATTATACTAACTGTTGTGGTGGCTCTATGTATGAAGCTATAGTTTGTCTAGAATATGCAATGTGACCTGGGCATTTAAAATCCAATATAATGAATGTTCAATATTGCAATGGCCGGGAAATGTAACAGTATATATGAAACTGTGAAGCATAAAAAGCTTCATAAGATGCCTTCACTTACTGCATCAGTTAAGCTTCATAACATGTATTCAATTAGTAAATAAACCAAACTGTCTCATAAGAATTGCACTTAGATTTCCAAATCATCAAACTGCAAATATCCCAACCAAAATACATATGAAAAGCCCCAACAGTTTTAGCATGTTAGTATTCATTTTTTATCCACATAGTGCTTGTATACATGCAACATGAAAACTCCAAAAGACAAAAAAGCAATACAAAAGCACAATACGATGTTCCATATTGTAATAGTAATCGAAGTAACAAAATACAACTACCATGCATTCATTACAGGGGGCTACTTTTCTAGTTCACTACTCTTCATTTTGACTTGGCTAACTAAATGGTGATGGTTGGGTTGATGTAGGAGGAATCTCTGTTTGCTGACTGGATGGTGGATGTTGGGTTGACAGAGTTGGAAACTGAGCTGCCTACCCACCTCTTGTGTTATGGTTTCCTTGCTTAAAAGTAATCAATATCAATCAATATGAACAATTCATTTAGGCATTAGGTAATAAAAGTAAAGCTAAATAAAGGATATTGTCTAACCTCATTCCAATTGTTACCCAAATTTCTCCTTCTACCATGTAGACCACGTCTTAAGGTCATATGTTGTCCATTTCTTCCCTACAACCAATGTAATTAATTTCACATTGGCAACATGAAAATAATTAAATAATAATGCACTGTATTAATTTTTTGAGTTACCCTAGCCATTATGCCCTTCACATTTGACGAAGCCAGTCTGCATGTCCTCCTATTGTGTCTTTCCCCATTGCATAAGTTGTAGTGGATTATAAATGATCTTTGATGGCAGGCTTATATGGCTCTTTTCCTCTCACTTTCTTTGGCCTTATAAGTTTCCTTGTCTTCAAGGGTTGTAAAATTGAAGTTCCATTACCTTCAAGCTAATTTGCTTGATTTGGAATTGGGTGAAGCTTGCCGGTATAAGTCCTCCTATATGCTTCCATGGTTAGCAGAGGATCAACATAGTCTTCAGCATTTAACCTTGAGTAGCAAATGGCCCTCATTGCATGCTTGCATGGAATTTTAGTAAGAGGCCATGCACCACAGTCACAGCTTTTTTACCAAGATTAACCTCAAAAGTTTTCTTGTTCCATCATACATTTCAAACTCCATGTTACTACTGTGAATCAGCATAAGTTGTCTCCCTTTATTGATTAATGCAGTTATCATTGCCTTCATATTAGGTGGAACGCTTTGGTTCCAATTTTTCAACCATGGTTCTTTTCTTTTGAAGTTTTTTCATCACTGCCTTCCTTATGTGATTCAATAGGGACAGTACTGATTTGCACCTCCATTCACCCAAGAAGCTGTTATAGCTTTTTGTGAAGTTGTTGGCTATGTGATTTGTTTTTGCTGAGATGTCAACTGCCCATTTACACCAGACAGATGGCTCAATGTCCATAAGCCACTTAGCAACTGGTTCACTAGCTTGATGGATCTTGGTCATGGTATACAACCAGTCTACTTTATTAGTGGCTCTACCAACTTCCCAAAACAAACCATCTATTTTCAGACCAGGTAATCTTGATTTCATGTTAAAGTGAATGTGTCTAGTACACCTTCTAAACTTAGCTAACGGCCAACGTCTCTCTAAGGCAGCAATTAGACCTTTTTGTTTATCACGCATCATAGTGGTAGACCTCCTGTCATGTCTGCCCACATAATTGTATAGCTTCTCCAAAAACCAACACCAAGAATCCTCCCTTTCAGCTTCCCAGACACATACAGACATAGGAAAAATGGAGCCATTAGCATCCAGTGTAATAACACTAAGTAACATCCCCCTATAAGGCCCTTTTAGGTAGTAGCCATCTAAACCTATAAAGGATCTATAACCATTAATGAAACCATCTATACTGATGTAAAGCTCCTGAAGCATCTGTGAAACCTTTGATGTCCACTGGTAGCTGACCTAACTGTTTTAACTATAACCATGCTACCATGGTTCTTTAACTCTAAGATAGTAGCAAACCTTGGAAGTAAACTATAGGTCTCCACATGATTTTCTCCCAATTTCTCTAATGCTATACCCTTAGCCTAATATAAAGTATATGGCTCTACATTAACGCCCCAGTTTCCTTTTGCATTATTTTTTGTCATTAATACCTATCTTGGGATTATCCTTCACCAAATCCCTTACCTTACTAGCAAGCCAAGGTGCTGATGCCTGGTGATTAGACCATACCCTCTAGCAATCATGCAAATCATTAAGGGTTTTAATCTTGAAAGTCTTGATAGTGGTGGACATCTGTGAAGCATGGATTCTCCAGGAGCATTTGTCCACTTTACATTTTGCTATCACTCTATCATTGTCATTCTTAATTTTGATCAACTTAAACCATTTCCTAACTACCCTTAACACTTGTTTAAAGTGGTATACATTATTAAAAACATCACCTCAGCAAACTAAAATTTATGTTTGTGTTAGTTGTGAACTTACTCTTCTTTATCTATCTAAGAACTCTTGCAAAGGGTGTATCTTCTTCACTAGATTCATTGTCTATGAGGCTATCATCGATAGAATTATAATCAGATGAAAAGTCTTGATAACTCTCATCAGATGTTTGTTCATTATCTGGTTCATTAACAGCCTCGACCTCACCTTCTTGTCTTTCTCCCACTTAACGAGCTTCTCCCATCTCATTAACCACCATATGGGGAACTAAATCCGAGTCATTGACACTGTCATCACTGAGCCAAACTTACCCATCCACCACCTTATTTTCATATGAGTGGGAAGTTGCAATGAAAATGGGTGTTGATGGATTACTACTAGGACCAGGTTGTTGAGCTCTAGCTGTTGCATGTTGAACTACATTGCCTGCTCGTACAGGGTCCACATTCATGATCGTGGAGTCAAATCCCATCTCTTCAAATTCGTTGACAATCTTTATAAGCTCTATGTCACTGTTGATGATAAGATTCTCTGACTGCCAAGGTACAACCACCGGCAACTGGAAATGTTCATCTTCTCCCACAGGCAGGTCACATGCAATCATCTTAGCCTCCTCAATCAACTTCTCTCTGGCGTAGAAAAATGGATCGAGGACATGGAGTTTACGCACCTTACCATACATCCAAATGGTAACCACGAAGTCACTGCATTGCATACACAACTTAGCATACAATAAAGGTTTGTAAACAAAAAATATATATTGTAATACGTACATCATAGGCCATTACAGGGTCGGGATCGTATACAGACTTAAAACCTACTCACGCAATTTAGTACATCGAACAAAATTAATAACAAGCTCACTTCTTCGTGACACATATAAACATAAAAGTACACAAAAGCCATATATTTCACTCTAATCCATCGATCAACATAATTTTCACATGTTTTTCGAGCAAAGTTCACTCCTTTGTTGCAAAACAAAGTTATGTCCATGTGATTTTCCACCAAAGTTCAAACCTTTTTTTTACATAATTTCATTATACTAATGCCATTTATAAAAAAAAAAGATTACACATTTACAGCATTATGACTAGCCTACACTGTTATTCACAATACCCACCTTTGAAAACAATTTTGTTCACCAAAAACTCTTGCAGTTATCACTTTTATACAAACATGCATCATCACTCTTACATGCATCACAACCATACTTCACTTGCATTTAAACATTCATTACGGTAACAACAACCAGTGCAAACATGCAAGTAAAACAATGGCTAACCTTAGGTTGATGACCTCGTAACCCTTTCCTTTCTAATGTCCTTGTGTGACAGACTCACTCGCGTGATTCACCATGTCTGGATTCTATGGAAGTTGAACCATTTGTAGAGTTCAAGTCCTTTGCACGTTTTGAGTTCAAGAAGAAGACAAAGATTTGATTTTTGGGAAGATTAAAAAAATAGACAAAATTAAGGGCCCTTAGTAACATTTGGACACATTCTAAAAAATTTTCATATCATAGACACTTTCTTGACAAAAAGACTAAAATACCCTTATGTATTCAATTTTTTTCCAAAGCCTTATTTCCCTCTTCAGACATATAAACTTGAAACCCCTTGACACCGCTCGAAACGTAAACCGACACGAGCATCCTTTGAGTATAGAAGCAAGACGATGTAGAGAGAAGCAAGAATCGACACTGAGATACGTTTGTTCATCAGTTTTTTCATAGTTTTGGTGATTTATTTGGTTGTTTTCTGTTTCATTGATTTGATTTAGTTTTTAGGGAATCTAAATTAGGGATTTGAGTTTTCGTCGAATTTGTGAACTTGTTCTATATTTTTAGGGATAAATCTAGTGTTACTAGGTGATTTTTGTTGTTTGATGTGTATGAAAACTATGCAAACCGATGGGTTTCGTCGCGAGGTAGATGATGGTGAGTTTCGATTGTGTATCCGACACATCTCGACACTCGACACTTACGTGTCAAGTCACGTCGAGTCGTGTCGGATGTATAACCGACACTCAATATCAGTATTTTTTTGAAGATATCAAGTGTTGGTTTCATGAAAACTGACATATCGATGTCTCAAACCATGTATCTGACACTTGAATAATCCGACATCTGACAAAGTCATATAGTCAGTTAGCAATATCCAACAGGAGTGTTGTCGGTTTACGTTGTCGAGCTTTATCGAGCGCGTCAAGTTTTGTCGAGTTTTGTCGCTTTTTATCGAGCGTTTCGGCAGGTTGCTTGTTTTAGCTTTGTTTTTTTGCCTTTTTGCATCATATTTAACTATAACGACCTTGTATGTGTAGGTTGAAGCAAATGACAAATGATTTTGGACCGTCCTTCACCCTAAAGACACTGTTTGCTGAGCACTACCATGCGATGATCACAAACTTGGCAGGTCTGGATTGTATTGAATGGATTTGCGCTAACTTGAGTGCGAGGCAAAAAGACATATTTCGTAATACATGTTTTAGGTTTATCATAGATATTCGGGAGCTGTCCTTTCCATCTCAGTTGGTGCACAATGTGCTTCTATGAGAGGTTAACACAGCGGGGTACGACGAAGAGATGTGGTTCCTTATTGAAGGTAAAAATATGGTTTTAAACTATAATGTAGTTAAAAAAATCTTATTTTTGAGCATCCGGTATTTGTAGTTATTTTTTTGTTACATTATTGGCATCTTATGTTTTTTTTTTCCTTCTTTGCAGGAAGAGTGATTCGTTTTTCTGCCCACGAGTTTGGTTTGATTACCGGATTGAGATTTACTTCCACGGTGCCACCAATACCGACTGTGAGGGCGAGGACATGGAGCTCAGGGAATTCTATGGGGGACATTAGAAATTGAATGTGTCTCGTATGTCAGACGAGGATGTTGTGAAGTTGGCCTTGTACTACATGCTGGAGCGTTTTTCATAGTAAGGGATCGACGCCGACTTATCTCCCGTGTGTGGTTGAATTTTGTCAACCCACTGAATAATTTTAATAATTATTTATGGGGTTCAGTGTCTTTTTATAAGACATTTAAAGGAATAAAAATCACTTTGGACGGGAGGTTAGAAAAATATAAGAAGCGAGTCCAAGCCAAGACGAAGCAGGTAGAGAAATATAACTTAGAAGGGTGACCCCACGCTATTTAGGTACATACAGCAAAACAAGTGTGTTGACGTGTTTATTATTTGCTTTGGCATATAAATTTAAATACATAGTGTCACTAAATAACCCTTATATTATTCAGGTTTGGTTGTACGAGGCCGTGCCGTACATTGGCGTGACATATGGGCGAGTGGGCAAGGACTTAGAGGAGAGGATACCACGCTTGTTGAGGTGGGAGACAAAAAAGACCCCGTCGGAGGACATCGTCAAACATGATGTCCTGCTGGTTAAGAGGCAGGTATGTAAGGTTCCCCTGTCTTATGAACTTTTCTTGTTCATAAGGTCACAACGAATCACTGTTTCATTTGATAGATTATTTGTTGATGCAGGCTCGTCCACTCGTCGTTTTGGAGCCATCTAAGGTGGAGTAGAGGACAAATTGGTATACTAAGCTTGCTGAAGTAGTTGGCAATCGGAGAAGTGCACATGTAGCATAGGCGACATCTGTGGATGCTCCATTATTACCTGATGAAAGGATTGAGCCACTTCCCTCAGAGGATCCATCAGCTCCACCTCCTACTGGTCAGAGTCCACCTCCTGCTATTCAGAGTTTCCCTATTAGACCTGATGTGGGGCCAGCCAAAGACACATCCAATCCTGTAGGTGATGTCCGTATGCGCTCTCCGTCGCCATCTTCCCCCGTTTGTCCTACACGTCCAGAGTACTAGAGTCACGGTCATGAGGATCCATCCGGAACTCATGTTGCTGGACATAGTCCCATCAATAGGCCTGACATGGGTGCAGACATGGACACAGTCAGTACCCCCATAAGTCTTACAGTGGAGACATTTGGCAGCTATGAACCTGCAGGCGATTCGATTCCTCCGTCAGGTCGTGCAATCACCTACCGTGACATTTTTTCTCATGTACATGATGTCCCTCCAAGCTCGAAGGTATGTAATGAGAATTTACATTCATATTCTTATCCATTTACATTTGCTGCTCCGTTGGTTTATGAAGGTGATCGTTAATAATGACATACAGGTGCAGCCGATCCATGATAAGTTCCAAAGCATAGTTCTGCGTGAGCTTGCATTGTTACGGGCGAATAACAAGCAAATGCAGGAGGAGATAGTTCTTCAGCGTAAGGTTGTTTTGTTACTGGGTGGCCACTTCGGATACGCTGACATGGTACGTTGCAAAAGTTACAAATCAGGTTTTGTGATTTCCACGCTTAACCTGACGTTGAGGTTTGCTTTAATACAGGATTCGGATGGAGGTTCGGGTGATGGCGGTGTAGGCTAGCAGCCAACGATATCGAAACCCATGGACACGACTATTCGTGCCATCGATGCTCCTCCTACGGGCTTCGTTTTGCGCCGAGGTCGCCAGCTACTTCTGAGAAAGCATAAGCGGAGCCCATTTGTCAGTCCACCGGGTAGGAAGAGGACGAGAGTTAAGCCACAGGAGAAAGCCCCCGACGATCAGCAGTACAGCCAGAGGCCCCAATTGTTCAGCCAGTAGAGAGACTAGCTCAGCAGCCCCCCGATCCACTATTTGACCCACATACCCCCCTAGCAACTACTGATGTCGATGCCTTCGGTGCATGGCTAGGAGACGTGGAGGGTGATATTGATTTAGGTGTCTACATCGCTGATCGTGCATTCTTCAAGACGCTGCTGAGGTCATCAGACTGGCTTGCATCTGAGGTAGTTTAAGTCCTTCTCATCTCCTCCAATATTGCAATATACATTTCGAATTATTATTGATAACTATTACTGTATTCAGTACATGGATAGCTACTTGTGGATGCTACGCTGTAGAACTCGCGCTATAGCCGCAATTGGTGTCCAGAGGTCTGCTTTCCTGGACACCACATTCTGGGAACGTATTTCATAAACATCTAAATTTGTAGTTAATTTCTGATTTCTTCAATGCATTAACCGAACTCATGAAATTGCAGTTGAAAGTGAAGTCGTTATGGGAACAATACTCGGACAGACTGGATGACATTGACTGGGTGAACGAGGCCGATATGATCCAGTTTGTCTTGGGAGAAATGCCCATTGTTGGAAGACCATGGGTCGATGTGGACAAGGTGAGTACATGTATATTCAAAGAGTTAGTATGTGCCCTTTTATTTGAAATGTTGTGATCGATTTTCATAGTGTCAATTTCCTTTTCAGCTCTATGTCCCTATTAACATCGACAGTGATCATTGGGTGGTAGCTGAGGTGAATTTGAATCGTCGACACGTTGTCATATATGACTCATGTGTTGGGCATAATTTCACAGACACAGTGAGAGAAACAGTCCGGTGCCTGACTGAGCTGATACATTGTATGTTGTCAATGGATGTTTACAGTCATCCTGACTACCCCACGACCCCATACGACATTATGCGCATCGAGGATGAGATCGAGGTGCCACAGTAGGAGGCTGGGGGAGGAGCATGCGGCGTGTACTATTTCAAGTACATCGAGTTCTTAGCTGGGGGCGTTCCACTGACAGCCATTAAGGCGTTCACAGACAAATGCCAGCGGGAGAGAATGTCGGTACAGTCTTGAGGATGAGGATGGCACCGTCTTTACAGATCAAGGCGAATTAGGACATCTAGCTATGAGGTATTTTCAGAAACTGCTTACAGCTCCTTCTAGACCTTCTATTGAAGATGCTTCTCAGTTTTTCTCTGGAAGAGTTTCTGAGGAGATGTTACCTTCTTTGTCATGCCCTATTACTGATGATGAGATCAAGTCAGCTTTATTTTTGATTCCTGATGATAAAGCCCCAGGACCAGATGGGTATACCTCTCTATTCTTTAAGAGGGCTTGGGATATTATTAGTATGGAGTTTAAGGCTGCTGTACGTTACTTCTTCACGACTTGTCGGATGCCTAAATGTGTTAATGCCACTAGAATTGCCTTGGTCCCTAAGGTTGAGAGTCCGAGGACTATAAGTGATTTTCGACCAATCTCTTATTGTAATGTGCTCTATAAGTGTATCTCCAAAGTGATCGTGAATCGGTTTAAAGCGGTCTTACCTGATGTGATTGGGAGTTCACAGTCTGCTTTTGTCCCTGGTCGAAAGAATTTCTAATGCCATTCTATTGACTCAAGAGCTGATACATAATTATCATCTTGGGCGCTCGCCTCCTCGATGTGCTTTAAAAGTGGATATTCGCAAAGCCTTTGATACTGTCAGCTGGGATTTCATCCTTTTGGGTTTAAGAACGATCGGTATTCCAGAGTGTATGGTTCGCTGGATTGCGACATGTATGTCCTCTGCATATTTCTCGGTTGCTTTAAATGGAGAGCTTCACGGGTTCTTCTCCACCTCCAGAGGAATTCGACAGGGTGATCCTTTATCGCCATACCTTTTTATGCTGGCCATGGAAGGTTTGAGTGGTATTCCTCGAGAGGCTACTCAGAGGCCTGGTTTTCGATATCATTGGAGATGTCAGCAGGTTTCTCTCACTCATCTTTGTTTTGCACATGATCTAATGATTTTTTATAGGGCAGATATGGGCTCTGTTAGTGTGATCCGTGCTGCATTATAGAAGTTTACAAAGCTCTTTGGTTTAGTTACGAATTCGATCAAAAGTCATGTCTTCTTCTCTGGAGTCAATGATAAGGACCGAACTGCATTAAAGGCTATCTTGGGTTTTCAAGTAGGGAGTCTACCGGTCAGATATCTGGGGGTACCTCTAATTAGTACCAGATTACGCCTCTCAGATTGTGCTCCATTGATAGAACGGATTTTGTCGAGGATCAGGTTATGGACATCTGCTATGCTAACTTATGCTGGCCAACTTCAATTGATCAAGTCGGTTCTTTTTTCCATCCAGGTCTATTGGTCCTCCATGTTCACTCTACTTGCAGTTGTGGTACGGAGGATCGAGGATATTATGGCTGCTTTTCTTTGGAAAGGGATCTCTTTGTCTCATTCTGGGGCTAAAGTAGCTTGGGATTCGGTTTGCTATCTGTTGAAAGAAGATGGATTAGGAATAAAGCGAGTCAAGGAGTGGAATCGTGTAGCTATTTTGAAACATGTTTGGAGACTTCTTTCTAACCAATCCTTCATTTGGTCTTCTTGGGTTCATAAGGTGCTCCTTCGGGGCCGCTCATTTTGGTAGATTCAGGTAACTTCTGGAGCCTCTTGGTCTTGGAGGAAGATTTTGCACAGTCAGGCTTGGTATAGAGATAAATTTATCTCTTGTATTGGAGATGGCCGTAATACCTCTCTTTGGCAGGATTACTGGTTGCCACAGGGGCGTCTGTGTGACTTGTCACCCTTCAGGACTCTTACATCCACAGGTCTTCCTTCAGATGCTAGGGTCTCAGACATTATTCAGAATGGGGACTGGGCTTTTCCTGATGGAGGTCAGGCCCTTAGGTTGATTTGGGACTCAATCAGCATCCGACCTACGATAGGGGCTCCTGATCATGTTGTTTGGAAGGGCCATACCTCAGGTATTTTCTCTATTGGCTCCGCATGGGAATTGTTACGGAGTAGGCGACTGGTGAATACTCTTCATCATCTTCTCCGGTTCCCTGGCCATATCCCAAGACACTCTTTTATTCTTTGGTTTGCCACTTTGGGTCGACTTCGTACTATGGATCGATTACAACGTCATGGTATCTTACAATCTTCAAGCTGTGTTCTCTGTGTTTCAGCAAATGAGCCCCATGACCATCTTTTTTTAGCTGTCCTTTCTCATCTTCTGTTTGGGGGGAGATTTCAGCTAAGACTCTCATTATTTGGCCATCCTTTTGTTGAACATCCTTGCTCTAATGGGCTTCTCTACATCTCCAGGGCAGGAAGAATTTTGGACATATCCTTACACGTTTGGTCTTCTCTGCAACGGCTTATTCTCTTCGGTATGAAAGGAATGATCGTATGTATCAACAGTGACGTCAGACCTGTCGTCAGGTAACTGATGAGACTTTTGACTTGGTTCGTTCCCGGCTTCTAGCCTTGGAGGCCAAGTATGCGATCACTCCTCAGCTTCGTGCCATATGGGGTCTGCATAATTAACTTTATTCTTGGACTTTGTTTTGCTATTGGTTTAGTTGTGGTTGGTTTGGGCCTGTGCGCCTTTTTTTCTATTTGATTGGGCCTTTGGCTCTCTTGTTTAGGTTGTTTTGTTTTGGGCCCTTGGGCATTAGTATTTCCTATTTGGAATTGTGAGTATTAGGTACTTTTCTTGGGGTATACCCCTCGTATCTTGTACATTCACTTTTTCTTTTATGTGAATAGTAACTTTTTCCAAAAAAGAAAAGAGAATGTCGGTACAGCTTTGGGTTAATCGCGTTCATCCATAGGTAGAGGAGGCCGCCACGATCGTCATAGCGCTTGCAGAGGTTGGAGCATTCACAGCGCCAGTAGATGTTGTGCCTGCCAATGTTACGGCTACCACAAGGACTGCTGATGTTGTGTCAGTGGATGTTTCGACCACCATTGCGTATGCCGATGTTGATTCAGCGGAGGTTGAGCAGCAGCCCAGCACGGCTATACCATGATTTCGTGCCATGTATATATTATGTATAGTTACACATTTATTTAGGTAGATAATTTGTGGATATGTACATATTATTGTAGTGACATTTTTTGTATAGTCGCACATGTTTTCCATGTATAGTGGTACAAAAACTTGTAAATACATTAATGCAAAAGCACATAAAGTCGTGTTTAATACATTAATGTTACATACATTGACGAAGCACCTATATGAATGTTTCATACATGAATGTTTTGTACAATGACAAAATCACATATATGAAAGTTATTAATTTGAACAAGCCACAAATTGGAATAAATAAATATACTACGTCACTTTTAACAAACAAATAATATTACATAGACAAAATAACTCTTTGCCTGCATTTGGTAGACATTATCCCCTATCATGAAGTGGAACTGGGTTTCGACAAGTTTGACGATTGTGCCCGAAACTTTCACATCACCCGCAAGTTCGGGATGAGCTAGACTTACCGACGAAAGGGATTCGATTCCTCCGAGGACGACTGGCTGGTCTCCTCATAACTGGCGGTAGAACTACTCTGCTGCGAACCTCCTCAGGAACCACCCAATCCTCACTAACTCTAACAGGAACAACTGGCCGAGTATATGCATGTAGTAATGTTTCAGTCGTATACCAATGGGCACAATAATCATGGCACGGCAATAGATTCATACGTTTGCAAATAGCTAATACATGTGCACACGAAAGCTAGTCAAGATCAAACACCTAGCACGTGCATGTACTAGCATGCATGTCAAAGATGCTGACACGGTTGTTGCCTCTAACCTCATACATAGTAAGAGAGATACCACTTTAAATGCTCCTCCATCAACTTGTTAGCCCACGGCGAGAGATGTAATTCCAAGTTAGTAAATAACTGTCGGCACTCGTAGAACCATTGCTGCAAATTGGCCCGGTAATAATCTGCTAACAATGTCACTGAGAGGAATCGATGATGTTGTAAGCAGCTATTCATCGACTTAGCTATATTTGTTGTCATAACGTTATACCGTCGACCATGAAACTGTGAACATGCCCATTTCTTGACTCCAATCTCTTGAAGATAAATTGCTGCTGCTGGCATATACGATTCAATTTGGCACATATGATAGTTGAAATCAGCACAGTGATATGTCCTTGCAGCTCGGTAGTATATCTCTAACAATGTCTTGTCTTTGAAAGTTGCCTTCAAGTTACCCTTCAGATGATGAGTGCACAATCCATGCAGTGCATAAAGGAAAACTGCTATAATAGCTCGTTCAATGCTACGATGACGGTCAGAAATGACAACAAGATCTTAGACATTTTGTACAACATGATCACGCAACTATCTCATGAACCAGTTTCACGAGTCACATTTTCAGAATGCCCAACTCCAAATGCCAAGGGGTATTTTTGTTTATTTCCATCCATACAAGAAGCCAAAAGCATTGTACCTCTATATTTCCCTTTCAAAAAAAAACCATCAACTGCGATAACTAGCCTAATTGATGATGCAAATCCAGCAATATAGGGCCCTATACTCATGAAAAAGTATCTAAAATGGTTGTTGTCATCGGTTTCTAAAGAAGTTTTGGTCCCCAGGTTTGCTTTCTAAATCATGTACATGTATTGGGGAAGTAGTGTGAATGATTCCTCATGCGATTCGTGAAGCTCTTGCAAAACTGCCTCCTTTGCCCTCTATGCCTTGTTGTATATGATATTAACACCCAATGACTCTTAAACATCAGACATAATATCTTTTGGACGATATATTCTTGATGGCTTAACAAATTTGCACTTAATATGTTTGCCAATGACATGTGCAGTTGCCTGGTTATGATTTAGGTGAAGTCCGACTCTGGAGCAGGTGTGATGGTTCTTATACTTTTTCACTTGGAAGAAATGTGAATCGGCTACTTTTATGGCATGTAAACGCCATTTACAAGATTCAGTACAGCAACCAACCTCAAACCTTGTTGCATTGAAGTTCCTCACCTTGAATTGAAAGTTCCGTCTTAGTGCCAAATTCGATAATTTCTCACGAAGCTCCGTTTTGCTGTTAAACATTTGTCCAACCCCAACCTCAATCTCGTCAACTACAAAAGATGAAGCATCATCGCCATCTGTGGATGATGAATGCACAATAGGTGGTATCCACCTGAATGTGTTAGCCCAATAACTGTCATTCTCAGAGCCCAAATTAGCTTTTTCATGTCTACAATTTGCATCCATTCTCGGCTCATTATTCGACACAGGATCTTGTTGATGTCCGTATAGTGGAGGAGTAGGTGCGAAGTGAATTAGAGAAGGAACGGTAAACAGCACATCCTGGTTCACATCATTCAAGATCTCCGTCTGTTCATCATTATCAAAATGTGAACCGTCTACATCCTGGCCATCAACAATAAAATCATCCAAACCCTCAACATCATTCTCATTACGAATAGCGCAATCGTCATTGTCATCGTCAACAGGCTTACTAACATCATCACTACCATCATCATTATCTTCGTAATCTTTATCACCACCATCGTCATCATTAACATCATTACTAGCATTACTAACATCAATATTACCTAAACTCTCAAACTTTCTAATGCTATCAAGATGACGTACCAATCTCGATGGCATCGACGGGAGCACCCCTTCTTCATTTTCAACTAAGATCCCCACTAACTCATGCCCTGCATGCCCTGAATACTGCTCAAACTCAATGCCAACGTCATCATTCAATTGTGGTTATGCACAAACAGGAATGGACTCACTTAATTGGTTGCTTCCACTTGCTGAGCAAAACATAGAGGGATGAGAAGATTTTTGTCGCCTACGTACTGCATTGGATCCTGCCCTTTGTCTTCGCTTCTCCTTATCTTCAACTTTGACAATTGACGGTATATATGACTATTGGTCCTCCAAACAATGTTGTATAAAGAAACAAACATCGTTGTCAGTCTCAATAAGAGTCGGCATTGGCGGAAGACCTTAAAAGCAAATTGAACCTCTAAACTTATGTTATGCCTACGAAGATCCCAACCCATTTCAGTACTAATACAGTCAACCAACTCATTATACGTAGCAGACCTACGAATTATCAATGGCTTTGCCCTCCCACCGGTGTATAAATAACCACCATTCTCCTACATAGTCCAAGAACCATTGTATAGAATAAATATGCGTAAAGTTTTCATTTCCTGCATGATAGAGACATATCATATAAGTCTGTCGACAATAAATCATTACAAAAGCCACAAAAACGACATTTCTGTCTAAACGCTCGATGCAACTCGACGTAAACGCTCGACACTCGACAACCATCTCGACACGCGATGCACGACGACCTACGCTCGACTAACACGACACAAATATACTCGACACACGAACTTGACGAAATTTACATCTGACACTCGTCACGTTCGGTACTCCACTCGACGCACTAACACGAAACTCGATCCTAGACTCAACACAACCCCTAGACAATTGACATGACCATCTGACAATCAATCCGACACAACCCCTCGACACTTGATGTATCTCGATAAATCTTATCTTCTTTTCCGTCGACTGCGATACCAGATTTTCTCACAACGATTGCCAATTTCTAACAAATGTTGACAAAAACCGCACTATCTCTAACCTTAGTTCACATACATATCCTTATTTTCAGCTACATAATGCGGTTGATAGTAACCAAAACAATAAATAACAAAAACATTACAGCCTACTAAAATTTTCATGCCATTTAGAGAGAGATTAAGAAAAGGTTTTCTTACCTTGTTGCTCAGCTTCAGCTATTGACGATTGTTTCGGACAATGATATGATAGAGAAGTGACTGGTTTCTTTGTTTCGTTTACTTCTTTTTTCTTCTAAATTTAATTACATAAGGGTAAGTGTATTTTAGTCTTTTTATCAAAAAAGTATCTATGATGTGAAAATTTTTCAGAATGTGTCTAAATTTTATTGAGGGCCCCTAATTTTGTCTATTTTTTTAATTTTTTCTTGATTTTTCTTGCACAGCAAAACGGGGTCAACCAGATGGGTTTAGTTTGATTAACCCTGGTTAGGCAAATTTTTACCGTGGTTGGGTGATGTGGACTACCACATTTAACGTACTCTGCCACATTATGACGTTCAATTTCATTTTTTAATTCTAATGCCAATTTCATTTCGATGTTACCCTTACGATGTTTAAGTTAACGTTTCCAATTCGAATTGAGAGGGCGATTTGCAATTTTTCAATTTATAGGGGGGAATTGATTGAAGGCTATCCTCAGGGATTTGTAGATTACCCTTTAATAAATAAATTAAAATAAATACTTCAAATAAAAGTAAGTTCGAGCAATACTAGTGAATTACCAAAATACCACCCAGAACCCTAAACCCTGAAGCGAGGTAACGTTCTGCAAACTGAAGAACAATCCATTGGAGCGACTGAATCATCGAAAGAAGAACGAACCCGGCAGCTCAAACTTCAAAGCTTTTCTCAGCTGAAACTTCAAACCCATTAAAATCGGAGGTAAAATACTCAACAAAACATTCCATATCTATTTCTGTTCTGCTTCAAGTTGGCCTTTCCTGTGCTTCTCAAACTATCACTGTAATTCATATCATATCAGATCCAACTAATCATGACCCACCTGCAGAAACTTAGAAAAACATCGATGCTCAAATGGGTTTCTTCAAATTTTGTTGAAAACCCAGCTGGCTCATTTTACAGTGCACAAAACCCTAGGCTTTATAGAACAAAAAGAACCGTTAAACCTGAAAGTGTTGAAAGTCTTGGTGGAACTTTATTGGCTGGTAGTGAAGATGTTAGTAAAATGTCCCTTGCTGCTAGAAAAGAAGCTCAAGCTGCATTATTTGAATATTTGCATTACTCTAGGAGTTTACATTTCATGGATGCTGAGAGAATGAGCAAAAACTCACCATATTTTCTGGAAAAGATACTAAGAAAGTTTGAAAATGAGGCAGATATTAGGCGGTCTATGACCCGGTTTTTTCGGTTTCATCCGATCAATGAATTTGAGCCTTTCTTTGAGAGTTGGGGGTTGAAACCTAGCGAATATAGTTCTTTACTTCCACGTAATTTGATGTATTTAAGTGATGATACTTTGATGCTTGAGAATTATCATGTCTTGTGTGACTATGGTATTGCAAGAAACAAGATAGGGAGAATTTATAAGGAGGCCAAGGAAGTTTTTGAATATGATTTTGGAGTTTTGCGGTCGAAGCTTCAAGCTTATAAGGAACTAGGGCTTAGCCAGTCTTTTATGGGTAAGGTTATTGTCTGTAGTCCATATATTTTGATTGGGGATGTAAATGTGGAGTTTGTTAAGGTAGTAGAAATATTGAAAAGTGTGGGTATGGAATTCAGTTGGATTGAGGAACACTTGTCAGAGAAAAGCTCTTATAATTGGAGTGTGATGTTTAATCTTTTAAGCTTTTTAAGCAAGATTGATTTGAATGAGGAACAGTTAGGTAGTCTAATGAGGGAGCATCCTGAGATTCTCTTTGAGAGATCAGGGGATAGGGCACTTACACTGATTGGTTTTCTACTAAAATTTGGATCAACGAAGAATGAGTTATCTTCAATGTTTCTGCAGTTCCCGCAAATTCAAGTAGAGAAATTTGCTTTGAATTTGAGGCAATGTGTTATGTTCCTGAATGAGATTGAGATGGAGCTAAAAGAGATTGGAAGCATCGTTCGTAGTTACCCTGCTTTGCTGGGTTCTTGTTCTTTGAAGAAAACTAATAGTTTACTCGGTGTTTTGAATGTTGGAAAAAAGCGTCTTTGTAAATACATCCAGGAAAACCCTGAAGCGATGAAAAAATGGGTTATGGGGTCAAAAGTTGGGCCTTTACCTAATTCTGGAAAGAGAGAAATATCGCAAATTCTGAAGACAAAATTCTTGTTGGACGTGGGATTTGCAGAGAATTCAAAGCCAATGGAAAGAGCACTCAAGCTTCTTCGAGCCAGTGGATTGGAACTCCAGGAGAGATTTGATTGCATTGTGAAAGCTGGTATTGACCAGAGAGATGTTTGTAAAATGGTAAGAGTATGCCCTCTAATCCTTAACCAGTCAAAAGATGTCATCAATGCAAAGATTAATTTTCTTTTGAATGATTTGGGTTACCCTATATCATCCTTGATGCCATTCCCGCAATATCTTGCCTATACAATGCAGAGGGTCAAGCTTAGGTTATTAATGTATAATTGGCTTAGAGATCAAGGTTTAATAGAACATGTGTTGGCCTTGAGTACTTTAATTGCGTGCTCAGATAAAATTTATGTCAACCGTTATGTAAATCTTCATGCCAGAGGCCCTCAAGTTTGGCTGGATTTAGAGAAACAAATTTGTTCTGACTAAAAGCTGACTTTCTATAACATACACTTCAATGACTTCTGCCATGAAAGTTTCCAGCAAAATTGTAAGAAGATGCTTGCTATAGTTTCTTCTTCAAGTTGAGAACACTCCTGGCTGTTACAATACATTCATTGTCAATTGAAGCCAATGCTCTTCAAGTTAGGTAGCATAAGCAATAAATTATAAATGAAGCCAATCAGACTCCAGACCAGGTAAATGTTGGTATGGTTCTTTTTTTTTTTTTTTTTGGGTTGGGGTTCTATGGTTTTATGATTCTTTGACTGGCATTAGGGCACGTCACATATTAAAACAGAAATTGAAATCACCCAATTGTGTTTCTAACAGCAATATTTGTGCATCTCCAGTTCTCTTAACGGTTAAGGCATTTCACAGTGTAACAGATTATTACATTTCTAGTTGTGTTCTTATTTTATTACAGCACTATCATGTTAAACTCTCCAAATTGTGCTTTCGCGTGCTATGTAAGAGAGCCTTCTTTGTGAGTTCTCCTTTTGATTGCCACTTCACAATATTCGTGCAAAAGGAATCAATTCCATGAAGCGAAACCTACATTTTTGTGGAGTACTTTCTTGCTATTGTTGGGTTGGCAAGAAAATGGAAACTCATAAATCTTATCATCTAGTATGGTACCACTACTTAACATTTGTGTCTTATATTTTATATTGGGTTAATTTCATTAAATACCCTCGCATTTAGAAGGTAAAAACTGAATCTTGAAAAAATTATCCATTTTTTTCTTTAAACATTCCAAAAGAATGAAAAACACCATTGTGTGTTTGTATATATAATCCTTTATTAACAAAGAGTCGAAAATAACTTAATGGAATCCATTTATTTATAAGATGTTAAATTATTTGTTTAACAAATTTACCCTTCTATGTTAACAAAAGAGTTTATTGAATTCGTTTATAAGTGTGATTTTGATGAGGTCTACCGTCACTTCCTTGGAGTCATGCTCTATGTTATACATTATAATGTTTTTTAAGCAAGAAAAATAGAGAGAGAGAGAGAGCCAAAATAAGAAGCTTGGGCAAGTGAAGAGACTTGTCAGAAGTTAGTGACGGTAATGAATGCCACCCCAGAAAGCACTTGACAATTCTCACTCGGTAGCCTTATACGCGATGTGCGTTTCGCAAAATGCATGTGTGGAGTGTTTCACAAGCTCCTTCGCCGTAACCGTGTCCGTGTGGTGCGGTGTGGGTTACAGCCTTACAATTGGTAAAATCTGTATCTCTGACTTTGTTAACTCATTTTACGCCCCCACCACGCATCATTCATCGTCGGTGAGGTGGCGCTGGCATTGTTATGGGTAAATACGATACTATTGTATCGATAATATTAATAAAGTTTGACTTTAACAAGTCCAATATTTTAAAACCGATGAATTGTAATATTTTGTCGACCGTTGATAACAGCAATTTATACAAATTAATAAAATAGATGAAGTTGCAAACAATAGGCATTAAAAATCTGTAATATGCAATCATAATATATTCTCATGACTACAAGAAATAATTGCGCTGTATATTTTATTTCTGCTTACGTATTCTATGTTCAAAAATAAAATCAAGGTCCAAATTTTAATTATTTTATCGCGTAGAAAAATAAAATAATTACCTTCAATAGAGGTAAAACCAAAGCATGCAGTAAGTCTTCTTTATTTAATATATTATTCATTTTATTCTATAACTTTAAAAAATAATAATAATAATAATAACAAAAGCAAGAATGAAAAATATTTTTAACTCCTCTTCTCCGCCCCTCTGCATCTGCTCCTCATTTAAGCTCTCAAAACTTTTAGCATAGCTTTCAGTAACCTTAGCAAGTCTCAATCTTTTTGCGGATACTTGCCTTGAACACCTCTTCGAATCTTGGTTGTCTTTGTTTCTCCTTTAGGTCACAGCTTTAACGGCTTCTTTGCCATTGTCACTTCACTTTTAAAACCATTTGTAACATCAGAACCCCACTGTTTCATGGGATTTTCCTAGTTTCTTGATCGTCACAATCAGATTCTGAGACATGGGTTTGGCGTCAAAGATGCAAATAATGAATATATGTTATGAGGTCAACTTCATTTTTCTTCTTCCTCTCTCTTTCTGATGATATAAAAGTTCTTGTGTTTTGGGTTTACGAGAATGCAAATGCTTTGTTTGGTTTCCGAGAATATAACTGCTATCTTGAATCTTCGATGTCTTTACTTGAATGAGCCTAACACGGTAACTGACTGGTATGGATTCTATGATATGTGTTTTATTCTTGGAATAGATTTGTTTTTGTTTTTTTTTGTTTAGCTTTGGAATATATTTCTTTGAGTTGTTTGGATTGGGTTTTGCTATTAAATATGATTACTAATCTGTGATATTATGCTTGTTTGTTTTGTTTTAGTATATCATGTAGTTCTTGATGCTTCCGATTGGCGTGACTGATGATTGATTGGTTGCCCGGAAATGGTAGCAATGGAAAGGAAATTATAGTTTTGAAGTTATATTCTAATTACTTTTGGTGAGGGAAGAAAAAACCTCAATTTTGATATAACCATGTAGAGATTTATGAGATGGTTGATATCATTTCTCAATTTTTATTGTCGTGAGATTGTAAAATCAAAGATTTAAAGTTTTCTTTTCTTTCCTCAGTCAATCTGAGCAACCAAACAGAGATTAAGAAGATTTAGATATTTTTTTCAGGTGAGATAAGTTCTGCCTTGAACAGAATGGCAGAAAAGGATTCATTTAGTTGACCCCATGTTAAGATCAAAGCTTCGATGAGCTTTTTTAAATTTTCGGTATCTATTGGAAGTGCTTTCTTCATGTGCTTTTTGGTCTTGGTAAGACTGAGGATGCATCTTATTCCTTAAAGCTACTGCTTTTGGGGAAGAAGATGCCATCTTCGTTTCTTATTGATATGATATGGAGAAATCTATTTCTTCTTTTATTGTGGATGATGATGCATATTATTTCCTCTATCACCTATGATCTTTATAGTTTTTTTTTTTTTTTCTGGCTATTGAGGTCCATTTTCTGTTTCTGGCTTCTCAGTTTATGTGATTTTTGTTGCAGAAGCCAATTTAAGTTGCTGGAAATTTGTTTCAAGGGTGCTTTTCACGATGGGAAGAGGTAGAGGAAAGGGGAAGAAGCCAACTATTATTGTTTCTCATGAAGATCTTGGAAGTGTCGAAGAGGAAAAAATTCCAGCTTATAGGAGAAGAGGAAGGCCACAAAAGCCACTAAAGGATGGTGTTGAAGAAGAAGACACTAAGAAGATGGTAGAAGATGGTAATGACCCAAAAGGTCCCATTTCTAGCAAAGATATGAAAAATCAGGCTTCCATACCCAACGGAAGGAAGAGGAAGGAGTCTGCTCAGTCCAAAGAAGAAAGAGATACAGAGAAACACGAGAATGTCATTGAACTAAAATCAAGCACTGAAGACTCAACAAAGTCTGTTGGATTCCGACAAATTGGGAGCAGGAGAAAAAACAAGCCTCGACGGGCTGCTGAAGCTGGTGTTGAATGCAAATGAGTTTTGCTTGGATTTTGCGATGGCTTTGTACTATCATTTCCGTTGCCAAGTTCAACCGCCAATTAAGGTGTAGCTCATTGGCTTGCGCATAGTTCCAGATATTTCCTTTGATGTATGCTTTTGTTTTTGTTAATCTCTGAAGGCCTTTTCTCACAATGAATAATTTTGATCAGGAAGTTTTGCCATTTGATAAATTCAGTGTACTGTTTGTAATCTGCATGAAATGCCTATCACCATCAGAAGTTCTTTGTTAGTCTTTTGATGTTTACATCATACTAGAGTGAGCAGTAGGCTCTTCTCCATTCAGTAGCAAAGGTCTTTTGCTGTTTCTCGGTGTTATATGGTCAACCATTTTAGTTTATGGTGAGAATGAGTGCATTGATGCAGGTTGAGGCTCAGATACAAATTTGAAGAATTGAAGCTGGAAAGGAGTGAAATAATACTTTTGAGTAAATACTGATAAACTGAAGTTTTTTCACAGGACCTGGCTGTTATAATCGATGGCCAGACCAGTGTAAGTTGCTAAGATTTTGACTTGCTGTAAGCATTATGGCTGGTTTTATTGTGACATTTATAAAAACTTATAAAGTGTTGCAGGTGAATGGCCTACTTCGATTCCTTAGTCTTGTTAACATGCTTTCTATGAAGCAGTGCAAAAATTTGCTGAGAGACATGAGGTGGATAGGACCTTTGTTCATAAGAGTTGCAACTAAGCAAAATCTGAAAAGTTGATGCTAGCATCATTTCTGGTCACTTTCAGTTCTTTTAAAGATTATAACGTACTTGTATGCACATATGCACAGTTTCAGTTTTACAAGTACAATGAATTCTGCAGACCCCACTGATATGCTCTGTTTTTTTTTTTTTTAATCCCCTATAGTTTGCCCATAATTTCTAGTTGTGCAATTTAACGAATGTCAAGATTATATTCACATTTATGCACTTTATTACAATTTTTTTGTCCTATACCTTCCTTTAGCTTTTGATTAATTTAGGAGTACTATAAACCATCGTCTTAAATGGTGGTGTAAGGTAGAGGAGGGGGCAGCTGCGGCATTGTTGTGCATAAATTTATGTTGGCTATTTTCCTCAGCAGCATTTGCTTCCCTCTTTCTATGCATGTTTGTTTTGCTGAAGTTGGTCTTCACTTAACAAGGACCTCCTGGAAGATAAATCTTAGTGTACCGTCTGAACCAGTGTTGAGTATGTTTTTCACTGAAATATTAATGTTTGCCCTCCGTTGCTATAGTAAGTGCCATAAATAGGAAGAGAAAAGGTTGCACATCAATCCTTATTGAAGCGCTTACTATGAAGTAGCTAATATTATCTCACGTCGGTGAACCGTGGAATTCACCTTCAGATACTCGCAGTCTCTCCACACTTATTTATGTCACTGGAAGAGCCAGGTTTCTGGCTTTTTAGGCTGCAGATGATGCTTCATAACATTTATGGCTAAAAGTTGACTTGTGGCATAGGAGGTAAAATTCTTTTTGCTCAAAAAAAATTAAAACAAGAAAAAGTAATTCTGTTTGATAAAATTCTTCAGTTTGCTTAGATTGTGGGATAAGAGTCATTGTACTACCAATGAACTCAAGTCTCAATTAAACTGAAGTATGTGGACAAAAGTGGAAACTTTCAGAGCAGTCCGTACCAGCGTGAAGTTGTTTACTTGAACAACTTCTCAAGCGCCAAAAATGGTTAAACTGTGAACAATGTTGGTTCATTGTTGAAGAGTGGTAACATTTGAGCCCTCTTTGGAATTAAATAGCTTCCATCTCCAATTTAAAGGTAAGCGTGTAAACAAAAAAAAATTAAATTAAAAAATTAAACTTTTAATATATTCTTCCATCAACAATTAACTACAATTACATGCAGAATTATTTTTCTTATCATCTCCTTTAATAAGTCTTGTTATCATCTATTTGTTAAATCTCATTTAAGGTAAAAGCATTTCGGCTTGTGTTTTTAATTTCATTTACTTTCTAACATCTTGAAAGCTTGTTACCATATTTGCAATCTTGTAAGCTTGCCAGGGCACATTGACAATTTTTTTAGGATAATAAAGAAATTGAAATAGCTCGTATTCCTTTTTTTTTTTTTTAAAGAAAGATCATTTTACAAAATTATTTGAGAAGTTGAAGGTAAAATTGTTTGATTGATTCACGAAAAAGGGGAAGTATTTTTTCAGCAGTTAACTCTGTTTTTAAAATTACCTTATTCCCTTTAGCGATAATCGACTCTTTGAACCACAACCGGTGATTCTCTTCTATGCTGGAGGGGAGTTGCAACCACTTAACATGGATTGATCATAAACGAGAGAAGGAAGATGGTGTTTTTAAGTCGTCGAGAAAACAATTTTGGACATTATTTTTCCTTTATTATACAATTTTATCTTCATTTTCATTAGGATAGACGATTGAAATATTTTAGTTTAGAAGCAGGGCTCAAATAGTCAAATTCTAGTTAGACTTAGCCCCCCGTAAGTTAACGTTGAAACATGAGAGTTGTGTATGCATTGGTCGCAGCCCAAGAAGGGTGAGGCCAATCTAACCCCATTACTGGCGAAAGGCAGGCCCAATTGTACTACAGAAGCGAGATGAGCCCCCAATGTTCACCCTTCAATATTTCATAGTCGGCAGCAACAATATTCCACCAAAATTGAGTCAACCATGAACCGTGAGGAGGGTAAACATCAGAAGTTGACATGACATGACATGACATGAAATGCGGATCATTAGTCATAGTAGAGAATTATGACATTTATTAGGCTACTCAGCTTTGCTTTTAACGTAACAATACTCCTTTCATTTCTGCTGCTTGCTATTTATGTGACGGCAGCTCCTTCTCATGTTCCACGTGACACACGCACGATTTTGCGTGGAACTTACTTGAAAATATATCAAAGAATGAGATTTCGGAGTAATTGTTACGCTAATTTGAGATCTTTGTGTTGAGAAGGATTCAATGACACAAAGAATGTGTAACGACCCATTCCCGTCCGATCTCTCCCGGGCGTACACGGACTTCCCTGCCCTGACTCCGAGGTCACAGGTACATGGTCGGACACTCTAAGGTATTGTCTGCTCTGGGCCCACTGTCCCGCACGGTTTTGTCCACACTCCGTGTATCTACACACGTGTGTCCGGCCATGTACCTGTGACCCCGGAGGCAGGGCAGGAGGGTCCGTGTGCGCCTGGGAGAGATCGGGCGGGGGATGGGTCGTTACAGAATGATTATAATATTTCGAAAGTTTCTGAAAGGTTCCATGACGTTCCAGAACATTCCAAAAGAATCTGGAAGAATCCTTAGGGTCATGCTATTTTACATGCTGCGACGTTAAGTCACCTACGAACCATTGCTTATCACCAATACTCTCCTTCCCACCTTGTTCCTGATCATCAACCTAATATATCTCATTTGAGAGTATTTGGTTATGCTGTGCAAGTACCTATTGAGCCTCCACAACGCACTAAGATGGGCCCTCAACGCAGGTTAGCTATTTATGTTGGTTTTAATTCACCTTCAATTATTAGATATATTGAACCATTAACTGGTGAACTTTTTACCGCATGATTTACGGATTGTCATTTTGATAAGACAGTCCCATCACTAGGGAATGAGGAAACACCTCCTGAAGTTAGGCATGAATTTTCTTAAAATGTATCAAGTCTGTCTCATATGGATCCTTCCACCACTCCAGGTGAGAATAAGGTGCAAAGGATAATCCACCTCCAAAGAATCGCTAATGAATTGCCTGTCGCATTCATTGACGTAGCAAAGGTGACTAAATTCCATATAGTAGCTGCTAATTTTTTAGGAAGGGTTATAATACCTTCTAGACCATCTAATGAAGAGGCATCAAATAAATTACCTGTTGCATGCCAGAAGCATGGTAGACCACCTGGATCTAAAGATACTATTCCCCGAAAGAGAAAATTAAATTCCAAAATTTCTAAATCAACTCTTAAAGAGTCAAAACTCCTATAAGAGATATTACCCCTTGAAGTGGCACAAGTCCCTGAAGCGACAAGAGCCCTTGAAATGGCACATATCCGAGAAGTGATAACCCCTGAAGGGGAAAAGGTCCCTAAAGAGACAAGTAAAAAAATAGCCATAAATTATGCATATACAAAAGAATATGTAATCATGAAAAGATAATCATCGATGATATATTCTCATTTGCAGTAGCATTTGAAATTATGAATAATGATTCTGAGCCTCATATAGTTGACGAATGTCGACAGAGGCATGATTGACCTAAATGAAAAGAAGCAATATGGGCATAATTAACTTTTTTAGAAAAATGTAAAGTATTTAGATATGTAGTCTATACGCCTGAAGATGTCAAACCTGTCAGGTACAAATGGGTTTCCGCAAGAAAACGTAATAAACAAAACGAGATTGCTAGATATAAAGCCCGACTAGTGGCTCAAGGATTTTCCCAAAGACTTGGTATTGATTATGATGAAACGTATTCACCAGTCATGGATGGAATCACATTCAGATATTTGATCGTTTGTTAGTCTTTGAAAGGCTTGAAATGCGTCTTATAGACGTGGTTACTGCATATCTATACGATACTTTAGATAACGATATTTATATGAAAGTCCCTAAAGAATTTACATTGTCTAAAACAAATAAAGCAAACCCTCGAAATATATATTCAATCAAATTACAAAGATCGTTATATGGATTGAAATAATCTGGGTGAATGTGGTATAATCGACTCAGTGAGGACCTCATCAAGGAAGGATATATTAATGATCCTATATGTCCATGTGTATTCATAAAAGAATCAGGATTTGGATTTGCTATTATAGCAGTATATGTTGATGACATGAATTTAATTGAGACTCTTGAAAAACTCTAAGAAGTTGTTGAATACTTGAAAAGAGAATTTGAAGTAAAAGATTTGGGGAAAACAAAATATTATCTCAGCCTACAGCTTGAGCACAATGATCATGGGAAATTTATCGATCAATCAAATTACATTGAGAAGATCCTAAAACGTTTTAGTATAGATAAAGCTCACACCTTGAGTATCCCAATGATAGTTTGGTCTCTTTATCCTAAAAATGATCCATATCGACCTGAAGAGGATAATAAAGAGATACTTAGTCCCGAAGTACCATATCTCAATTCAATAGGTGCCCTAATGTACCTTGCACAATGCACTAGACCAGACATATCATTTGCTGCTAATTTGCTGGCTGGCAGGATTTAGCTTTGCACCAATATCCCAACATTGGAATGGAATTAAACACATTTTTTGATACCTTCATGGAACGATTGATCTAGGATTATTTTACTCAAAACAATCTTCTCACAGTCATGGACTAGTTGGTTATGCAGATGCTGGATGCCTATCTAATCCACACAAAGTCATATCACAGACACGATATGTGTTTACATATAACAGCATAACAATATCATGGCGATCTACTAAAAAATCTATGGTTGCTACATCTTCAAACCATTTTGAAATTCTAGCACTTCATGAAGTAAGTCGTGAGTGTATATGGCTAATGTCTGTCATCCATCAAATTCAAAGTACATGCAAATTACCCTTATCAGATTCTCCTACAATTATATTTGAAAATAATGTCGCTTGCATTACTCAAATTCGAGGATGATATATCAAAGGAGATAAAATTAAGTACATATTTTCAAAATTCTTTTATACTCACGAGCTTCAACAGAATAGAAAGATCGACGTCAAACAAATATGATCTTCTGATAATTTTGCTGATCTATTCACCAAAGCATTACCGACGTCAATATTTGAAAAATTGGTGTACGATATTGCCATGCGTAGACTTTCCAAGCAACCAAGTTGATATATATATATATATATATATATATATATATATATATATATAGATATATATATATATATATATATATATGTAGCTATGAGGAGAAGTCGTCATCATCAGGGGGAGCAGTATGGACATATACATGCACTGTACTCTTTTTTCTTTGACTAGGTTTTATCTCATTGAATTTTATTGACAAGGTTTTTAATGAAGCAGTTGTAGTTCAACACCATCTTTCATTCTATTATATAATTACATTTCTTTTCTAAAGTTTTTATCTCACTAGATTTTTTCTTAGGAAAGTCAAATGCAGTTATATAAAAATGATAAAACTCGAAAGGGTAGTGTTGCAAATCAGGTAGCGTTTCCACCATTTCTCCATATAGTGGTCTTACAACATGTCATTCAAATTTTACATATGCCATTCTCTTATTCCTGAGCCTATGCGTGGAAGAGTGATGGAAAGCCAAAGCATTGTACTTCCATGTGTACAATTCTCTATTTGCCACAAACTTAATTGTGTGGCATTTTCTTATTGGCCAAAGTGTACTGTAAATATGGGCTCACAGTTGAGAAATGAATATACATTTCTGGAATCAATGCTCTCTTTTTCCCTTTGCAATAATCTTCTTACTTCAGTTTTTTGGACCTTCGTCCTTAAATTTTGTTATACTTTATTTATTTCAGTAACAATATTGATTTGATAATTCAATCAAATTCATTAGAGTGTTATTTTATTTCTCTAAGGATAAAAAAAAAAAAAAGTTGCCGGCGGGGAAAAGTCCTTGACATCACAGCAAGACAAGTCTCACAAAAAAAATATATATATAAATAAATAAATTGAAAATTAATAAGTCTCTTTGATTGCAGCAGTGTTGGTTCGGTAGAGATAATGATGAGGTGGGCACGTTGTTTCTTAAAACGCGGTCCCTTTCTGCATGTCGCATTATGAAGCAGACCCACTCAAATAATTGGAATTCTCGTTCAGTTTCTTCTTTATAGATGAATCTTATTTCTTTGGTAATGGTACTCTTCACTTGTTTGCCTCCATCATCTCTGCTCCCACAGTACACAAAGTACCGCTAGCTCCTCGCCAGCTTTGCTTCATTTCGGCTTTCCTTGTTCATTTCTTCATTCATTCATGTACCTCCAATGTTTGTTTCTATTATTCTCTTCAAACTTGAATTCCCATACACTCTTATTATTTAACTGCCACTCAGTGAACTTTAGTCACTCCGGAATTGTCACATTATACTTACAAGAATAACGTATTTCAATTCTCAATTTAGATTCGAATCTTACCATTCTCATGCACTTGTTTCCAATTCATCTATTTCGACTCCAAATACCGCTTACTTATCAATAAACAAATAAATAAAAATGAGATTTTTTCTTTTTCAAAAGTATTTAATATATGATTTATCAATGCATCTTATAAACTTTTTAAACAATAAGATTGCTTAAAACTATAATTTAGAAGGCTGTTTAACGTTAAGTTGTTGCAACAAGTGAGAGAAATTATGACAACAAGTTTTGAGTCAAAATTTAAGTTAAAACTTTGAATTAAATGGTTGTGATATTATTTAAATATTGGGTTTTGTTTCGAAGATTGCCCATGATTAATTGTGACCCCTCTTTGACTGTCGGTCTTCCATGAACCGTTCAGATGGTCTATCGTGTTTGTATCTTTTAATTTGTTTACCTTTAAAGTTTTACTTTCTCCTCCCAAGTTTCTCATCGATCCGATAATAATATAATAAATTCAATTAATTTAGACATATTTTCTTTTAAAATTCATGATTAGTCTTTTATGTCTCGGGTAAATATTACATTTCAAAGTTTATATCTTTTGTCTAAAAAATTATTTACAATAATTAAAAAAAATGTTTCAAAATGAGTAATCAGTGTAGTATGATCTATTACTTCATTAAGGTTAATTTAGTTTGTAACTTTGTACATTAATTTAGTTGATTGAGGGATTTAAATATGTCATGTTTATTTTTCTATTTGTCAATTGTAGGCCTTTCATTAACTTAAACTTGATTATTGATGATATTGGATCGAATATTATATTCTGATAATTTCTCTCTATATTATTTTTTTTTATCATTCTCCCTGTTATTTTCTTCTTGGATTTTTCTTTATTTTGACAGGTCCCTTTATTAGTAATGTAGTAATTAAGTATAAATTATTAAAGATAATACTCAAATAATTTTTTTATAAGACTACACAATCTTTAGAAAGCAGTAAATATTATTTAAGGTGTTAAGATATGTTTTCAAGGTACAGGTTAAGATTGTCTAATATTAATTAATAATAATTATTGGCTATAGTTTTTAAAAATTTAAGTAATCTTAATCTATAATAGTAATAAAAATCCAAGTTGCTACTCTCTGAATTTTTTATTGTTCAAAAAAGTAAAAGCAAGTGATGAGTTGTGCAATGGCGAATTTATGCAAGTATTAAGATAATAATTCGTACAAATCTTTGTGGTTGGAAGATTTTATAGCAAACTTCTCTTTCCATTTCATGCTCCTTAACTACCCATTTATTTAATTTATTACTTTCAAAAACAACTTTTTGTTTAATCCTAGCCTAGAAAGACGTAAATTAAAGTATATTTTCTCCCATGTTGTTTTGTCTTGGAGAAGATCATATAAATATCTATTATTTGACATTCTTAGAAATCAACAACCTAGATATTTGGGAATTAAATTTTTTTAAAGGGGTTTTGATTTAATCAAAATTTTGAAATCTAAGAGGAAAGTATTAAACAAAATTAATATCTAACTTGTAAACGCCAAATTACTTTTTGGCTCTTTACATAACGAGCCGAAGAAATTGATTTATATTTTCGTACTTTAAAATGTGTTTAACAACATATTCTTAAAAAATGTTTTCGAAGATATATAGAATTACAATTTATTTGAGGTAAATGAATACTTTAAAATATGTTTGACAGCATATTCTTGAAAAATGTTTTCAAAATATATAGCTTTTTTTTTATTTTTTGGTTCCGAGCTTTAAATTTATAGACATGATTTTAGTTTTGCTCTTTGATTGATTTAGGTTTTTAGTACTATGCACTCAAAAGCGTAAAAGATCATTTTAACATTAGACAATAGTACAAAGAAGAAGAATAATCATCATATGTAAACCTTTATAAGTGAAACAATCATTTTATGAGACTTCAATGAAGATGGATAAATAATTGCATGATTTTTTTGACAAATAAATTTATTTATTTATTTGAATGTTTTTGGTGTAATGCCAAACATGTATGATTAGCAAGTAACTTAATTTGAAGACAAAACAAGTTGAAAAATGGCAAACAAGTGTAGTGATAGGACACCTTAAAATAAATAATTAAGCATTGTATTTGAAGGTGCTTTTGGTGGAAGCATGAATTCAATGAACCCAAAGTGGCATTTTGTTGGGGGTCCCTATGTTATGTTAATTTGTAGATGAGATGACAAGACAACAGGACAGTCTAATCTAATCCAATCCAAAAATATGTGTTAGAAACGCTCTTAATTTACGTTTTTATGTGTTTATACAATTATTGTAAGGATCATGTTACAATACCATGTCAATACCTCACCTTATTCACTCAGATTCTTCTGTGTCGACTTTTCTTTCTTTATTTCTTTTTTTAAATAAAAATAAAAAATTACCATATACTTTATAATATAATAATTAAAATAATTTTACAAAATAATAGCAAAAAATTATCAAAATATACTAATTCTATATAAAAATTATATATCTACAACCTAAATCTATAATAACCTCCTACAATGCATGTTAGAAAAATCTTATCAGAGATATTATTATCATGTGATATAATATAACTTCTTTTATGTTACACAAAATATCAGGGATAGAGATTGATTTTTGTCTATTTTTTATTGTATGAACCAATTCGCTGTATTTATCTACCTATGCAAAAAAATAAATGTATGTATATATAAGATCGAATCTTGAATAGTTGGGTTTTTAAAAGTTATAAATAATTTTGTGACAAAAATGAGTGACAGATTCCCATAAATGTGGTATCGACCAAAAGTTTGGTGAGGCCCCATTTGTGAGCTTGTGGTTGTGGGTAAAAAGCCTAAATCGACACCTTGAATAAGGGAAAACGACATTGTTTTGCTTTGTTTGTATTCAAAGTTCAACATATAAATGCATCGTTGAGTTGAGTGGAGGCTGTCAAGTTTTGTCATGATGGCAAGCATATGTTCAAAACTTATGGGTCTCTGTCTCCGCAGCCACTTGATTATCTTTTGAACCTAATGCCCAGAACACATAAGCAACACTTCACATTCTCCAATTATTAATTACTTACCATATATTTGTTTAGATGATAGAAAACCAAATATTAATTGTTCTTAAAATTATGTCAAGACTAAGCCATTTTTCAATACTTCTGAGTTTTTAAGTTCGTTTTATTTACCATTGTATCAAAGTTAAAAGTTTTGAAAATCGATGTCTTGATTCGGATTCATATTTCAGGAAGAGATGTTAAACGCAAATATCAGTTTTGAGCTAACCCTGGAATATTATTTTCTTGTAGCTTTAAGTTTTTTAGTCCAATAGTTTCTTAACACTCCAAAGGATAATTGCTTGTAAAGTATTGTTCAAGAATCAAAGAGTTTGAGAAGCCCGTTTAGAATTTATACTTGAAAAAGAGAAACAAGAAAAGCACAAATGAAAGAATAAAAGCTAAAAGACGTAAACTTTATGAAAATCTTATGACAAAGTCGAAGAAGAGAGTTTAATTTGATATAACACTGGAAAAGCTCACAGAACAAACATTCTTTTGACTGAGTGATTAGAAGTGTTTTATTTATATCATCAGCTTCAATTTAAGAATTTGGAATTTGCTTTTACTCAAACAAAATAGAAAAAATAGGAGAAAAAAATAAAATAAAGTACCAGTAAGGACCTGCAACTTCTTGCAAAGAAACTTTTTTTTTTTAAATAAATTGAAAATTGAGGTCCAACACCTTTTGCAATTATCACAAATATTCCTCACTTTGTTAAAAAAAATACAAATTTTAAATTAATATTTGTAAAGAATTTCCACACTTTATTAACAAAAGAAGTGTTTATAATGGTTACTTTTGAAAGCTTCCAAAAATTTGTTTCTCAACTAATTGTTAGTGCTTATTAAATTTTGGTCAATTTTGAGTTGAAAGCACTTAATAATCAAATTAATTAACACATGCGTCGGATGGGCGCACTCAAACAATAATCTTGTTGGCAAAAATTTATGATAAACGAATGAACTCCTTTTAACTATAATATGTTTTCTGCAAATATGCTAGCAATTTTCTAACCAAAACTATAATATTTTGTTATGTTAGAACTAAATTTATTTGCTTTTCGAATCGCGGAATTTCTTCTCATAATCTTTAGTTGTTTAAAAGTAAAAAAGTTCAAATTCTTGAAAGGAAAAATAGAAGAAAAAAAATCTAGAACAACTTAGAAAATAAACTCAAATGAAGGGGAATCACATCGTTTGATAATGAAAGAGCTAATTAAGGTTAGGGGATTTCTAAATTAAATTTATTTTCTATTTGATAATTTTTATTAGGATTTATATTTTCTTACTTGGGTTGAATGTTGTTAAGATTAGATTTCTCCTTTTTTTTTAGTTAATCATTATTGTTTTATTGTTTAGACTGGATTATTGAATATTGAGATTATTTTTTTCCTCTTAACTTTCTCTCTTTTTTTTTTTATTTTAAATTTCCGACCGTTTTCTTTTTATATATAATTTTTCTTCTTCATTTCTTGGTTACTTTTGAACCTCGTTCCCTTCACAAAATCTAAAATATCTTTATTGAGATTATCAATATTCGATTTCTAACAGAATTCAATCTAATGAAGCTTCTTGGGAGAGACTAGATTATGTTTGAGTCAAAGTTGAGTGTAACATCCAGGGATAACTTCATTATATCTCAGTCAGCTTTATATCAGCTAACCCAGCTAGGGTTAATTATGTTCTTTTATACCTTTTTGCATTTAATTTGTACTGGATGGAAGGAAGACCCTTTGGGCTTTTAGTACAGGTTACAGTTCATTTGTGTAACACAAGATGCCAACCAATTACATCAAATAATAATAATAATAATGATGATGATGAAGATAATTAATTATACCAATTGGTATCCAGCATCTCTCTGGTATAAATGCTTCCCACAAGGAGGCATGTCCAAACGGATTTATTTCTCTCATTAACCATCCTTTTCAATGTTATTTTACCTAATCATCAACCATCTTCTGTCAATGTAGCTTAAAGATAGACGTTACATTTGTGGTTTTTTTTTAATTATTATTAGTAAGAGTTTGAATATAGATTTTCATATTGATTAACAACAAAAAAGTTTATTAACATTTTTCAAACACTTTTATCTTAACCTTGCCAAGCTTTTGAAACCCGGGGGTGGCTCAAATGATTATGAATGAGAATGATTTAGTAGGTAGGCTCAGGACAAAAGTAATCAAATAAAAGAAAAACAGGTAAACTTTATCATTCTAATGAATTAACAAGAGATTATAGATCTAAACAAATTAACCCAAAACAGGGATGACGATTAGACTCATCTTGGCTTCCAAATATTAAATAGCCTCTTGGGACTCATATATGTATATGTATATTATTGACCATAAAATTGCCGTCCACATTTAAGACAGATACTTGAAAAGGAGTAAAATTCCTTACAAGAAGTTGGTGTTCTTACTTGGGAAAAGTCAGAACTTTTTACATATTTGCTCTGCAAGTAGTAGTAAGTAAACTAAAAGTAACCAAACCAGAGAAACAAACTGAAACTGAAAGCACTTTTTGAAGGAAGGATATTGGTCTTTAAAGGTTTCACTGAAAACAAACAAAATCGATAAACAGCTGAAATTGCAGTCACATTCTGCCCAATGCCACATTCTAGTATTATATTATATGCTCCACCCAGAATAGTCCCAAGATGTACCTACTTGCTACTTTCTATTGGGACTAATAATATAAAATGTCACAGTCCCCGATGACACTAAATACTACCTAAATTAGTCACATCCCAGCCTACTACAATTTATGCAAAAAAAAAAAAAAAAAGAAGATATTATAAACTACATTAAACAAATATATAAAATCCATTCACTAGTTAAATAATGAAACTATACAAATGTAGGAGTATTCTGAGTTACATCACCATGTTTCAATCCTCAGACTCTTTAGAAAATAAAAGTAAATGCAAAAATCCTTTTTTGTTAATTTTTTAACAAGTTGTTCAGCCATGTCTTAGGAATACATATTTTATATTATTTTCCTATACTGATTTCTAATATTATTGGATAGCTTGACAAACAAAGTGTTATTTATTTATCTAAATGTTGAAATGAACATTTTATTTGGAAAGACGATTAAAAAAAAGTTGAAGGTTTTGTTATAATTAATAAAAAATTTGGTAATTTTGGAGAGCAAAAATGGAGAAATAGTAAATGGTTTTGAACTAAAGTAGCAGGCAGTAGTAATGGAAAAGAGTGTAGTTGAGTTGAGTTGAGTTGAACTGAGTTCTGTTAAAGCTAGCACAGGGAGGGGAGGGCCGTAACAGTAACAGGGCGTTAGAAAGGGAAAAGCAGGAGCAGGACATTGCAATCTCTCAAACCCTGCCAACCTACTTTAGTTTAAATAGTTTGTTTGTTGAACTCTTTTCTCTTTCTTCAGCTTTTGCTCTCTATCATTTATTTATTCTTATTATTTATAACTCTCTCATCCCTCTCTGTCAATCTCTCTCTCCTTCACAGTGTACTAAACTTTCCCTCGCTGGCATGGGCCAGTATAATCAGTGTCAGGTGTCTGCTTTTCACTTCACTCTTTCTCTCCACCCAACTCTTCTTCACTCGCTTTTGCCATTCTGAGACTTAAACCAAATTATCTCTCTCTCTCTCTCTCTCTCTCTATCCTTAGCTTTCTACAATCCAACAACTACACACACTCTCATGATGATGAACCACAATACCACCATGGATGGATACTAGACATCACTTATGGAACTGGGTTCAGGCTCCTTGACCGACTCACCTGGGGGTGGGGGTGCTTCCTCTCCACCCAACTCCTCCACTGAGTCACTTAATGGTTTAAAGTTTGGCCAAAAAATCTATTTTGAGGATGCGGGTGCTGCCGGGGTTTCAGCTAAAGCATCCGCACCGGGTTCTTCGTCATCATCCCGGTCAGGTTCAGGGTCAGGGTCAGGTTCAGGGAGGAAGGTCAGGAGTGGTGGTTCTGGAGTGGTGCAAACTGCGCAGCCGCCGCGTTGCCAGGTGGAGGGCTGCAAAGTGGATCTAAGTGATGCTAAGGCTTATTATTCCAGGCATAAAGTCTGTGGCATGCATTCCAAGTCTCCTATGGTCATTGTAGCTGGCCTTCAGCAGAGGTTTTGCCAGCAGTGCAGCAGGTGAGCTCAACCTTTGCATTTTTATTTATTTTGCTTTTATCTGATTTTGATTTGATGGAGAATGATAGCTGATCTTCAATTCTGTGCTTTCTTTTCTTTTCTTTTCTTGGTGTTTGTTTACTTGTTTAACCGTCTATCTCAGTGTTGAGCTATTCTAGTGTTGGTTTTTAGATATTCTCTGTTCACTAAGTGCTTCTTGCTGTGTCATATTTTGCTATTTTTCTTCTGTTCATGGACTTTTGGTAAGCTATCGCTGTTGTTGATCTGGTTGAATTCTTTGGATTATTTATTTATTTATTATTTAATTGGGTTCCTTGGTTACCTGCGTTTATTTCCCTAATTTAATGGGGGTATGGGAACTTGTGCTCCGGTAAGGTTGCTGAATTGTTCTTTTGTCTTTGGATTTTTCTGTGGTGGAATTTATACTGGGGAATGCTTTGGATTTTATTGTTGTCCTTGGTGATTTTTGTTTTTGGTTTAATAAAATGGTTTTGGCGCTTCATGCTTGTCTTCTGCTTGAGAAATAGCTCATACTTTTGAAAATTTTGGTATCAACTGTAACTGGATATCTCTGTATGTTGGCATGTGGCTTAAGTGAGGTTATATATGTACATGGTTAATTGTTTGGTTTTGGGAATACGTATTTTGCAATTATATATAATTTGGCTGCGATATGGATGTTATTTGGTTCTGGTCAGAAGCTTGTCTCTTTTGAGCTATACAGAAATTATTACGATTTGTTTTATTAGCATTGCCATTTCTGCAAAAACTATCATCCACGCCAGGGGATACGAAGAACAACAAGATCAAGGATGCGTAGTTTCCATAAACAATGGAAACTTAGTTTTAGTGTAAATGAGAATGATGTTAGTTTTAGTGTAAATGAGAATGATGTTAGTTTTAGTGTAAATGAGAATGATGTGCTATGAAAACTTTTATGAAAAAATTACTTCTCCCCTTCACACTTTCCCTTCCAAATGTGTTCTTCACAGTTTTCCATTAAGAAAAAAAAAACTTTTATGGTTGCTATAAAGATGCTGTCTGAACAAGTTTGCTTTTGTTCATCAATGCTTAAAATGGAATGGCAAGATAAATAGCTGAAACTTTAGTGTCTTTTTTGAGAATACAGCTATTCTTTCAGAACTTGTCTGCACTATATGTTTACCCTTGGTTTTATGTTGTAGTTTCTTTGCCTTGCCTTTTATTCCTCTCATGGATTAAATTCGTGAATGAATATGGTACTTACGTATGAATGTTTGTGTGTCTATGTTAACTTGTGTGATATTTCTGTCTGATGTTTTGATATCTCTTTTTGGAGTAAAAGTGGTATAAACCCGATATGAGGTTCTGTGATTGAAAAATTGTTGGATGGCAATTAACCTCTTAACTCAATTATGTCAATATGGTGGGACAATGTCAAATTGCTATTATCGTCATACTCGTAATTCTAGAAAGTGAATGTTTCGAGTGTTGAATCGCATACCATTTAGAAGCCACTTCCTAGAACATTTAATCCAAATCTAAATTTGATAAATTCTTCCCAAGCTTTAGTGAAAATAAGGTGGGTTAATTATTATCTGCTTGTAGAGTATGGTGCTCTGCTTTTTCAAACATGAATTTCTTTTAGGTGGTCAATTATGCAGTGGTCTTGGAGGATCGTAATCTGCGCTTCAAACCCCAAGCAGGCATGACATGCTTGTGAGTGGTGTGGAAGAAATATCTGCATTTTGTAGCAATATTATTAGTGTTATTGAATGGGTTTCATAGAAGTTAATTGATTGGTTCATTAATGGAGAAGTTGTTTCGTAGTAGAAAACCCCTATGTTGATGGGAAGTTGAGTTATTTATATTAAATTAAGGAAATAAACCTTCTCTCAAGTATAAAGATTATAATGATCATATCAATTTTTACATCAGAACATGAAGGGATAAAGACAGATAAATGTACATACCAGTTTGACAAGAAAGTTTATCTCTCATAACATGTTCGGTGGCAAGAGTTGTCTCCGAATTTTACAGTAGTCTACTAGGAAAATCTCTGTGCTCAGTTTGAATGCATCTATTTCCTTGACTTCTTTGAACCTTCTTTGAAATTTAGTGTCTTTTTGTTCTGTGACAGAATAAGTTTTGTCATATCTTGTACTGTTCCTATGGCAGATCTTCCACTTCCAACGCCTATCTATCAGGCACCTTGTACCTGGAAAAAAAAAAGTTAATTAGTTGATTTTATCATTATGCTTTGATTTGTTTTACCTCATTGATGGGTCGAAGTTGAGTTCTGGGATTGACATGTTTGTCTTTATTTCAGTATTGAAACAAGTTCACCTCTTCTGGGCTAGGGCTTTAATCTATTTAGCAACATATTGAAATGTTTTGGTAATAGCAGTTGATTTTGTTAGTTTCGGTTTCCTGAAATACTATCTACATTCACTTGATATGACAAGTATAATAGTCTATTTCTTCACCTTATCATCTTTCTGAGGTTGATTTTTTGCGTAAATAATTGGTGCTGGTTTTTTTTTTTTAAAGAAATTTATTTATTTATTTATCAGAAGTAATTATTTGGTAGCCTGTACTCAGATTTCATCAGCTTCCTGAATTTGACCAAGGAAAAAGAAGCTGCCGTAGGCGCCTGGCCGGTCATAACGAGCGCCGCAGGAAGCCGCCACCTGGGACATTGTTAGCCACACGCTATGGGAGGCTCCCTCCATCTGTCTTTGGTTAGACATCATGAGTACAAATTCATTTTCGACACCTCTTTTAGCTTTATACAACCATCTTATAAACAAATATAACGTTCAGTTCTGCGGTACAATTATTGCACAAAAAGTTCAAAGGTCTGATATGGTGAATTTGCAATGACAGAAAGCAGCAGCAGAGGTGGAGGCTTTCTTGTTGACTTCAGTGCATACCGAGGGCCTGCTGGGAGGGATGCTTGGCCAATGACCAGATTGTCTGAGCGGGTGCCTGAGAATCAAAACACTGCCACAGCAAGGCATCTTCCACAGCCACCTTGGCAGAACCACTCTGCAAATCCTTCATCTGATCTTTTCCTACACGGTTCAACAGGTGGGACTGGTTTTTCCAGCTCCGGGATTCCTCCTGGAGAAAGCTTCACGGGAGTTGCCAACTCGAGCTGTGCTCTCTCTCTTCTGTCAAATCAACCATGGGGCTCTAGGCACCGAACATCGGGTCTTGAGGTAAGTGACTTAATGCATGCCCAAGGGCAGTCCATGGCTCAACCAACTTCGCCTCGTGGTTCAACTGTTAATCAGTATCCAAATCTTTCTTGGGGTTTCAAGGGCAATGAAACTGGTAGCAGTTCACATCAGTTGCAACCTCATCTCGGTTTGGGTCCAATTTCACAGCCTGTTAACAGTCAGTTTTCAAGTGGGCTCGAGTTGTCTCCACAGGGTAGGAGGCACTATGTTGAACTCGAGCACTCCAGGGATTATGACGACACCACTCAGCAAATGCACTGGTCACTTTGAGTGCCCTCTTTTTTTTGTGCCTTGTTCTTATGGAACTTGTGCAGACTTGACTTAATGACAAACTTCCAGTTGGTAGATGCTCTGGATTGTCTCTGGTCTTATGAACTAGAAATAATTTCAAGGATCCATGTGACCTTGTCCTTTTTTGTTGGGATGTACCCAAACTGACTTTTTAAGTTTTTTGTCTTTGCAAGGCTGTAATGTGAAATGCTGTTAACATTGTGCAAGCCTTGTTCTATCCAACTAGCAGTTAGCTAGTGTTTGTTAGCTATCAAATGGCTCCTGTTTTTTCTAAAATTATAGTAGCAGGAAGCTGAATTGCTTTAAACATTTTTGTTGGTAGGATCCGCAGCTGTAGTCTGTGGAACATTTCTGAGACTCATTCTTGAGATTCTCACTCAAATGACCGGCAATTTGATATATCAAATTCACCCTTCTGAGGTTGTTAGCTTATATTGTGATCTTAAGTTTGTATGCAGATAAGATGATTAAAAGAGGTATTTCCAAGCCTAAGAGACGGTTATATGTACAAAGACCTCGGATTCTTAAGGCTTGACTCCCACGTAATCGTTAATATTCTTTCAATTCAATCAGGCACAAGGAAATAAAGTTCGTGGATATTTGGCGACGCGTCTACAAGTAATGCCTCTTTGAACTCATAACCTGACATAGCTTTTACCAACTCGTCCATCGCGTAGACGCTGTTATATATCCCCCAAAAATAGAAAAGGAGTTAATGATCTCTACAACTCAATGGCAACCTATGTTCTAATAAATTTGAACTTAATTGTTTACGCCTTTGGCTCATGCTGACTCTAAAAAGCAGCACTATAAAGTACAGAAACTCGAATTAGAAGGAATGATAGGATTATGCAACGATCTCGCAAAGGAAGCATCTCAAATGGCTCATGTCTTGTGCATCAGGACTCGGACAACAAAATTCTGCTGAACAAGCATGCACTTGGATGTCTGCGCTAAATCCATGATTCCATCTAGTGGTCATCTTCGTCAGTTCCAGGGCAGTCGGATTGAAGTGCTTCCATTGACTCATACTGAAATAAACAGATGGTTCAAGCATAAACAATCAGGAAACTGGAATTTGAGGTTTGAGCTTAGTTTATAAGCTAGGATGTAAATTTTGCATTCTTATCAGAATATTAATAATAAATTCATAAGACTGCTCAGAAAAGCAGATTGACAGTTATCATACTTACCTGAACTCCACAGAAGAGACAGTATCGATATTCGTCTCTCAGTTTCAACAATATACCTTGCAAATCCTGTATCCATTGACAGTGAGATCATTATTCACTAAGAACTTTCAAAAAGGACTAAAATTCAACCTTTCCACCTTATGAACATATTAAAAAGAACTAATAGTTCACAAAGTCAAGAAGTAAGAGTAAATGCATCATTTTCGTAAACAGTTTGTACAACGATAACCTCAATTGGTCAAGCATAAACAGAAGTTTGAAAATTGATTTCAAGGGCTGATATCATCAACATTTTGTATTTAGTCTCCAGGCACATCTTCTTGCAAGTTGCATGTCAACCAACCGTGAAGACAGAAGCCATAATAATTCAACATCCTAGACAAGCATAAGTTGTGATGATTGCTTACCACCTTCTGCCAAGGAAAAGACCACTAACTGTCCTTTCTAATTATAATAAAAAATTGTACCTTCAGACTGCAAAGAAGATGTACAAAAATCTCAAAAGAACCAAAAACAATGCAAAAGCACAAATGAGAAAATAACAGCAGTTAGGGAGTTGGTACACACAAACAGAAACACTATATCTAGGTCAATCGGAACAACTTAAAACGCGTACGGGTTTAATATACTTCTATTAGCCCTTAACTATATCTACTTAAGCTTTTAGATCAAATGGTTATTTGACTTGGTATCAAACCAAGTTGACTTAGTGGTCTTGTGTTTCAATCCCCCCTTTATGCTAATTAAAATAATGTGTGTTTGCTCTAGGTGCTATCCCACATGAGAATAATATAAAGAATTCCATGTGAGGGTGATTATTACAGCCAAAAACACTATTTGTTAGACCCTTACTTACAAGCTTATGTGTTTCATCAAGTAATTGCTGAACTACATTCAAATAAGAAACACTATATTTAGGTCAAACAAAACAACTTAAAAATCTCTCTTTTCTTGAATAACATCATCCCATTTCATCAACAAACTCCAGTTTCCAGGCAGAGCCAGGTACGCATAATGGCAATAACAAATTTGAATCTTAACCACTGAAATGCATCCAAACTAAAACTCAATCACACACTCATCAACAGGAGTTTAACTTGAACTTATTTCTCAATCAAACGACTCTACCTTAGAGCATGAAACACCAGAGATAGCTAAAATATAGGAGCTTAGAATGATAGAAGAAGTTCCAAAGAACAAACCTCTTCTCTTATTTCTAATGATAAAAAAAGTTCCAAAGAACAAACCTCTTCTGTTATTTCTTCCTCTTCCTCTTCTTCTTGTTCACCATCTTCATTGTCCTCTCTTGGCACTACAACTTCTTTATGCTCCAGTTGATCAAGAGCTGCCTTAGCCTTATTGAAATTCACAATCACTCTGCGACTTCGCCATTGTGACTTTTGCCTTGATCCAAATTCTTCCATTAAAGCTTCATCTTTTCGCCTCTTCCTCTCCATCTCTATCTCCTCTCTCTTCCTCTTCTCCTTATTTGGGTCCTCGCGCCCAATTCCAGCTCGTGACCTTCGAATCTCAAGCCCAACTGGCTCGGCCCTGCCTGCTCCTTCCTTTCCAAGCGATGAACCAGGTGTGTAACCCATTTGCTTCAACAACTTGAACCCAATGTTAGATTGTGGAATTGGTGCCTCTATTTTCGCTAGGGTTAGTTCATCCTCTTCTTGTTGTTTTCTCTCTCTTTCAATTTTACGCTTTTCCTGCCAATTGAGGGTTTTGGACTTCTTCTTGGAAGGTTGAATATTTATCTGTTTGATGTCAGGGATCTGCAGAGAATTGGCACAATTGTTACACTCCAGTTTGGTTGCTCACTTACTAGAATTGCAAATGAGAAATACACATTAAAAATCATTTTTCATTGTCTCAATGAACACTACAGTTAGGATATAAACTGCCATGCACCGTCAATAATCAATTTCCAATGAAACAAATACAGATGTACGTTGTAAATACATCCTTTTATTCATAAATACATACTATAGACATATGACGAAGGATCTGTTACAGCTTTAAGTTTTCGAACATTAATTAGATTAACACACTTTTAATTTCTGAATCACTTCATGTTTATTTCTTCAGCTAAACAACTCGTATTCAACTTGGAGTGCCAAAACGGTCGAGATTATAACTAACATGCAATTAACACACATCTAGAATAACACTTGTCAAAGACGATATCAACCATTCACATTGCATTTATCCAGACATAAAATGGGATACTACGTAATTCCTATAAAATGAAACACAACATTGGCGCAAAGCCAGTTGCAAAAACAACTTAGCTGAGTTTTACATTTATACAAGGGCCAAACAGCAGAGCACACAAAAACCAGAACTGGTTTCTTTTTATTCGTCCCATGTCAAACAGGGGAGAAAAAAAAAAAAGAAAAGAACTTTAAGCTTATGGCTTCTATGTTCTTACTATTAGGGTTTTGCTATTGTGTAAAACTGGAGACTTGCAGCAGAGAAATTTTAAATTTAACGGACCTTAACAGACCCAATTCGCTGACCTTTCTGAGTGAAGAGTTTGTGGGGTTAGAGGGTTCAGAAGGAAGAAACTGGGAGAGGTCACCCATGTAATCCTCTTCTTCTTCTGCTCCATTTGTGGTTTGGCCCTTTGTTGAATCAGCCATGGATGAGAGCTTGCGAGGCAGATAGAACAAGCAACTCAAGGACATTGGCTTTGCTCAAAACGACGCCACATCTCTTTTATGGGCTTTGAAAAATTTTGGGCCCTTGAAGATCCAATGTCTAGACATGCTGTGGGGGTTGTTCCCATATGGGCCAGACTCAGATTCCCTTGTCATGAGTCCTACCTACGTGTCATCTCAAAACATCCAAGAGTTCAAAACTAAGAGGGATTATTTTGAGTTTTGGCAAAATTCTGCTAACTAAATTTATTTATAAATGTTATTGCTTGACGAAGCTCCATAAAAGAATCTGAAATTTACCTTCAATTTCTTAAGGACGGAGGCATAACTCAACAGACTGACATAATATCCAACAAACATTTAATATTTGCTTAATAGCTCTATGGAAATATAAAGAGTCTAATAAGGTGCCTATAAATCAAAACTTGAAACTTGGTAAAGATAAAGAAAAAGGCAAAGTTTTAATAAAATTAAAAACCGCTCTCAAGATTGATTTAGATATATATATTTTAGCATTCTCTCTTAATATATGGGTTAATTTTCCATGCATGAGACGGCCAAACAAGTCCTTAAGACGTGGCAGGTGCTTCCCAACGGTTTCAGCTGACGTGGACGCTGAGCTCTCAGCGTAAAAGATTCCTTACTGATACAGTTAGTTACAATCACAACAATACACACACTACTCATTACTCCCTCACTCTCTGACTCACTCTGTGTAACAAACTCTTTCTCTTCTCTTCTCTTCTCTTCTCTTCTTCTATGAAAAAAAATGCATAAAAGATTTCATTTCTAAAAAACTCAATTGAACTGATGCTTGTTACCAAACTGGTGTGAGGTTAGTTTTAATTTCTTTCTTTTTTTTAAATTTTTTTCCCATCATTTTCTCGGAAACCAAACAGGTCGGTTAGCCATATGTGTTCTTGATTATTATTGTTCTTTACGATCGATCTGTTAATTGTTTGGTTACTTTTGATAGTGAATTGACATGAATCTCTTAGTTTCTTTTCCAGAAAAGATTTGAGTCTCGCGGACAGATATGGCGAAAGGATATCTATCGTTATGTCTCAGTGTAACTGTCTTCTCGGTAATTCTTGCTTTACAGGCTCTGGCTTTTACGGATCCGCTTGACGGTAAGTGCATGACTTCGATATATGATGAATAATGGTTTCTCTGGAGTCTTTTCTGTGAACATCTGCCGGTTTGTTGTGTTGATTGCTAAGTAGAATGTTGTTTTGTCTTCTGTTTGGGAGCTGAGAAAATGCAAGAAAAGTAGAGAAATTGTGAAATAGTGATTCTTGAAAGTTTTCATTCCTCAAGAACCAAGAAAAATAAGAATAGTTAAGTTTGGCATTAAAATAAGGATCACAATGTGGTTAAGATGCGGAATTATTTATTAACTTTTCTTTTTGCTTCCTCAGTTTTCTCAGCCGGCAAACAGGAGGATGGGAAAATGATCCCTTCACTCCCAGGTTTTGGCGGGAAAATAACTGAAAACCGTTATGTTTATTTTGATAGGCTGTCTCGGTTATACATTTTATTTGCGCATGCCTTTACAGTAAATCATTCAAGTTTCATTGGATTCTTGAAGTGTTGATTGTTGGCGCATCATTACTTCAACTTGATCATGTTGGACCATTTAGATTATAAACCACAGATCATGTGAAATCTCACATCTCAATTCTCTAATGTTGTGCAGTCATAGCTCTTCAAGATATGTACTTAGCCCTGAATACTCCACCACAGCTGAAGAGTTGGAGAAGGGATGGTGGGGATCCATGCGGGGAATCTTGGACAGGAGTGTCTTGCTCTGGTTCATCCGTAATATACCTGTAATGCACTATACTCCCTATCTGATTCAACTACTATGTGAGGTTAACTTAATTTTACGTAAGTGATATGACACTGGCAAGTTCTAATTTGTTCTCTAAATTATGCAGTAAACTTAATGGGTTGAACCTCAGGGGCTATCTTGGAGGGAAGCTCTATAATCTCCATGGCTTGAAGCACTTGTGAGTAATTTGCTGTATTAATCTTATTAGCTCTTACGTTATGCTTCAGTTCTTACACTCTGGTTTTGTGCTAATAGGGATGTTAGCTCCAATTATATTCTGGGCGAAATTCCATATGAATTACCTCCTATTGCTACTCACATGTAAGTACTTGTATGTTGTGATCGACTACCGTTTGTAGGCTTCTTTTTGCTAAATCAAACGTGTTGATTGTGGTTTTATCTTCTTCGCAGAAATATGGCATGCAACAACTTGAGCCAAAGTATTCCACACTCTTTACCTAATTTGAAACATCTGAGACATCTGTGAGTTGCTTATCGCACCAGGACCAAAGTTTTGGGTTTATGATTATTCCTTTATGAGCTAATAATCTTTTTTTTTTTGGCAGAAATCTAAGCCATAATTCACTTTCTGGACCCATAGGCGACGTGTTTTCTGACCTGCATAATCTGAAAGAGCTGTATGTTTTTTAATTTCCCCCTTCCGGTTTGTTCGTGTATTTATTATTGAATTGAGGGAAATTAAGGCACAATTCCGAGTCTTCTTCATTGATTGTAAAGAATTTAGACTTTCAACAAGCTCCCATGGAATATATATATATTTTTTCTGTTACAGAGATCTATCATACAATAACTTCACTGGAGATCTCCCGAGTTCTTTTGGATCCCTGAAAAATCTTTCTGGACTGTGAGTTTTTAACTTAAAATTTTTCTGTGCATCAATGCGGTCAGTTTTTACAGTTTCCAACCATGCTGATCTCCATATGTTTTTTATGATGTATTTACAGGTACCTACAGAATAATAAATTCACAGGATCAGTTTTTTACCTTGCTGATCTTCCCCTAACTGAGCTGTACGCTTTCACAGAATTGTGCAACTTGTTCTGCTATGTTTGTTTATTTTTTTAATCAGTTGCTCACACATTATGGATTTCCAGGAACATTGAAGATAATGGATTCAGCGGTGTTCTTCCGAAGCAGTTTCAGTCCATTCCAAATTTAAGGTAAATGATGAAACTTTCAGTTTGATTACCTTAATCGCTTAGTTTTATCTGCATTAACAATCAAATCATGTATTGATTATTTTACTCTTTTACCTCTCAACAGGTTTTGGGGAAACAAGTTCCATGTAGACCCCGAATCTCCACCGTGGGATTTTCCTTTGGATAATTTGCCCATTAATCATAATATTACTTCCCCTCCAACAACTGAGTCCAGTGCCGTTGAGAATTTTCACAACAAAGTAGATAGACACAACAAGAAAGGATTAGGTTCCGCGGGCATAGCCTTTACGGTTGGTGGTGTAATTCTTGCTGTAACATGTGCCGCACTTTTCATTGCGATCCGATTTCATCGAGCCCGTGCAAAAAGTCTTAAAAGCTTGGATAGCTGTGATAGCACACACTCTCTACCAATCAGCACAACCAGAGGTACGTGAGCCTTTATTCAAACTTACTACTTATCGTATGGATGTCTACAAGATCTTTAACCTTTGCTGAGTTACAATTCAGTTATCAATTTCTCTGCAGCTGACCTTTTCTAAATTGACTGCAAATGGTATTCGATTATTTCATAATATCGTCAACATAAAGACTTGTCATACTATCCTGCACATTCTTTTTCATTCTGTGTTGAATTGATTCAAATTTTTGCATTTCTAATAATCTACAAAAATTGCCTAGGGAGTATCTGATTGTCCTTTGATGTTGCGTGCCTTCTTTTTAGAGACATTGACCCTTACTTTTCTCATTTTTTTACCTTCTTTTCTCTCTCTTTTTTATTTGATTTCCCACTCTGGTTACAGAATATTCTTCAACTGCACCTGAAGAGAGCCCCCAGGTCCCGGCTGTCAACTCTCCATTCTTTCTTGGACCTAGCCTTATGCCTCCTGTTCGCACCTTTAGAATGGATAAAACATGTAGACGAAGTTTCTCTAGTCTATGTAAATTGGCACCAAGTGCGAAAGTATACTCAATTTCAGAGCTTCAATTAGCTACTAATAGCTTCAGTGAGGAGAACCTTCTAGGACAGGGATCTCTTGGTTCTGTCTACAGAGCTTATTTTCCTGATGGCCAGGTACGCGCCACAACTTACCTCGCTTTTTGCTTCCAATTCATTACAAAAATAAAATTTTGTAGTAATTAATGAACATTCTTTCCCCCACATGCTCTTCTGGCAGATTTTGGCTGTGAAGAATATCAACACTGTACCACTGTCTTTCGATGAAGAAGAACAGTTCATGGATGTGATTCGCACTGTATCCCAACTGAGGCACCCAAACATTGTTACACTTGTTGGCTATTGTGTAGAACACGGACAGCATCTTCTCGTATACGAGTATGTCAGAAATCTGTCTCTTGCTGATGCTCTGCATAGTGAAGTATACAATCCCCTTTCTTGGAGCATTCGTCTGCGTATTGCCCTTGGTATTGCTGGAGCTTTGGAGTAAGTCTGCCTCAAGTTCTCGTTAAAGAATTACTTCATATGATGCAAGTTGAAACATTTCGTTATTGTACAGTTGTTTCAAAAAATATGGAAATGAGTAGCACTATATTTGTTGTACACTGAAACCTTCCAATTCATGCAAGTAGGAAATACTCGGTAGACGCTGCCTTAGGTGTGAAATTCGGTATTATTCTTTTCTTGAATTTTTGATGGATTTCCATCCGCAAATGATGTTTTCAGCTATTTGCATTCTTCGTTCACGACTCCTGTTGCTCATTGCAACATCAAGGCTGCCAATATATTACTTGACGAAGAGCTGATGCCGCGTATATGCGACTGTGGACTAGCTATTTTGAGGCCACTTACTAGCAACAGTGTAAAACTGAAGGTAAGAACACTTACTGTGCATTTTCGTGCCGCAATTGAGAAAATCCTTCATCTTTATATATTTATCCATAGCTACACAACTTTTTCCTTTATTCTCCCCTCTATCTGCGTCTAAAGCAAATTTCTAGGCAAGATTTGAAAGCCGTAAAGTTTCTTTGAACTAGTCTCTTGGGGATTGGTTGCTAGAGTTCATCACAAGCTGTAGCCAATGTATCTAAGCTGTTAGTCAGATATTAGAGATTGAGTTAAAAAAAAAAAAAAAAGTTCACCTATTCAAATAATGCAAACAGGCCTCTGAAATTGCTATTACTCAAACCGGCTACGTTGCGCCTGAACACGTTGAATCTGGAAGTGACAACACAAAAAGTGACATATATGCCTTTGGAGTGTTGCTGTTGGAGCTATTAACGGGAAGGAAACCTGTTGATAGGTATGTTCATGCTCATTTTCATTATTTTCAAAATTTTTCAGTATATTTTCATGATATTAAATCTTTCCTGTTAATTTTGACATAGTTCAAGGCCTAGGAAAGAGCTCTCCTTGGTGAAATGGGCTTCATCTCGACTTCATGACCGTGAGTTTTTGGAACAGATGGTTGATCCTGGGATTAAAGGAACCTTTCCCTCGAAGGCTCTCTCCCATTTTGCTGATATCGTTTCCCTGTGTATTCAGGTACCGGCACATATATGAACATTATTTACACCAAGTTTTCCCCCATTGCAGATTGAATATAGATGAAAAGCTTGTCATGGTGACTAAAAAAGAAACAAAATCGTCTGGATTTGTCTTTTAAATTACGGTAAAACATGCACATTGCTCAACTGGATTTTATGTCGTAAAATTTATCTCAGACTTAGAAATGCAGTTCACCAATTTTCTGATTGATCCACACGCTGATATTACTGAAAGTTATCGCTTGAGATTTTGATGTTTTAACTTTTCAGAACTTTTAAAATATGTTAAATAGTTGATTATGAAAGTTCACTTAGGAGTATTTTTTTTTTTTTTGGTCATTGTTGCTTGTTAACAGTACAATAAATCTGGTTGCATATGCACTTCTAATACAGGTACATTATGATTGCTTGCGTCTCTTTAACAGTTTAAACTAACAAAAGTTGGTTATTTGGATATGAAACTTGAGCAGCCTGAGAAGGAATTTCGACCTCCGATGTCTGAAATTGTGGAATCTCTTAGTCGTCTGTCACAAAAGCACAGCATGTTTAGGAGCAGTGCAGCGGATGGTACTGATGCTGACCCCTTTGAGAGATCCTTTCTTTCAACGCGTACCCGCTTTATAAGCTCCCCTGCAATGAGCTATTTGTCTAACTGATGTTGCAGTTGCTTGACTGCACACAGACTGAGCTACATCAATCTGCCAGCACTATTCCCAGTAGTTAGCCTCGTAGCTTTGAAGTCCATCTGTGTATCTGTTTAGTTCAAAACACGAACTCCTTTCTGGAATTTTGATGTAGTTGTGTAATCTTTTGTGTATTGCAGCTTTGCTTTTTGAAACTCTGTTGACAGACTGAGACTGTTCATATGTAACATGATTGCTACATCATGATTTTGATGTACACTTTACCTTCAGATTGATGTTCCATTATCATTTGATTTAGCCGCCCGGGTGTCTAGTCGTAATTCAAGTTGTATATACGAAAATTTCACAGTTTAGGTAAGATTGAAAGGTTTGGTTTCAATTTTGGATGGGAATGATTTTCTACCTAATCTATAACAACTTCATAACTTGTATAATTTTGATTATTTTTTGGAGATTCACTGATTAATTAATATATCTTGAAAATGGCATATGAAATATTCAATTTTAACTATTCAAATACGAGGAACCGAACAATATGAAAATTGTAATACAAAATATCAGTATTCACATACTTTAGAGCTAAGCTAAGGCCATCATCATCCCCGTCTCCAAGAGTTGCCCAATAGAATGATTGAATTGTTAGAATTCATTATAAAAATGGTTACCTCTCGGGCTTTGGCTTCATGTGTATAAAGAAACAAGAATCGAGAATTTCAGAGAAGAGAATTATTCATTCTATCAACAAATTCCAAACATCTATGCACAAATTCCGCTATTCAACAATGTATTTATCTCTCCAATTATGTTAACTGGTCTTCCGTCAAACATGGACGAAAGTGTACTCTCGCACAACTTCTTCAGCTCTCTGGTTTTGGCAAGAGCCGCTTCCTGCAAAATTCAAAGAGTTTTAAATTAATATCCTGTACCATAGATCGAAGCACCAAAGACAGACTATTTTTAGTAAATTTGAAAACATATATATCTTCTCTGGAAATGTGATGTAAAACAAAACTTGATTCGGCGAAAGCTCAAAAGTGCGTATAAGGAACCTTAATATCAAACATGTCAACATATTTGTGTCTTCGAGGGCGGATATGACTTCAATAAAGTAATCTAAAACCAATCAATGTATCACGTGTAGCACGAGCAATACCAAGTGCAAAAGCAAAATGGGATATTGTGACAGGGCAAGATTCCAAATAAAGTTGAGTGCCTCATTTTGAAAGAAATTTTATTTAGTTAGTAAATTTTAAGAGAAACAGGGAAATGAAAGATGTGGTCATGAACCAAATGATATGAGACATCAATTACCTAGTTTTTCTTCTATATCAATCATAACTAAAGAAGGGTAAGACAAACGTTATCCCTTTATAGCAACGTTAATATTTTTATCTGGGGCGAATTTAGTGTATTAAATCGAGAAAGCTTACTTGCTTTGGCCATGACGATGATAAAGAATTTTGAAGCTCCGTGCGTTTGGCAGCCATATCCTTCAACCCCTCCTTTAATTTCACCTCATGATGTTTCTTTTCATCTAAAGCTGTAACTAGTCTGTCTAGATATCTGCAATATAATCAAAATCAGGTTAAATGGCAATAAAACTCTGTAAGGAAAGGACTACTTATAATGAAAGAAAGCAACGGTGTCATACTGCTGCAGTAACTAGAATCCTTATTGACCAGGATAAGCCACTAATAAAAATAGCAGAAGAAACAAATTCCATATAAAGCCAAAAGAAAAAAAGAAAAGGGCTTTTTTTTTTGTTATTTTTTGATAAAGAAAACAGAATACTATTTGAAGTAGGAAAAGGTACAAAAAGTGGACTAGATGTCCAAAGGGACATAAAAAACTATCCCAAAGAAAAGGGTTTATCAAAACCAACTAAATAAATTATAGCAGATGCATGTCAGAAGATAAACAACCCAAATAATTCTCCTAAGCACGCTTGTAACTTTGCATGATTGTTTTAAAGATAAGATATTGATTATCAACTAAGAAGACATGTATATACCCCATTTTCTACAGAAAAAAGCACTAATTACATGGAAAATAAGTGTTATTTAGCTTCTCATAAACAAAATATTTGACTGGCAGTTGGGCCAAATGGACCAGTAACTTCACAAGGCATTCTGCAATTTTGACATTCAAACGTGGAAGTCATTAACTAAAAGTTTGAAAGGCTGTCACTGAAAGACAGGAATTTTATTGAACAGACGCTTTACTGTGGTTTTCTCTTTATAAGAAAAGGAAATTCAATTAGCTTACCTTTGTTAGTTCCACTCTTACTAGTACATTTACATAAAATAAGAGTTCTAACTTATTTAGCAGTACCTCTTGGAGTTGAGAATCATGATACGATCCCGCGTTTTCCTATTTGTTAGCAAGGAAATGGCCAAGGAAACATCAGATAACATAGTCTCAATAGCATCAGGACTATACTGCTGTAACACCAAGGGAGCAACTGACTGGATTTGATTTCGCAAGGACAAAGTATCTTTATTCCCTAACTCTACCAATCGTTGATTTAAAAACGCCTTTACCTGGTAAAATAACAACAATACCAAGCATGAATTCACAATCTAGAAATGCTTAGATTTAATCATAGGAAAAAAAAAAAAAAAGGTTCAATCACTTCTTTTCCTTCCTTTTATTTGTTTATTTATTTAGTCTCCTTTAAAGTGATAAAAAGAATGAAAAGACAAGTTGCATATGGTATGAACTAACGACAAACAACAATATCATACATCCAAATTTACCTCATATAAATCATCAAGAATCTTATTCCTGTACTCTGTCTCCAGCAACTGGCTCCTATCTTCCTTGGGTCCTGGGGTTTGAGTTATGGTATCTGGAACATATGTCTGATTTTCCAGGCGAAGATTTGGCACAGTAATATCATAAATCACATCAACTTGGGGTGTTTGTACGCTGATATCCCAAGATATCTCTGAAACATAAGTCTCAGGAAGCAGGGTGTCTTCCCGGTTCCTTAATTGAGTTTGATCACTGTCCAAAGCTTCGTTTGCTGAAGAACTCTGTAAGATCTCACTGGCATTAACTATTTCATATGGACCCAAACCATTACCAGCATCTTCTGTTTCTTCCACAGTACCAATATCCCAATCAATCTGAGCACTGTCAACAGAAATATCCCAATCAATACTATCAGCACCAGCATTTGTGTCTTCTCTCCCATGCTTTGTATCATTTAAGCTTGATTGACTATCAGCAGAATCAAGGATCTCAGAGGCTGCAGAAACATTCAAAGAAGGGGGATTTTCACGAATGTCTTTCAAGTTCTGTAAGACAGTCCCTGAAGATTTCTGCAACCATTTTTAAAGACTTAATTAGTGTATGAAATCAATCACAATAACTACAACTCCATCTATCATAACCAATGATTGGCTGAGTCAGCAGATAGCATCTAGTAATCATTAGAAAGATCAAACTTCGATAATCTCCTTACATCTTTTTCTGTGTGAGCATCTTTGATGAAATTGGAATAATACTCCATGGCAAGTGACATAGAATCACTATTTATAACTTCTAAAATCCTGCTAAATGTGCTAGGAAGTGAATTCGCAGTCTCTAAAAGTTCAAGCCTTACATTTTTCCCCTGCAAAGGGAAACAATTCTTATTCAGATACCACATTGCATGGATCAGTTCATATGCAAGTTGTCAACCGTCGGTATAATTCTCATAATAACCTGCAATCCAAGCTCTTGACAAGCCTCAGCATATTTAGCCGCTGACAGAGCCACACTTCTTTTTATATCAGCTTCCTTGCGATCAAGTTCTGCTAATTGTTGCTGAATCTTTTGAACCTGTTTCTTCTGATACGGACTTCATTTTTGAAAACAAATAAATAATAATGAAATTGATCCATCTTATAAACAGATAACTATCAAATGACTATTCATATGTACAGTCAAGAAATGATTTGGCTTACCACCAAAGAACCCACTTACATTTCATAGTTTACATTTTGAACCATGATTTGAGCAGCCTCACCAAGGAAAATATGATCTTTCTCAAAAGAACGTAAAATTGCTTCCCAGGAACCCTACCAAAAGAATAAAGCATATTTTCACAATCATTGTCCAGTTGCAGTAAGGGAAGGGATAAAGAGAGGGGGAGAGAGAAGAATGTCTTACAGCAGCACCTGAGAGCCGGCCAAATATATTCCGGCTTTCTGGGGTTGAGTTCAGAAGAATACCATATATCTTTTTGGCCTCTAAGTAACCAATCCCTGGAAACAGTATCCCAGTCATCATACAAGGTCAGTAATACTAACAAGTCAGCAATTCAGAGAAGAAACCATTATTAATTAGAAAAGAGATTTCTCGAAGCCACCAGGAACTAGGCAATCAATCAAGTATTACTTGATGAAGCCATGGGTTTAGCACGGAGTTGAAGCCAGTAATTTTACATTGTTTCCAAGGGAGGCAAAGGACTAATTTAAGAAAAACTCTTGAACATGTACAAGGCTTTATCAAAACACTTTCCTTTACAAAAATGGAGACCGTATATGTACTCTTTTGTTGTTTTCCAATGCTAATAGTGTGCTTGGAGAGCTTTTGCAGCTATCAAAAGCATTTTTAGTGTCAATTTTTAGGTGTTTCACTAAAATTGATAGAACTGCTTTTGAATTATGACTTGAGAAAAGCATTTGATTTGGTTTGCAAAACCCGTCTTACCGAAAATCAAATGCTTTCTGAAAAAAAAAAAAAACTCTAAATAAAATAAACCGGATATCATTCTCACCCATTTCAATAAATAGTGCATGATTTCCAAATCAATTATCCATAATGCAACACTCAATCATCGACTAATCTCATTATAAGCTAAATAAATAAATAAAAAGTTGAAAGTCACCTTCGGTGTCTAGGGTTTGAAAATAAGGATCGATATGTTTCGGCAGTGAAGAGAACTCCTTGGAAATTTTTGCTCTAATCACAGCGATTCGTTTCCGCCAATCGGACGGTATTCTCTTTCGATCAACCAACCATTCTTTCAAATAATAATTAAAAAAGAAGGAATGGTGAATTTCGATCTATTCGAAAATGGCAAAACGAAGAAGACACGAAATGGAAGGTGAGAGTGTGGGAGTTCGTTACCTCCAAGGCGAGAAAACGTGATATCTATCGGGAGATTACGAATGTCTTCCGGCGTCTGCATCACTAACCGAGAGAACGATGGAGAAGTAGAAGCAAAGAAAAGAGAAACCGAGGGGTTTGAGACTTCGGAGAGTTCGTTTGGCTTGTTCGTTTTTCTGGTTGTGCCGCTTGCACCTTGATACGGGTTCCGGGTTAAGGGTAAACGGGTCGAATTCCCAGTTTTCCTGTTTTGAGTAAATATCAATAATCTCCCTGATGTTTGGAGAAATAAACGAAAACCCCAAGGATCTAAAATAGTGTGGTTTATTTGGGTTAATTTTTAAAATGATCATAATTAGAGAAAGCTTTTACAAACAACCATATTTTAAAAAAATTTAGATACCGTAATCACAAACCCTAACAATTACTTTTGGCTTTTGATCTTTGACGCTTCATAATTTTTTTTAAAACTCTCAAGTTATCCATCTCTAACGCCTGATAACAAAAAAAAAATTAATTTGTGATCAATAAATTTAAAGTTTTTTGATATGTGATTATTTTTTAAAATTTCTCCTTAGTTTTGATTTTTTTCAAATTTTATAAGTTATTTCTCTTGAGGTGCATGTTAATTGCAATTTTATTCTATAAATTTTAGAAATATATAAAAATATCTCTAAACGTTTAACTATGATCTGCAAAAGATAAATGCTAGCATCTATGCAAGCACTTTTTATTATATGAAACTTAGGATGGTTAAAAATATAATGTTTAATTTTCAAAGAACCTAAAGTTATTTAAATGCTCGATAAACATTTCAAAATTAATTCTTGAAACATTTAAGAATTAATTTTTATATTAGATTTAAAAAAAAGGTAAAGAAAGCTTTTCAAAATATAAATTTTGGAAAATCAATATTCGGACGGATTAAGTACCAAAATTATTCTTTTTTGAAGCAAAACAAAACAAGAATACCCTTGGATATAAAGTTTAAAAATTAACTATTTATTTAATAAATAAATATAAGTAATCTAATTTAAATAAAAATTAATTTTGAATTTTTTTAAAGTAAACTAATGACACATGATTGTAGTTGTCTCCAACCTTCATGCTATTTCAATATGATTGGCATTTTGCCAATCCATATACCTTTAGTAGTTTCATCAATATGTTTGTTGATGCTTATGTGTTGGTATCATTAAATAATTTTTTGATAAAATTCAAAGGAAGCATAAAACAAAATTGGAGTTAATTCCTCATCATGATGCTATTTATAAAATTAAAGAGGCATCATAGTGCTCAAAACCACTCAATCTTCCAAGCTATGACTCTAAAGCACTATACACAAAAACAGATGCGTGGGCACCTTAGATTCTATAAGAAAAGCCAAAAGAAATTAGTAAAGAGATGGAATAAATCAATGTACAAAAAAGCTATATTTTTCTCTCTATTGTTTTTCTTTTTTCTCTTATTTCTCTCTCCTTCTCCTCTTTATGTAATATCACGTTTTCAGTTTTAGGTTTTATATTTATTAAACCACAAAACCAATGTAATTAACTAATGAGAGATTTACATTGCACTCCTCACAGCTTAGGTAAGTTGTATCCTACTAGAATCCTAATTAATTATGATAATAGCTATCAACTCATCCTATTAGGAATAAAGACATATAAACTATCTAATTATTAATAAAATGATATTCTAGATAATTATCTTTTTAAATTTGGAGTCCAAGTCACTCTAGAGATTGGGTTTGACTTTTATTTATTAATAAAAGCCTAATAATGTAGTAGCTTTTTGTAAGTTAGGCCAGGGACCAAATGGGCTCATGTAAACTTTAGCTTCAATAATTAAGCCCAATTCTAATTATCTCATAATTAATTGGATATAATTTTTAATCATGTTGTCTTTCCACTACGGCAAGACTACACTCCAAAGTTTATGAACAAATTATAAAAAGCTTATAATTTAATTAATTTTATTTGGTAAAGCCAAAACCCATGGCACACTAATACCGTATAAATATCACTCTATATGACATCCGTAATTAAAACTGGGTGCATAATTAATGTCATACCATTTTAATTACATCTTGTAACCTAGAGTCACTAATTTCTCTAATAGTTATTTTATACGCATCTGTACTTGTTAAATAATTCACAAATGAACGTTAATTCTTAATAAACTCTTTATTAAGAGTACTTAGGCCTAAGATTTAATAACCAAGTACCGCAATTAGCTATAGGGAATATAATCTTCTCTAATTGAAGTATAGATTCCATATTATGAATATATGTTCCCATAAATCATAATCTTATATTTCCAAACTATAGAGGTTTTAATTTTGAATAAAATCACACTCCGTAATAGCTCAAAAAATATGAGACACGAACATGAGTTCGTTACTCACTCTGGATTAAGAGTATTATATTATTAATATCTATGAGATTTAATTTATATGATAGTTCTTATAATTTAATTAAATCTCATGGAGGTCATGTTCAATGCAAATTAATTGCACTAGTATTCCTATTTGAAGTTACCACTTCAATAATTAAGACAAATCATTCATCTATATGAAATAGGAAAACCACAATCATAAAAAGCAAAATGTCAGCTTTACTTATTGATTATGAATAAACTTTATAACTATAAGGATCTTATGAATTATGTCTTTTTTATATGATTAAACAAACCATATCAATAATTCACATACAATAAAATATAAGACATTAAATTGCAATTTGCTTAAATAAATTTATTTATGCGTAAATTATTATTTATTTATTACAAAAGAGTACAATTATTTGCTTTGAGGGCATACATCTAAAAATCTCCCTCTTGCCCTAAAGCACTCTAAAGCAAATCTGGCATCTGTCACACTCCTATACACTTTAGGTGACCCTCGAATACTTTAGCTGCCAAAGTTTTAGTAAAAGGATATGCCAGATTATCTGCTGATGCTATCTTAGAAATGAGTACATCTCTACGTTAGATTTTCTCTTGTATGAGATGATATTTTCTCTCTAAATGTTTTCCTCTCTTATGATTCCTTGGTTTCTTTGATTGTGCTATGGCTCCATCATTGTCATAATAAAGTGTTACTGGTTTTTCTACAACAGGAACCACTCCAAGCTCTAAAATAAACTTTTGCAACCATACAGCCTTTGTAAGCTTCTGAAGCAGCCACATATTTGGCCTCCATGGTGAAATCTGCGATGCATGATTGTTTCACACTCCCCCAACTAATGGCACCGCCACTAAGAGTAAACACATAACCAGATGTTGATTTCCTTGAGTCCTTATCTAACTGAAAGTCTGAGTGCGTATATCCTATATGTACAAGACTCTTACTAGAATACACAAGCATATAATCTCTAATCCTTTGCAAGTACTTAAGTATGTGCTTGACAACTATCTAATGCTCTAGTCTTGGATTAGACTGATATCTACTAACCATGCCAACAACATAATAGATATCTAGTCTAGTGCACAACATACCATACATAAGACTTCCCACAACTGAAGCATAAGGAATGTTTCTTATGTGATCCTTTTCTTCAGGAGTCTTAGGAGACTGATATTTAGAAAAAGAGATTCTATGTCTAAAAGGAAGTTTCCCTTTATGGAATCTTGCATAGCAAACCTAACTTGAATCTTATCTATATATGTTACTTGGGATAAAGCGAGTAACCTATTCTTGCGATCTCGGATAAGTTTTATCCCAAGAATATAGCTAGCTTCACCCAAATCCTTCATGTCAAATTGACTTGCTAACCAAATCTTTACGCTTGATAAAGCTTCCACATTATTCCCAATGAGTAGAATATCATCCACATAAAGTACAAGAAAAATTACTACATTTCCTCATAACCTGTTGTTGAACACATGGCTCATCAGAATTTTGATCACAACCAAAAGATTTGATTGCTTGATCAAATCTAATATTCAAAGATCGAGAGGCTTGTTTTAAACCATAAATAGATCTTTGTAGTTTACACACCATATGTTCTTGACCTTTTGCAATGAACCCGTATGGTTTCATAATATAGATATCCTTTTAAGATGGCCATTAAGAAAAGTTGTATTGACATCCATTTGCCAAATCTTATAGTCAATATTTGCTACAATGGCTAGAAGAATCCTGATAGACTTAAGCATGACCACAGGCAAGAAGGTTTCCTTATAGTCGATCCCTTCTTTTTTAGTTTACCCTTTTGCCATTAACCTTGCTTTAAAAGTTTCAACCTTTCCATTTGCTCCCTTTTTCCTTTTATAAACCCACTTACACCCTATAGGTTTTATCTCTTTAGGTGCTTTTATAAGTTTCCAGACATTATTAAAGTAAATTGACTATATTTCTAAATTCATAGCCTTTTGCTAATCATTTGTATCAACATCTGCTAATGCCTCATTATAATTAGAGGGGTCCATCTCATAAACATCAGAGATTGTTTGAAAGAACTTTCCGAAGTACGTTTGATTTTTCTTAGGTACCCTATCACTATGATGAGGCACTAATTGTTGATCTATAAGTTCTAGTAAGCTTTCAGTTTCATAAACTGGCTCTGTTTCTATTATTGGAATAGGAGCACATGGTTTATTTCGCATTATTTCTTCCAAGATAATTTTACTTTTGGGTTTGAAATCTTTCATATAGTCTTCCTCTAAGAAAGTTGCATTTCTACTTCCAAATACTTTCTTATTCTAAGGACTATAAAATAAACCTCCTCTTATTCCTTTTCGATAACCGACAAGTAGACAAAACTCTAATGAGAGTCCAATTTATCTGCTTTCCCTTTCAGCACATGTGTTAGACATGCCCAAATATAAATATGATGTAAACAAGGTTTACGTCCCAAACATAATTCCATGGGTGTATTAGGAGCCACTTCAGATGGAACTAAGTTCAATAGGTATACGACTATTTCCAAAGCATATCCCCAAAAGAAAGTAGAAAATGTTGAATAACTAAGCATGGATCTTACCATGTCTGGAAGAGTTCTATTTATCCTTTTTGACATGCCATTTTGCTAGAAGTCCTAGGCATAGTCAATTGGGATACAATCCTAGCTTTTGATAAGTGGTCCTTGAATTCTTTAAAGAGATACTCTCCACCTTGATTTGATCAAAGTTTCTTTATGTACTTTCCTAATTGCTTTTTCACTTTCGCTTGATAGTCTGTGAATTTATCAAAAGCTTTAGACTTCTCGCTCGATATCCATTTTGAGAGTAATCATCAATAAATATGATGAAATACTCATACCCTACTTAAGCTTGTATATTCATAGGATCACACACATCAATGTGTACCAAATCTGACGTTTCAATGGCTCTATCTCCTTTGACCTTAAATGGCCTCTTTGTCATCTTACCTTCTGTAAATGATTCATAGATAGGAAGTGGTTCAAGTTCCAGTGAACTTGAAGGTCCACTTTTGACTAATCTTTGAATCCTGACTAGATTAATATGACCAAGATGTATGTGCCATAAATACGTTTGATTTGTAGGAGAAAGTTTACTTTTCTTTTTATGATGAGCATGCTCATCATTACTTAACACAATGTCATGCAATGATAATAATTGAGAATATAATTGATATAGATTGTCTATTAAAGATCCAATTAATATAAAAGATTTATTCTTTTTTATAATAATCGAAGAACCCAAAATAACAAAATATCTTTGTTTAAATAAATAACTAACTAAAACTACCTCTTAGGTTCTCGAATATAGAGATAATCTAGCAATTCCAAAGTCCTAAAATCATCAAATACTAAATTAACTACTCGTACTACAACTGCTGCCACTGTAGCACCAGAGCGCAACCTTAAGTTGAATTGTCCTTCATTTAGGTGCATAGTCTCTTGAAACCCCTCTAAAGAATTATAGATATTATTAGTGGTTCTAGAATCTAGAATCTAAGAATTAGTAGAATCAACCACTAAACATGCTTTAATGACATTTAAGCTACCCTTACCTTGCTTCTTCGCTATAAAATCTACATAGTTCCTCTTCCAGTGCCCTTTCTTGCCACAATGAAAGCACTTCCTTTTCGGTTTACTTGCTTTCTTAGCAACTTTCTTTTCAAAAGCTTGAGATGCTTTCTTGGCTTTGTTTTTCTTATATCCATCTTTACCCTTAGGTTTGGGCTTGTAAGAATTCCCTTTTGTAACATGAATAATAGTTTTCTCTTTAAGTACTGCCCATGTAGCTTGAAGTTCATTCATCTACTGATTGGTTAAACTTATGTCCATCTTGTTCATTTTGTAATTTAACTTGAACTGATTGAATGATTCTAATAGAGATTATACGGTAATATCAATTTGGGTTTCCCCATCAATATATGCCCCAAGAACCTCTTCACCATTCAAGAATGCCATCATCTTGAGCATATCTCTCGAACAGGAGTTCCCTTAGCCATTTTAGTATTAATTAATTCCCTGACTGTAACTTATTTGGTAAGTTGAGTAGATCCATCAACTATTTCTTACAGGTTCAGCTTGATTTCTGTAGTTGTGGCATAATTTTGATGCTATTATTGCTATACGTTTCACATAGATGCCAACATATAGCACGTAGCCATCTCATTAACCTTTTGCCACTTATTATAAGCATCTCGTTCCTCCTGAGTTGACCCATATTGGGGTTGATCAGGGCATGGATTAGTGAGAACAAATTTGTATTCATTGTATACAAGAACAAGGTTCAAATTCCTTTTTCAATCAGCCAAATTTGGACCAGTCAATTTGTTTTAACTCAAAATAATGGTAAGTGGATTGTAAAACAAATTTTTGAAACTAAAATAAACTATGCATAAATATTTGAGCTAAAATACACATCACAATAAATATAAATGCATGAATGCAATATGTAGAACCTATAACTACATTATATTTATTTGTAACGATAATCTAATCTTGTAATATCAAGCCACCGTAGGGTTGTCATGTTATGACTAATTAGACTAGAATCCTTCAAATTAATTATTGCTATCATGACATCATATTTTGATGTTGATTTTAGCTTAAACATTTATGCATATTTTATTTAGGCAATTTTATATTATTAATAGCCACTCCGTATGGAGAATATTAATAACCAAAATTTTAAATGTGTAACCATTGTTTCAATCTAAATATTCATCATTAAAATTATCGTCGTAGGGTAATTATTTTTAAGAAATCATATTTTGATCTTATCTATAAGAGATTTAATCTAGTAACTATCTTAATGCATACCCTTTTTTAGGTAGCTCACAAGATTTGAGACGGGGCATATATTAAATTACTAATGAACCAACAATGGAGGATGTGGGCCTTTCATAAAGAATTGCCCTCTCCCACTATTTTAAAATCGGGTTTTTATTTGATTAATAATAATAATAATAATAACAATTACCATTATCATCATACAATATTATTTAGCAAGTTAAACTCTTTAGATTCAAATATTGTAAACATGTTTAATGATGCATGTGAGTGGCACTCTCTACATTCTATATGGCATGTTGATATCATTGTATCATAAATATGAAAACAATGTAAAATAAAATTCCTATTCCATGGTTTTTCCTAGAGAAGAAAATAGCAATTAAAAATAGAAAATAATTTTCACTGCAGTATGCTAGGCTAAGGACTTTGATGGGAATTAAATCAGATCTGCCACCGGCTTTAATGAGATTTCATAAGGCTTTTAATAGGTTTGTTCATCATGGGCTACTTGTAATTAATTGGCAATTTATTATTCAAATCTACGATTAAAACTTAGCTTGCCATAATTAATCTTCCAAACCCACCAGTTACAAAACATAGACGTGCCAAATTTAATGCTTTAATACATTAAACTATCATGGCCCACCATTATTAATGTAACCTTTCTCATACAAAACCAAAGCAAATCTCATGGCTTGTTACTGGAATGTAAAGCCAATTAAAGAATAAAGTCATGTCCATATACATAACATATGTAATCCACACGTTTTCAACTCCAAATTCGCTGAGACCAATTTTGCCTTAAGCTATAATGGATAGTGCTCAAAATAATATTCGATCCTCTCACGGTTTTTGCTTCTCGTGGCAAAATAGTGTTCAATATTATATATATACAAATTACAAATCTCTTATGCCTCACCTGAGGCTTACAGATTTCTATGTTTACAAATTATGTAAACATACAGAATTAAAGGGAAATAAATAATAAAATCAGACGGGAAATGTGATCTTATGGTATCACCCTTTTGTTACATATCCAAAACTTTAATCCAAATTGTAAGTTCTAAAGCTACATATCCACTATGTCAGACAACACTAAAGCAGTTAAGAAAAATAAAACAGGCGTAATTAAAAATTGCACAGAAGAGTTTTATGTGGTTTGGCCAAACTAAGCCTACATCCATGGGTAGTCAAGCTATAATTCACTATAATGTTCATGTTTACAAGGACTAGGACTTTACAGTTGATGAATGCTCCATTCACTCACATTCACCTATCTTATATAAACCTACGTTCTAATCACCAAGAACTCCATCCAAAGTAACTAACTTCTTTTCTTGTTGTAGTTCTCACAATTTGTATCCCTCTCAAATTGTATTACAAAAAACCCAAAGAGATAATCACACTCTATAGTTAATCATGATCATGATAAGTGAAGAATACTTGTCATTATTCAAGCTTAATGTAAAATCTTGCATACAAAAATGTAACTAGGCATAAATTGAAGACTTTTAGTTATACATGTCTAGCAAACTTTCCTTATTAAATAAGGATTCTTCAAGATTTTTCCAATTTGCATATTATCCTGTAAATCTTGCAAATATAGAAAAGCTAAATATGTTAGAATATTGAATAAATAAACAAAATAGATATCGTTTCCTAAAGTGAGATATAATCAACACTTCTTTAATGTAAATCCAAATCCAAATATTGTAAATATTATCTAATTAAGTAACACTTAACTGAATCTGTTAAAACAGGAAAGTAATAAATATCCAAGATTTTGTTTCTCCAAAACACCAACACATCAATGCCACATAGATTGACTAGACGTGGCAGTCCACGTGACATTATCCTATAATCTCTCCCTTTAGCATTTTGTGAGAAAAACCCAAATTAATATAACCTACAAGAAATAAGTTAGAAATAACATAATTGCAACCAGAAAACAAACTAGAACTGCACTAAGACAATTACAAGAAACTATCCTGCAAAGTAACTCGTTCAATTAGCATTAGAAAGTTTATATAGACCAAGCCAAAACAAATCAAACAAGCAACCAACTAAGTTCAAATCAAACATCAAACAAAAGAAATAGTATAAAGAAAAACTCCCCTTAAATATCTTCTCCCCTAAATGCCAAAACATAAAAAGAAAAGGAAGTTTCATCAACAAAAATGACTCCAAATTCTGCCTTGCACAAAATTCTCTCTGCTCCTCTTTTTTTATTTCACAAAGTGCCAAAGAGCATTACTTTGTATGTCTGCCAGACTTCTTGGGTAAGAAACCTGTCTTAAGAAGGCCACCTCTTGTCCTTGGTCTTTGTCTTGTTGAAGGTCCAACTGGAAAGGGAACTAGAGTAGATTGCTCAGATGATGTGGTTGTCACTGCAGCAAAAGTCTCAACAATATCCTTAGCTTGTTGAGCTGCAACTTTAGGAGAAATAAAAGACATCTGCAAAAGTGAAGCACTTGCAATACTGGTAGAGAAGTGTCCGTTTTAGCTGAACTAGAGGATGAAGAATGAGATGCTACTGTGGACTGATCTGGAGATGGAACATAATTAGCATCAATTTGAGTGACAGGCGCAACAATGTTAACTGTAGTAGGGCTTGTTGATGGTATAAAAATGATTGGATCTATTGGTGGGATAGTGACTGGAGGCGTATCTTTTATAGTGGCTTGATCAGAAGATATGGTTGGGATAGGTTTAGCTACATGTGGAGTGATTGAAGCCAGGATACAACTGGTGATTTCTATAGTAGTAGGAATGATTGGTGAGGGAGGTGGTGATTGCATTGGTTCCTGAATAGTGGTTGTGACAGATTACAGTTGTGAAAACTGGAATTGGAGATGCAGATATTGGAAAGTTAGCAGCATTTACTGGAATTTGTGAAGTTTCTTGCTGTAGAGTTATAGCAAGGGATTGGCTTGATAGAACTCTAGAATGTGAAGGACCTTTAATGGCTTGTACTGGTTCTGAAAAACCTGCAAAATGCTTTAAAAAAAGTCATGATGAACTTATATTTTTGCATCATTCTCGTTTTGTTATTCCATGAGTTTTTACTGATTAGCCAAAATTTGTTGTTGCTATAAAACAGAAGCTAGATTGTCAAACAAACTTTGTAATGTATTCTATACAGATTCTTAAGATTGCTTTGTTGTCATCCTTACTCTTTTTGGAGGTGGTTCAACTTCCTCCCCGTCTTCTTCTTCGTCAGCTTTAGCATTAACTTCTTCTCCAGGATCCTCTTCATCATTCTCTCTCTACTGGCCTTTTACCTTTTTCATAAAACCGCTTGTGATAGGAGACTCTATTCATCTTTAAGTTTAATGCCATTTTTCAAAAGAATTCCCATTATAAGACAAGGGAAAAACAATATCTAGGAATGGTTCTTAGCAGCAACATTTCGATAATAAAATATCCACATTCCCAAATTGATACTCTTATTCTTGCCTAAGCAACATAAAAACTTGGCTCTCTCAAAGCTAATTATAGTTAAATGTGAGGTGGGATTTTAATTATATCTAGCAATTTTATTGAGAATTCTATACCTAGGCAAGAACTGAGATTGAGTGATATGTTCTTGCCCTTTGATAGTACAACCAGCAAGCTCTCTTCGAACAACACTATAATTTTCAACGAATAAATCTCATGATCAATACCCCTATGTGTCTCTAGATAATCATTACTAACATATGAAGGGAAATAAACATCTTTTCATCTACAACAAACCAAATGATATCTAAATTTTGAAGCATCATTCACATTATTCACAACATTGGCATAAAATTCTCTAATTAAAGAGGTAGTAAGGAGTTGAAATTGAGTTACTGATTTACTCCATTTTCTATCCTAAAGTAGAGTGTCAAGAGCATATGTGGCAAAGGTCTTCACTTTGACAAACTGTTCCTTACATAGCTCCCTTGCTGTCATTCAATCTTTCTTTGGCTTCTTTAGAAACAAACTTGCCCTCAATGGGTTTGAAACCCTAAAGAACATTGAATTGATTCGCATGCATGTCATAGTCCTCATTTATGGCAAGATCATCATGATCAGAGGATTGTGTTTCTTCATTGTTTTGAACCTATGATGTGTCTTCATTAGCATTTGATCCTTGCTTGAGCTCTTGTGAAGGATCAAGATTCTCCTGAGTTTCTTGTTGCGTCGGTGGTTTTTCCTACAACGACGACTGTGAGGGTGAATTGTGCAAAGCTGGTTTCATGATTTTTGAATATGATCAAAGTTTTGGTGCCATGAGTGATGACTGAAATTGCACAATATAAAGCCCTAATAAAGTAGTTTTTCAGTTCTCGTTGAATAAGAACTTAAGCAAGATAAAGATGGAAATAAAAGATGATTTCCCTTTTTTTTACAAAACCTAACAAAATTAGGATAACACAATTACAAAATCCCTTTCAAAATTTGATTTTTTATTTTCAAATAATTTCTCAAGAAACTGAATCACAAAAATTTAGGAAATTAATAAAATAAATGAAATGGTAAAATGCTTTTGAGTCCTGCCACTTTAACAACATTTCAATTTCAAATTTGCTTGTTGATTTGCCAACCTTGTACACATTTACTCATATGATTAAATACACAACTAAATTAGACACAAAATTAAACATACAGTCATACATAACATAATAGAAATAGTTAACACTATCTTGACTAAGATATCCTGACATCACATGATTCATTTTAACAATGCATATTTAGAGTTGCATAAATTAGAATTAATCTCTTTTGTTATGCTGTACTTTTCATAAAAATCTAAACTCAATTAAGTGGTTAATCTCAGTGTATCTCCAAAATACACTAAAAATAATCTTAATTGAATTTAAAATCAAATATAGGGGCTTTACACAAGTCTTGTGGTAGTCATTTTCATGTTGAATGGGCAATCTAAATATATCTCTTAGATACATATGCATTACTTTCAAATGATGGCTTTCACTTAACACATACAGGTGGCCTTTTCTACATTTATAATTAAATTTAATTCATCAAAGTCAGTAATGAATTGCAACGAAATAAACACAAATAGCTCATGTAATGCAAAGTTAAAATAAATCTCATGATGCTTCAGATAACTCTTATAAGATTAAATAGTGATCATTCATGCAACTGACACACACCAATTGCCTTTCTCAGCTTTTCAAAACTTGATAAGTGTAGTGCCTTGGTAAACAAATCAACTAATTTGTTTTTAGTTGAAACATGCTCAATGTGGACGATCATAGATTCAACTAACTCTCTAATTACCTTATATCTATGTGCTTATTTCTTGAGTGGTGGACAAGATTTTTGGAGATGTTTATTGCACTTGTATTATCACAAAAGATTTTCATAGACTCTTGAGTGATACCATAGTCTTAAAACATTTTTTTCATCCACAGTAATTGAGTGTAGTAGCTACGAGCAGCTATATGCTCAACCTCAGCAGTCGAGAGTGAAATCAAATTTTGCTTCTTGCTGTGCCCAACAACTAAGTTGTTCCTAATATAGAAACACCCTCCTATAGTACGCTTTTTATCATCCATATTGTCAGCCCAATTAGCATCACTGTAACCTTCAAGAAATTAATTTGTATCTTTAGAAAACCAAATTCCATATTCTGTAGTCCCTTAAATATGCCTAATTATTCTATTGACTGCTACCAGATGTTGTTCCTTTGGACATGACTGGAACCGTGCAAATAAACCTACATTGAAACTGATGTCAGGTCTAATTATTATAAGATACAGAAGGCTTCCAATTATGCTTCTGTATAGACTTTGATCAACATCTTTTTAGCATTGTCCCTTGAAAGTTTGAGATTGGTAGCAACAATTGTCCTAATTGCTTTGCTTTTGTCCACCTCAAATTTGTTTACTAAGTTATTTGCATACTTAGTTTAAGACATAAAGATGTCATCATTAAGCCGTTTGACTTAAAGTCCAAGAAAAAATGTTAGTTCACCTACCATACTCATCTTAAATTCTCATTACATAAGCTTAACAAACTCATTAGTTTTATTATTAACTGAAGAACCAAACACTATATCATCAACAGAGATTTGAGCTACAATAATATACTTTGATGCATGCTTTATGAACAAGGTCTTGTCATTGTTGCCTCTAGTATATCCCTTATCAAGGAAAAAAGTTGCAAGTTTTTCTTACCAAGCTCTTGGAGCTTGTTTTAGACCATATTGCCTTTTTTGATTTGTAAACATATGTGGTATGCTTAAGATCTACAAAAGCTTCCTCATTTAAAAATCCATTTAAGAAAGCTATTTTAATATCCATTTGAAAAAGTTTAAAATAACAAACAAGAAATAGCAAACAGTAACCTAATAGATTCTAGTGTAGCCACAGGTGCAAAAGTCTCATCAAAATCTATCCCTTCAATTTGTGTACACCCTTAAGCAACTAGTCTAGCTTTATTCCTAATCACTTGCTCATTTTCATTACTCTTGTTCTTAAAAATCTATTTAGTTCTAATGACATTAGAGTTTTCAGGACTGGGAACTAAAATCCAAACTTTATTTCTTTAAAATTGATTCCGCTCATCTTGCATGGCTTGAATCCAGGCTTTTTCCTTAAGTGCATCATTAACAATCTTAGATTCAACAAGTGACACATAGCATGAACAATTCACCTGACTCTTTACCTACCTTATAGACTGCCAATGATAGAAGATGTAGCATGTGCCTTTTGAATCTGGTTGGGGGATCCTTGGTCCTATCATCATTTCCTATTTCATCTTTGTTTAAATCAATACTATCACACATCTCAGTTTCATCTAACTTAACTTCTGCAGTTTCATTCTGTATGACTGGTTCTGGGTTTTCTACAGAATTTGTTATAGTTTTGCCAACTGGTTCTCCACAACTTTTCATGACTACTTCATGTGCAAAAACTACATAATCATCACAATTATCAAACACAATATTAGTAGATTTCATAATGTTTTTAGTTCTCGTATTATAGGTCCTATATGCTTTGCTATTCAAAGAATAACAAATAAACATTCCATCATCACTTTTCTCATCAAATTTTCCAAGTTGATTTCTATCATTCAGAATATAACACCTATAATGAAAAATATAAAAGTATTAAGCTTAGGTTTTCTCACTTTCAGCAGCTCATAAGGTGTTTAACAAGTTCCTGGCCTTAAGAAAACTTTATTGATGATGTAGCATGCTGTGTTAATTGGCTCTTCCCAAAGTCTTTTTACAAGCTTCTTGCTATTCAACATCACTCAAGCCATCTCTTGTAATGTTTATTCTTCCTCTTAATAAATCCATTCTACTCAAGAGTCTTGGGTGCTGAAAATTCATAAGTGATGCCATGAAGTTTGCAAAAGTCTGCATACCTTTCATTTTCAAATTCTTTCCCATGATCATTTCTAATTTTGACACTCCCAATGTTTCTGTTCTGTTCATTCTCTAACCCGACATACAAGTTTCTAAACATATGAAATGTATCATATTTGTCTTTAACAAAATCTACCCAAATATACCTTGAATAGTCATCTGCAAAAACAAAAACATAAATTTTCTCTACAATGCTTTAAACTTGCATTGGACCTATGAGATCCATATGTAACAGTTTAAGAATCTTTGACGTACCAAGAAAAGAATTAGAACCATGTGGACTCTTAATCTACTTACCTTTTTGGCAAGGGCCACACACAATGTTAGGTTTATGCTCAAACTTAGGCACTCCTCTTATTGCACCAGTCTTGGTTAATTTAACTAAGTCCTTATAATTCACGTGACCAAGTTTTTGATGCCATAATTCAATCTCACAAGTCTTAGCATGCAGTGCACTCAGTTTAGTCAATAAATAACAATTGTCATTAGACCTAACACCTTCAAGAATGCAATTCTTGTTGGAATCAAGAACCATGCATTTATTCTTGTTAAGTTCAATAGTATATTTATCATCACAAATCTGACTAATACTGATTAAATTAGCTTTAAGACCTTCAATATAAAGAACATCATTAAGCTCAGGAAAGCGAGAAGCACACAATGTACCTTTACCCATGACTTTGCTTTTAGCACCATCTCCAAATGTGATTGAACCTTGGCTGTATGATTTGAAAATTTTTAGCAACTATTTATTTCCTGTCATATGTCTCAAACAACTACTATTAAAGTACTAAGAATCATAGTAGATGCATTCAAGACTGATAAAGCAATATTACATTTATTTGAGATCTTTTTAACCCAGTTCTGTTGTGCTTTATGTGACTGCTTATATCATGTGTTATATGACTGCCTGTGCTATTATTCATTTTGATACAATATATTGGTCAGTTTATAACATCTAAGGCTAATATGTCCCCTAACACCACAAAAATAAATGTTGGCATAAATTTTCTAGTCACAGATACTGAAGACTTGACAGAATGTGATGATGCACTATGAAATGAATTCTTATAACTTTTGGAAGAAAAGCTTTTACCTGAACTTGGAGTACTTTTACCTGACTTTTATGTTTCTTTACCTGAATTTTTTGAGATGTCAGATTTTGATGGTTTCAACTTTGTTGAAGAATCTGATTTCTATGAGGTGATTAATTTAGAAGGTTTCACAAAAGTAGTTTTTGAAGTGGATGCTTGATTATGAGCTTCAAATCCTAAACTAGGCTTGATATTGTTGTTTCTCCCTTGGACCAGAATTTCATCTAGCTTCTTGGTTTCCTTTGATAGATACTAAATAGAAGCTCCATGTTTCTTTATGAACTCATCTTTTTCAGCTAATTTCAGTTTCATAATGGTTGTATCAAGTTCAGTAACATTTTCTTCCAAAAATACTTTCTCACGTGTGACAATCTCGATCTTTTTAATTAGCTCCTATATTTGTTTTTCATTTTCTTCATCCTTTTGAATCTATTTCTTAGCCATGATGAAGATTGTTATAGGCTTCCTACAATTCTTCATGATAAGTCAGACCAAAAATAGATTTAGGATCAACATCGTTAATTATCTCTGTTGTAACTAATTTCGTTGTCTCTGTCATGACTCATTTTCCTTTATCTGATGCTAATGCAAAAAATGCAATGTAATTATTCTGTTGCTCTTGCGCATCTGCATTGCTTTCAGTATCACTCTCATTCCAAGTAGTATTCAAGCCTTTGCCTTTCTTCTTTAAATTTGCATATTGACACCTGATATGTTTGAATCCTGAACATTCAAAACACTACACTTATGGTTTCTTTTCTAGTTCCTTATTGAACCTCTTGAAATCAGTTACATTTTTCTCCATTTTCTAGCCTTTGAACTGGTTCTTATTTTTGGAATTCTTTTTGAGAAATTTCTTAAAGTTTCTTACCATTAAAGCAACATCTTGATCATATGAACTTTCAGCATTTTCAACATTCTCTTCTTTCTTCAATGATGAGGCTGCTAATGCAATGGACTTTTTCTTCTTGATTTGTAGCATGAAGATTATTTCATATAGCTACAGTGATCCTAGTAACTCATCAATTTTTAGCTTATCAAGGCTCTGAGTATTAGTAACAATTGTGGCTTTGTATAGAATTTTGACACTATATGTTTTTCCCAACAAGGCAATAGCATTTGTAGTCTCACATAATCTAGCATAGAATTCCGAAGCTGTTTTATCTTCTTCCATTTTGATTTTGTCGAATTGTGAGGCAAACATAAAAATTTTTGTTCTCTTAACTGATGTAGTCCCTTTGTACTTGTTTTGGAGTTTCTCCTTTGCATCTTTGGCTGACATGCAAGAGATAACACTAAATGCCTTTGGATTGATCAAATTGAAAAAAGAATGAATAGCCTTAGAATTGGAATTCCATTGTGCTGAATTATAGTCTTGCTAATTGCAAGCTGGTTCTTCTTTCACAACTCTGACACCTTCTTGATTAACTTGAGTAGGTGGACCCCAACCAGAAACAACAATTTTCTGCACCTTTTCATTGATTGCTTTAAGAAAGAACATCATCTTAGCCTTTTAGTACTCATAATTGCTTTCATCAAGAAGAGGTGGATGACTGATTAACCTTTCGTGTTTATGAAAATCCATAGCTTAAGAACAATAACAAGATCTACACAAGTATGTTAGTGCTATGCTCTAATACCAATTGTAAGTTCTAAAGCCATAGATCCAATTACGTTAGACAAAACTAAAGCAGTTAAGAAAAATAAAACCGATGTAATTAAAAATTGCATATAGGAGTTTTATATGGTTCGGCTAAACTAAGCCTACATTCACGGGTAGTCAAGCTACAATTCATTATGCTGTTCATGTTTACACTGACTAGGACTTTACAGTTGATGAATGCTCCATTCACTTACACTCATATATCCTATATAAGCCTATGTTCTAATCACCAAGAACTCCATCCATAATAACCAACTTCTTTTCTTGTTACACTTCCCACAATTTGAGTCCCTCTCAAATTGTATTACAAAAAACCCAAAGAGATAATCACACTCTCTAGTTAATCATGATCATGATAAGTAAAAAATACTTATCACTAGCTTAATGTAACAGTTGCACACAAAAATGTAACTAAACATAAACTGAAGACTTTTAGTTATACAAGTCCAGCAAACTTTCCTTATTGAACAAGGATTCTTCAAGATCTTCCAATTTGTATGTTATCTTGTAAATCTTGCAAATATAGGAAAGCTAAATACAGTAGGATATTAAACAAATAAACATAATATATATCCTTTCCTAAAGTGAGATATAATCAACATTTTCATAATGTAAATCCAAACTCATATCTTGGAAATATTATACAGTTAAATAACACTTAACTGGATCTGTTAAAATAGGAAAGTACTAAATATCCAAGATTTGGTTACTCCAAAATGCCAACACATCAGTGCTACATAGATTGAGTACGACACATGGCAGTCCACATGGCATTGTCCTAACACAAACAAAACCTAAGCCATGGAATAGATAAACCATTCATAAATAATTTAACATATCATCAAATAATATATCACATATATTAAATTGCATAGAAATTCCTAGAGGGCCAACTCCCTAAATAATCATACAAAAAAAAAAAAACAAAAGAAGATCAAAGACTTATATAAATAACATGATAATGAGGTCTCTCTACTGTTTTTCTTTTTTTTCTCTCTTGTTTCTCTCTCCTTTCACTAGATTTCATGTGAACTCCTATCTATGTAATATTACATTTTCAGTTTTAGGTTTTATATTTATTAAACCACAAAACCAACGTAATTAATTAATGAGAGGTTCACCTTTCACTCCTAATAGATTAGGTAAGCTGTATCCTACTAGAATCCTAATTAGTTAGGATAATAGCTATCAACTCATCCTATTAGGAAATAAAGACAATAAATTATCTAATTATTAATAAAATAATATCCTAGATAATTATCTTCTTAAACTTGGAGTCCAAGTCATTCTAGAGATTGGGCTTGATTTTTATTTATTAATAAAAGCCTAATAATGTGTAGTAGTTTTTTGTGAGCTTACCCGAGAACCAAATAGGCTCATGTAAACTTTAGATTCAATAATTAAGCTTAATTCTAATTATCTCATGATTAATTGGACATAATTATTAATCTTGTTGCCTTTCCACTATGGGCCCAAGACTGTACCCTAAAGTTTATGAACAAATTATAAAAAGCTTATAATTTAATTAATTTTATTTGGTAAAGCCAGAAATAAGTTGCAATGAGTTGTTAAGGGAAACTACGTAGTTGCAATGAATGATACTGGATTTCTAATAATTTAACGGAACGGAAGGTAACAGAGGGATGTTTAATTACCCTATATTTATTGAATATATTTAATAATATTATTATTATTTTAATATTTCATCTAAAATGAATTTAAAATTTTTATTGTCGGTTCCACGTGAGCCTTGTACATGTGACCAATATTGTGTTGGCATCTTATGAGATTTTAAGTCCTAATTGAAGTACCAAAGTAATCCTAATGCAATTAGATTTCCTATTTACTTAATTGCCTAACACTCAATTGACTTTGTTATGAAAGTCCTTGTTAAATTAGGAGAGCTTTATATAAGTCCTATCTCACATAGAACTAACTTTAGGACTTTAATCAAATCACATTAGGACAATTCATAATTAAAGTTTAAGTTTAGGAAACGTATTTAACTCATTGTCCTATTTTTAACTCTCCGAATCATGTTTTCTTTCCGAGAGAGTTTATCCTTGTGGGAGAAGAAAACCCTAAGGCAACAAGGAAAGCATCGACTATATATAGATGATGTCAATGCTTATGGAGATCATGACGCTCAAGCATGTAGAGAGAAAATCATTAGTGCATCCGTCAGGCCTGTGTTAGTTGAAGCTGCAAAGCTTTATGATTTGTTAGATCATGTGGTGCTTGAATCAATTGAGTCACAGGAGCCTTTAATGTTTGCTATGAGTTTGTAACTAGAATAAGGTAATATGTTATTCTCACAGAAGAGTTTAGAGAGGCTAGTGTTGTGATCGATGACAGATTAGTTTACATAGAATATGTCAATGTGTGAGAGGGAGTTTATTACTGTTAATGGTCCTAAGTTTTTATCACTGTAAATAGTCCTGAATTGTGTAAACACATACAATATAGTGGATTGCAGATTTTGCTTTCCGTGCATGTAGGTTATTGATAACCGAATCACGTAAAACTTTCTTTTCCGATTTATTTTAATATTTTCGGTTATATTATGTATAACAATCTGTCAACAACCGATCTTAACATTTATAATAAAAAAATCTATTTTGGTCCTTATATTTGTAATTAGATTTTGAAAATCAATTTTATTGAACACTTTACAACTTTCCATATGACAACTCCAATTGATTTTTCCCGCGACACAACGTTCCCAAACAACATCCATTAATCAAAGAAAATCATGAAGCATTTATTTCCTTGGGAAAAATGCACTGCTCTTTCGGTTGTGTACTTGGGCTCATACCTTGTAAGGTTGTTTGATGATTGATGTGTTATTCTACCGCTTGCAAAAATATGGTCATTGTTATCCAACTATTTTGATCATGTGTATTAACATAGAAAGTAAGCATGAAAAAGGAAAACAAATCTACTATCGAATATTCCCATGCCAGATCTATCTTTACAAAACAATCTCTAAAATTGTTTCTTGGATAGTGCCAAGAAGTGACTGATGAAACAATATTTGATAGAACAAAGCTATATATGACTAGACAGCAGCTACTCCAGATTAGCATAGCATCAAATCTAACAGCGGAAGCCAAAGCTATATATGAATAATCTAAAACAAAAGGGTGACTTGGCTTGGCTACCCCATGCAAGAATTCTGAATGATTAGTTGATTCTCTTCAACTGTTTGCATGCACTAAAAACAGAAATCAAAGATTAAGTTATAAACGAGAGACACTCAACTTCATGGGGAAGTGAGGAACTAGAATAGGTACTTGATCAGTTTGTCTTTCCTTGAGACTCAGAGACGCACTGAGCTCTTCTACTTCATCGCCTGATACATGAACAACGCGATAAAAGCAGCAACAAATAGATGAGAAGAACCCCATTAATTGTCTTGTTCTCTCTTGCTTAATATTCTGTTTAGGTCTGTCAATGAAGCTATCTTTTATTTGAAGAAAGGAGCAATCAAAATTTTGATTATCATTATCACTGGTCCTTTTGAATGGTAGCTTTGTGTCGTGAGAAGAAGATTATTATCAGGAATAAAAATATATTTATTATCTGAGTCCATCTATATATAATAAATAACTTGTGTCATTATCATCAAAAGTCCAAACCTATTAGTCAAGCTAGCAATACGAAAATATTTCTACTAAACGAGTAATATGAAAGGTAGATATTTGTTGGATTCAATTTACTATATCTATGTGTGAATTAAAGATTTCTTGCACAGTTATAGAAAAAATTAAAACGGCACATAAAATAGCTATCAAGGGATGACTTGCACTTATCAATTAGTTAAGTCTTCTAGAAAAATGATATTAATATAGGAACAATTAATTAAAAAAAACGTTTACACAATCACAAAATCTTCTCTATGTACAGGTTCTATTTTGCATTCTTAGTAATTTGATGATGAATGATATTATAATATTCATTATCTCATAATTTTATCTACTATTTTAATTTTGACTGTAAATTTATGAAGAAAAATTATTAATATAGGTGAAAACTATCCCTCATTCACCAATCACCACCACCATAAAAAAAGAGAAGAATATGTACGATGAAAGAGTGAGCCAATACTAAGGTAAATTAAGTCTTTTAAAAATTGTTATTAAATACATTTTTGTTTATATATTTGGGAGATAGTTGTTAGTTTTTATTTAAAGGGATGTGAACAATTTACCAATAAATTTGGGGTTACATTGAACTTTTCCCTAAAAGAAGTGACTGTTAAGGGATTTGCTACAATTATATATTTATAGGGGATGTATTTGATAATTTTTGAAATATTTGGTGATAAATTCGCTAAGTAAACCTCAGGGACATAAAGAAATGCGGCCAGTATCATTTATATATCCGCAACTCATTTCCACGTGGCAGAAGCCCATTGCCCCTCCCAAATTTCATGGGCTACCACTTTCATGGCTGCTGTCCGCTAAAGACAATGTAGAGTGAGAGCGCGGCCGCCTGGGAGACACCAAGCAAGGTGCTTGACAATTCAAGAACACTTTCAATGGCAGGGATTAGTGCTTCTTGTTCAATTCTTCCTTCAAGAAGGTAACATATTTGCTTTGTTTCAACGCATGCCCTAAAGTTCAAGAACAAAAGCTTAGAATGCAGTCCATCTGAATTTTCATCCCGGCTTAGTCCTCATAGTTAATCTCTTGTCTTGTCTTTTGCTCTTTTGGCTGTGGAGTAAGGAATATGGAATAGGATCAGAATTTAGAAGCTTTGATGTTATGATTAACCTAGTGTAAACTGTATCTTATGCAATTGTTTGTGAGTTTCCAAATTAATTCCTTGTTGACTCCTTGTCTTCTTAGGTGCCTGTAGTGAGAAATATATGAAAGTAACTATAAAAAAGAAAAATTAAGCTTCAAAAGGAAACGGGATCACCTTTTTTTTTTTTTTAAATTTTCAAGCTATTTGGTCATTTTCTATGATAAAAGTTTATGAAATGTCAGTGGCTTCATGATTGCCCCTTATGACTACTTGATATGCAGCTTTGAGCTTCCCTCTGCTTCTTCTGTTAGCATTTCGAAATTATTTTGAAAACCAAAGAATACTCGAATGTCTTTGCCTTTTATAGGTTCTAAATCTTCTAACTGTTTCTAAGACTAAGTCATTTAGGAATTAAAAAAAAAAAAAAAAGAATACATTTTGTGATGATTTTGGTAATCTTTAGATCTTATGTTGAGAAAGTAGTCAACTGTTGTAACAACAAAAAGTTGAATACTTATGAACATGGGTTAAGGGTGTGATTTCAGCAAATTGTGGACAACTGGGTTCGAATTTAAGACTCATCCTGGAAGAACCCTCTCGGGGAAACAAATACGTTGGAGAAATTTGAAAGTGAGAGCAGAAGTGAATTATGTGAACGCTGAAGAAGCCAAGAAACTTATAGCAGTAGAAGGTTATGCAATTCTGGACGTCCGTGACAAATCTCAGTTTGATCGTGCTCATATAAAATCGTGCTACCATGTGCCTCTTTTTATTGAAAATCAAGACAATGACCCTGGTGAAATCCTTTTTCCTTAGCATGTAGTTAAATATAGTCCTTGTTCTATATGGCTTACTAATATTAGTTGTAAATTTGGGTTAAGTGGTCTATATAATGCTTTTTTTGGAATGTTACTCAACTACTTTTGGTTTCTGTTTGTACAGGCACAATTATAAAGAGGACAGTGCACAACAATTTTTCGGGTTTATTCTTTGGTTTGCCATTTACTAAAGAAAATCCTGAATTTGTGCAATCAGTTAAGAGCCAGTTTTCACCTGAAAGTAAACTGTTGCTTGTATGTCAGGAAGGATTGAGGTTAGTTTTCCAATTCTGCTGGTTGTTTGCCTTGATAACGTCATATTAGAGTAGAAACATCTTTCAATGAGGAAAGTGTTTTTGATTGATAGTTGTCGCGTTCTAATTTACTTACACAGGCTAACCAATGGAAAACTTCAATTCATCACATTTACACCTTATTCTTAGCAACATGCATGTGATGTACCAGTCAATAAACTGATAACTGATACAGAGTTGATGAAAAAGTGAATATTTACACTTTGCTTGTTTAGGATATGAAACTTTGTTTTGATTTCTGGAGGTGTAAATATTCATGTCTTGAAATACTTAATATAATTATGACCACTGTAGTACATTTTATTGAAGGGACAGTTTTGAGAAGTAATAGATAGAATGTAAGGATCATAATGTATTCTTTGAGAAATCGGTTATAGCATATATATTAGACTGGCGGACAGGCTATCTGTTGGATATACCATAGAGAAGAAAATTAGAAGTTATTTTTTAAAGGCCTTTAAACCTGAGCTGAATTTATAGGTACAACTCTGATAATAAGCTAATTGACCTCTAAGTTGAACTAGTTCCCTTGTTTAGTTTTTTGAGGACTAGATGTAGAATTGCTTTTATTTTCCAAAATTGTATCTCAAGGTTTATGTTACTCAAAAATGAGAAAACTATGCCATATGTGAACATGATTGGCTGATGTGGATGTCCACTCTGAAATCTGTTAATCTTCTTTCTGGGCCTTGCTGCCTTGGTTTCTAGGGATGAAACTTTTTAATCATCCATGCATTTAGAGCCTTGTCCTGTTTACAATTTTATCAGTCTTGAACTGGACGGCTTGGCTTTCATGCAGAGGAGAGACTTCTCGAATCATTTAGCTATATCTTTTAACAAATGGCAGGAAGATTACTTTGCTCATTATCTTTTTCTTCTGTTAGCCAGTATCCTTGTTTTTATTAAGTTCAAAACAACCTTGTGGAAAAGGCATACGAGACAAGTGTAGGAATTAGTAAATCAACTTCTATTTCATGTTACATTATGTACATTGTCGTTTTTCACCTGATTTAGGAGCCATTGAGAGGATTCTGTTTCTTTTTAATGTCAAGGTCTTCCGCTGCAGCAAACAAGTTAGAGCGGGCTGGTTTCCAGAACATAGCATGCATAACATCAGGGCTTCAGGCTGTAAAACCAGGTTAGAACTCTGACTACAAGCACTTTTATATCAGAGCAGCTTGGCCTTATGCAAATGCAAGGTTATGACGTAAGATTTCATATTTCCAGGTACATTTGATTCTATAGGTTCCACCGAGTTACAAGATGCTGGCAAAGCTGGTTTGGTCACAATTCAAGGCAAGATCTCAGCAGTACTTGGAACTGTGCTTATCTGTAAGTCCAGTGCTTGTTGAGACTTCGACAAGATTATGCTGAAAACTCTTTGATTAAATTCACAATATCCTCTCTTTGTCGATTTTGCAGGTGCATATCTTTTCATCACCTTCTTCCCCGACCAAGCCGAGAAGTTGTTTCAATTATCCCCTGCAAGCTAAGCCTGATTGTCCAAAATTTTGCAGTGACTTTATCTTTGTATGGTGGTTGTATAAATTGAGATTTTTAAGTGTTAGCAGCATGATGTCCAAATGAGAAGAGGGAGGAAAGCAAAGTTTGTGAACATTTGTGATGAACATGTAAAATTTCATTGTGTACATCATATTTTTACTTCACGATAATTTCATTCACAACCTCACTAAAAGGCGATAAAGTCATTGAAAGGTCTTTGATGTAGTTTAGGAAAAGTTTATGAGAAATTTTAAAATGAAAAGAAGAGTAGTGTGTTATTTTTCCTAATCTCATGAAGATCAATAGAATTATTATTATTATTATTGTTATTTATAGAAATAAAGCATGCAGAATAAGTTAAACCAAAAAGTGAACGAGCGGTTATGTGTGTCAAACAATTATTATACTTAATTTATTGAGCAAATAGAATAACAAGACAGAACACACTCCATGTATTTTCTTTCCTAGAAATTTTATTTAAAATTGCCAGAACATATTAGCCCGTTTTGATGCTTTTAAAATTAAGGAAACATTCCTTTCTTTATAATATCTTTCTTTCTTAGATTCTGTGATGGCAGGAGAAGTCTCGTATATTTTTATATATTGAAGTGTAGATATTATAAAAATTTAAAAAGAACTAGTTTGAGATTTGGGTAGAGTTATATAAACTGATATTTTAATCCTTATATTTAACATAACATAACCAAGTTGTAAAATACATAGTTTTAGGGGTATTTTTGTTGATTTCTACTAATATAGTTAATAATAATGTTAGTCTTATAATATTTAATAATATAAATTCTACAATCTGATGTGACATTCTATATGGTAAAATCATATTAGAGATATAATTTTCGATATTTTTTTGTTTTTTTTTTCTTTTTTAGTAAATTTTTTTTACGTAAAGATTATAAGTCTAACACTGTTTAACAGTTAATAGAGCCATTAAAAGTTAGATTTTAAAAAAATGCGAACCTAGTTTGGGAGTCCGGATTAGATTGGACTGGACTAAGATTGGGATTAGGATTGGGATTGGATTAGATGGGACTGGACTATAGATAATGCTATCTTATGTTTGGTGTAGTACGAGACTGGACTATATTAACATGTAATAAATTTTTAAGAAATCAATTTTTAAATATAAATTTATTTTATTTTATTCAAGTTTAATTTGAATATAATTTAATCTAATATCTAAATTAACAATATTTAAATCCTATTAATATTTTTATAAACATAATATTATTTTACATTACATTATGAATAAATTACTATATAAATTATAAATATTAATTTAATATTTAGGATTATTTTTTAAATTATTATAAAAAATCAAGATTATTATTAGATAGAACTAAATAAATTTTAAATATATTTAAAAATTATATTTATTTATAAATTATTACATATAGTAATGTTATTAATTATTTGTTATATTATTGTTACATTAATTTGAAATTAAATAATCAAGATGAATTTGAGAGAAAATAATTAAATATATAAATATAATTTAAATTTAAATTCATTTAAAAATTATTAAATATTACTATGATATATTTTATGTTCAAGAATAATTTATTATTAATTATATAATTATTGTTTTTATTATTAGCACAATTTATTAATTAATTAATCAAAATTTATTTTCATAAAATAAAGAAAATATTAATATAAAATAATAAATTATTTATTAAATATATTATAATGTACTATACAATTAGAAATATATAAGTTGCATATTTGATTATTTTAATAATATTGTAAAATCTATTTAAAAAAATAAATGTATAGTATTTTAAAAATATTTTTTTACTAATAAATTGTTTATTTAAAATTATTATATTGTAATATATAATTAAAAAAATAAAGCTTATATATTTGACGATTTTAATAATATTACAAAATATATTTTTTTAAAAATTAATAATATGACGTTTTAAAATCATATTAATTTTAAAATATTAGATTATTTTAATTAAGAAATTTATATTATTTTGCTTTTTATAATTTATCATTTATTTTTAATTTTCTTACATAATTAATAATTTTAGAATAATATTAAATTTTTATTTTTTATGGATTATTTTGATATTATTATACTAATACTTATTTTAAAAATATTTTATAAATTATTTATTTTATTATTTTTAAAATTTAAATACTTGTCCCAATCTTAGAACTTCATATGAGACTACTTGTCCCATGATTAGTTAAAAAGAAAAAAGAGATGGAGATTCACTTTAGTCCAATCCTCTTCTTAAAAAATTGTTCAAACAAGAGATTGGTACAATTTATCCCAAATAATAGTCCAATCCCACCCTCGGTTGCCAAACGGGCCCTGGTCTAGCATATACGAGTAATTTAGACTCCAGAGCGGGGCGGGGGGCCGAGATGGGCCGGGCCGGAAAGTTGTAAATTAGAGGAAAGTAGAGGGGTAAAAGGATAGAAGAGGAAAGTGATAGAGTGGTCGGAGTTGTGAGCGTAAGAAAAGAGGATTGAGATGGCCCACAGAGTTGCAAGTGTTTTGTTTGTTTGGTTTGTATTTGTATTTATAAGTTTCGGTGGTGAACAAGTAATAGGTTTTTCTTTTCTCTTTTCTCATTCTCCATCTCTTCTCAGTCTCATCTCTCTCCAACTCTCGACAAGGTACCTACTAACTCAGCTCAGATCACTCAACTCACTCTTTCAATCCTCTTTTTATTTATTTATTTACTTTAATTAATCAATTATTGATTCAAAGCTAACCAATTTCTCTTTTAATTAATTAATTGATTGATTGATTGCAGCTCTTGTTCTCATGGCGTCTGCGCCCACCAAGGATATCCCTGTTGGTAATCTCCCTTCTTTCTTCTACAATAAAATTGAGGGTTTTTTTTTAGGATTTTTCTTTTTTTTAATGATTATTGGTTATTGATTAGTTTTCTGAGAGATACAAGTAATTAGGAAGTAATGATAATAATATTATTTAGGGTTTTATTTTTTTTTTGAAGCGAATTGATTTATTGATTGATTGATGAACATATTGGAATATGACTTCTTGACTACTGAAAGTTAGTTCAAGTCTGACAGCAGTTCTGTTCTATGAGTTGGAGCATTTTTTCGGGCACTTAGAAAGAAATTTTATATGTATGGTATTTAATGATAATTTCATAATTTTGGATTTCTGATTGTAGATGAGAAGACGGGAGGAGAAGGATCTTCTGGCTTTATCAAAGAGTCACAAGGGAAAGCTGCAAGTGAGTTTCAGAGTTTTTCTGGTCATTTGAATTTAACTTAATGATAAGCTGCAGGAGAAAAGCATCTTATTAATACCTTTTTTGTTTTGATTTCTAATTGTAGATGAGAAGGCAGGAGGGTCAGCTCCACGATCGGAGACATCTTCTGGGTCTGTTAGAGATGCACAAGGAAGACCTGCATCATCTCCACCTGGTGTTGGCTTTCCTCCCAACCCTTTCGACTTCTCTGCAATGAGTGGCCTCCTTAATGTATGCTTGGGAGTATTTCATGCTCAGTTTGCTATCATATGATTTTGATGAATGGTTGTTGTTTGATGTAGAGTCACAGGCTAACTTATCCCACAGTTTAAGGATTGAAATAGTTGGCTTGCGACTTTTCTGGGATCAGAATCATGATAATGTGAATTATGGGTAATCATGAGGGATCAATGTTTTTCTAACAAAAGAAATGTCACTGTCATGCAGCAGAATGTCATACTTGTAATGTTTGATGTTAGATTTGTGAGAATTTGGATGTTATGACAACATTGTTTCAGTAACATATGGTGCAAATTGTAGACATTAGTATTCTTGCATTGTGCACGGTCTGATAGGGGACCAGAACCACAGTATGACAATTGAAATAAATATTTAGTGTTCTATATGTCTTTGTAATTGCTGTCTTTGTTAAGTGGATTCATCTTCTCTTACTTTGTGGCTTATGGTTGATATGTACGGTGTGATACATCTAGGACCCGAGCATTAAGGAACTAGCTGAACAGATATCAAAAGACCCTGCATTCAATCAGATGGCAGAGCAACTCCAGAAAACTTTCCAAGGAGCATCACTTGATGAAGTCCCACAGTTTGACACACAACAATACTACTCCACCATGCAACAGGTCATGCAGAATCCACAGTTTATGACTATGGCTGAGCGCCTTGGTAATGCATTAATGCAGGTATGTAGTGTCTTTTGGTTTGTTTTAGCCATTCTTTCCACTTTTTGTTATTAGTAGCATCGCCATTAAACGTACAGAAAGCATGTAAAATAATGTCTTCTTGTAGCTAAAACTGTGTTTGATTTGTTAAGGACCCATCTATGTCTACTATGCTTGAGAGTCTGACAAACCCAACACAAAAAGACCAGCTTGAGGAACGAATGGCACGAATAAAGGAAGATCCATCTTTGAAGCCTATTTTAGAAGAGATAGAGAGTGGTGGACCGGCTGCTATGATGAAGTGTGTAGAAATATAAATAACTTCCTCTTCTTATTTTTCTTTCCTTAGCTGTGGTATGAGTTTATGCAATCTGTTGTTTGATTTATATAACCACCTTACGGAGACCTCTGTTTGCGTAGGTACTGGAATGATAAGGATGTACTTCAGAAATTGGGTGAAGCAATGGGTCTTGCAGTTGGAGGAGATGCAGCCACTTCTGCTGACAATTCAGTGGCAGATGAAGCCGAAGAAGTGGGAAATGAGGGCGAGTCAATTGTTCATCATACTGCTAGTGTTGGTGATGTTGAGGTATGACACTACGTGCTTTCATCTGATTGACTAGATGAAGTGAGCACTCTAGGACAATGTGGAAGGCAGGGGCCAAGGATGCATCACTGTTGTGGAACTGGCATTTCATGGTTGATATCCAATAACTAGTTAAGCATCAGAATTAATGATGCAAGATATGCACGTGACTAGAAAACCTTAATTACAGGACAGAATTTAGAAACTTCACTGATTTATTAGAGAACTGGGTAGATTGTTGGAAGTGCGAATTTTTCTTTTTTATTGCTTTCATTTTGAATTATTCTATCTCAACACAAGGATGGGATTTTGGACTCCAAGGTTGTGTTCGTGTTTTGCATATGGTTGGAAAGTTAGTTAGGTTTTATCTTATAACATTAAGGGACTCAGAAATCTGAAGAGTTGTTTCTTCTTAAACATCCTTTTTTTCCCTTCCAGAAATTGCCTTATGTTTACAGCCTTCCCTAAGATTATAGGGTGGCAGTGTACTGCTTAATCAGTGACAGTGAACTGCTTAATCGATTGACCAGAATCAGTAGTTTGATATATTTTTGTCTCTATTTTACTTAATAGGAATTTTATATCTGGTGCTTCATCTTTGTGTTGCTTCTATTCAAGTTAGATTAAATTGCTTTTTGGAAGGACTGTTTAATTTAGTGCAGGTGTCTTAGGATTTAATGTTTTCTTCCTTTCTTACAATTAGGGTTTGAAAAATGCGCTAGCCTCTGGTGCTGATAAGGATGAAGAAGATTCTGAAGGAAGGACAGCATTGCATTTTGCCTGTGGATATGGCGAGGTACAATAATTTGAACCTTTCTTTACCTCCCTTTTTTTTCTTTTTTTGGGGGGCGTGGGGGTGTGGCTTGGGTGGGTTGGTTGGTGTTTGAGTTCAGAGGAGTTGATGAACTATTAGCTTGCAGATTTCCATGCTTATTTGCTTGGAGGAAGTGCTAGAACTGCTTTCTTGTTATGGTCTGTGCTATGGAACAGATATTAAAATTCCAAAGTAAAATTATTCTAACATCTGCTTACTTGTACGTATTAAAAATCTTTATGAAACATTTTTATCTTAATAAGATTTAGCAAGGTTTATTTATGATTCTGGAGATATTGGTGAAATATAGACATATTAATGAGTAATTCTCCTATAATCTGCTTTCTTATAGCATCTGATAATAGTTTTGTTTCTCCATTTTTTATTTTTGGGTGCTAAAAGTCTTTGTGCGGGTGGACCTTGTAACCCCTTGTCTCTAGCATGCTAAGGAAGATCCTAAATCTTCTTCTAAAATTACTTCTCTGAACCGATGATCCAATAGTTCCAAGCAAATAGATCACACTCTCAGCCATTTGTCTACATGAGTTAGGATGTAGTGTAATAGAAGATGGATGGAACTTTTACAGAAGGAAAGAGCAAACAATTTTCTATTGCAAACTAGTAGATAAAGTAATGGGGATATATGCTGCAGTTTCAAGATTTGTTCTTTGCAAATTGGTGAGTTTCTTTATGACATGGTGGTAAAATAGATGCACTTGAACGTTTTTGCAGGTGAAGTGTGCTCAGGTCCTTCTTGAGGCTGGAGCAAATGTCGATGCTTTGGACAAGAATAAGAACACTGCCCTTCATTACGCAGCTGGTTATGGCAGGAAGGAATGTGTAGCCCTTCTGCTGGAGAATGGTGCCGCTGTGTAAGCCAACATCCTTTTGATTAACATTGGTTCCTGTTTATGGGATTTTTATATGTTTATCATTAATCTTTTTTGGACCTCCTGCAGAACTCTTCAAAACATGGATGGCAAGACCCCCATTGATGTTGCCAAGCTCAACAACCAACATGAAGTACTAAAGCTGTTGGAGAAGGATGCTTTCCTGTAAGCTGCAGGGATGGTGGCTTGTGTATCGTTGGATTTTGGCATGCTATAGGCATCTCAGTGTGTTAGATGAATTTACATTTGTAAGCAAAAGGTTGTGATGACAACCTTGTGCTTTGAGTATGCTCTGTTTGTTTCTATCTGATTGCTTTTATGGTTCATCAGCACAAGCAATCCCTTTTTTCTGGAATGTTTATCTATTATGGGGATTGGATGTTGTATTAGTTCTAGTAATTATGGCTGTGAACGCCAATGCCTGTTACTTAGCATTTGTTTAATTTTGTCGAAATAATCATCATATCTTATTGTTTGGAAACAATTCATTTCTGGTTTTTTGTGCCAAAGGCTAATTGTTTTCAACCATCAGTTTTGGATCTTGATTTGATTCGACCAACACCAAGGTTGTAACTCATAATAAGGGCTGTTAGGACTTATGATAAGGTTTGTTAAGGATGATTTTAGTGGAGTCACATTAGTGGATATTAATTGGATAAAGGTATATGGAGATCGGATTTTATAAAATACGATTTTATGGGTCTTAACGGAGGAATTAAGGGTTCAGCATTGCTTGTTGAGAAATAAGCCCAAGATTATTATAAAAAGATTCAACTTGTTTAAATTCTAAACAGAAAACGAAACAAAACCGTCCACGACCTTTGTTCGAACGGAATTCGGTTCAGCTTTTTGGGTAGAATGCAAGCATCAGGGGATGACAAATTAAACCATCTAGTTAGATTTGGCAGTATTAACTCCAATGATTCGTTTTTTAAGCAAATTAAAAAAATAATAAAGCAAATTTGGCCTTAAGAGTCCTGTACAAGTCAAATTCGATAACAAAAGTTTAAATTCACGTACTGGATTATGAAGTAAACAACCAAGTTTTTAAAGGGAGGTCAACCTGTATAGAAAACAGTAAAAAAGAAAAAAGAAGCTAGGAAGAGTGAAAGATTGGAGAAGGAACTTGATTAATGGTACAGAAAAGGTGGCAATCAATAGATATATTATCTAAAATATAATTTTCTCTCAATTGCAGCATATGGGTAACATGCACATTGCTACCAGAGACAGCAAGAAAAGAATAAGATGCCAAAAATTACATCATCCACCATTACATTAAAGGACAAACAATCAAACCATATCTTTTTCTTCCATTATTTAATATATACTATTATCAATGCATGTAACTCTCAATCTGCTCCTTGCTTGCAGGCTGGCTGGCTGGCCTGCCCTAGCAACTTTGCTTCATATATCATCAATCATTTGTTATATACATTGGCCTGTGTTTTTGTCAGTCTTAAGTGTCTGGCTGGCCTGCACTAGTCTGCTGTCTTGTGTTCATTGTTGCATGGCCAATTCTTCTTTCCTCCACTGAGAGCTGACAATGGAGGGGGAGAATAAGAAGTCATCTGTGTCAAATGTGGGAGCTTGGGGCATGAATATTGTCAGCTCTGTTGGGATTATCATGGCCAACAAGCAGCTCATATCCCCCAGCGGTTTTGCTTTTGGGTTTGGTCAGTTAACTTCTCTTCTATGTTAGCTTGTATTTATGTACATATCATTCTCCATCTAGTTTTACTTTGTTATATATGATCAATCATCTCAATCTAATCGTTGTATCTTTAAGTATATTGTTAACATATATTTCAAAGGTCCATGTTATAAAAGACTCTTTCATAACTTAATTTATGCAAAATTTACAACGTAGTGTCTTCCTTGACAAGGTTTTCAACACGAATGCCCTTCAATGCAAGAACTTGTGCCTTTGCGGCAAACACTAGTTAACATAGTCTACCTTTGATCGTATTCATTTTCTCAATTTTCTCGTTACCGTTAGCCTGAAATCGATTACTCTTTGCTTTTTCCTTTATCTATTTTCTCTCATTACTTGTTTTCACGGAAAATTCTAGTTTATTATTATTATGGTTTTTTTTTTTTTTAAATATCTTTTATTCATGATATAGTTATTTGGTATTGTTGGTTTCATGTTATTGACATTCTACCCAAATGCCAAATATAAAAAGTTAAGAGAATAAGAAATTCTGGGCAATGATGGATGATGGAATCCGGCCTCAGAGATGCCATTTTCAATGCAACGAGCTTAGTAGCCAAACCTTTCATTTCCTGATTGTGTTCTCTACCCAAATAGATAATTTCCGTTCATTCTTAAAATTGATTAATGGAAAATGTTTCGGAATTGGGAAGCAAAATTGGACAATGTTTGTATTAGTACTGGATTTATAATGAAATACCAATTATAGCATAACAATATTTTGATAGCATAAAACAAACTGTTGATAGGTAAATATCACAAACTTCAATTCATAATGTTAAAGGCCCAAGTTAGGATGTCAGTTTCATATAAAATGTACAACAGCTATAACATGGTTTTATTATTCAGTTTTCTATCAAATTGGTGGCTCATAGAGCTAAAAATGGTTAGTGCTTTGCTTTGCAGCAACAACTTTAACTGGGTTCCATTTCACTGTGACTGCCTTGGTCGGTCTGGTGTCAAATGCCGCTGGTTATTCTACATCAAAGCATGTTCCCTTATGGGAGCTTTTATGGTTCTCATTTATTGCTAATATGTCAATCACCGGTTCAAACTTCTGCCTCATGCTCAACTCTGTTGGATTTTATCAGGTACCCAAAACAGCTAATTGGAGACCCTTTTCTGTCCAACGGCAATTACAGGACTTTAAGTTTCATAAACATTCACATTTTCCTGTATGTTCATCTGACAAAACCACGTCATATATAAATTACTAGTACTCATAGTTATCATTAGATGGATATACGGTATTTGACTATAACATACTAATGATATGTTATGTCTATCAACTTTAAGAGTTTTTTCTTAGCTAATTGCCTCAAGACTTGATTTTGATTACTATTATTATGATGGTGGTGTAGATTTCAAAGTTGAGCATGATTCCAGTGGTTTGTGTGATGGAATGGCTTCTCCATGGTCAAAGATACTCAAGGGAAGTGAAAATGGCTGTGGTAGTGGTGCTGGCTGGTGTGGGTGTTTGCACAGTGACTGATGTGAAGGTTAATGCCAAAGGGTTTGTCAGTGCCTGTGTAGCAGTCTTCTCTACATCTTTGCAGCAGATTGTAAGTACTCCCCGTACCCAAAAAAGGCTGAAATATGTTAAATGTGAAAGCGTAAACTAAAATATTTGATATCATTTGCTTGTTCTCTCCAAGCAGTTGTAGTACATAACAGGATTTTATGGGTTTGTCATTTAATGATAATAATTAATACCCATATGGTAGTTGATATTGAATTCAAAGAAAAATGAACAATTAAAAATATAAATCAAGAATCACTTTTAAGTTAACTCATTTTTTTATTTTGTCTCGGATATCTCACATTAAAAGGATAAAAAGAAACCTTATGATTAACGAAGATGATAGATTACTTCACCAGATAAGTTATAGTCTTTTGAGTTGAATATCTAGATAGCATAGCAGTAACAATAAGTTATAATAGAATTAAATTCAAAACATATCAAAATATAAGGAACCTATTATTAAGACGAGAAGAGGAATCTGCATAAAATTCATAGTTTCTTGTTTCTTCACCCTTTCTCTTGGAATTCAGCACAAATCTGTTTGTCAATTACCTTTGTGAACAGTTAATTCGAAATTGAGTCTTGATCTGAATTTATGCTTCTTTAATCTGATCACCTTTTGTCTTGAAATTGAGCTTTGTGTACACGGGTATATTTTACATGACCTTAGTTTCCAAGCTTGACTTAAGAATTGAAGAATAACAGTCTTAACAGACTGCACTAATTGCAAAGCGAAATACTTTCATACTTTTGGATGATCATCCCTTCCTCGTTTCCAATTTCAGTTCTGTTCTATATTTTGTTTGCCTTGGGGAGTCTGTTTATTAATGTAATTATCTTCCAATTCTGACTTTTGTTTTCTCAATCACCTGCATGAACAGTTAATTGGCTCATTACAGAAGAAGTACTCCATTGGTTCTTTTGAATTGCTTAGCAAAACAGCTCCAATACAAGCTATCTCCCTCGTGGTGGCTGGTCCTTTCATTGATTACTGTCTCAATGGCAAACTTTTATTGGATTACAACTTTTCTTGTGGTGCATTTGTAAGTACTGCTTTAACCTCATCAAATTCCCCTTTGTATCCTATTTGTTGATTTCAATCCCACCGAAGATGTGATTTCATATGTGCAGTTTTTCATCCTACTCTCATGCTCCCTAGCAGTGTTCTGCAATGTGAGCCAGTATCTCTGCATTGGACGCTTCTCAGCCATGTCTTTCCAGGTTTTAGGCCACATGAAAACAGTTTGTGTCCTGTTTCTGGGGTGGCTGCTCTTTGATTCAGAGCTGACACTGAAAAATATACTTGGAATGGCTCTAGCTGTTGTTGGCATGGTATTATATAGTTGGGCAGTGGAAGCTGAGAAGAAACTTGATTCCAAAATCACCCCTCACTCAAAAAACAATCTTTCAGGAGAGAATTTAAAATTGTTAAAGCACAGTTCGGATGAATCGCCACTGAAGGATGTTGAGCTTGGCAACTCTAAAGTTTAAATTAACAATCTTTTGGCTGAAATCTTAAGTGCTCTTTTCAACATTTTTTCTATTTCTATATCACAGCAAGATGCAAGATGGATTAAGCATTGCTTTGTTAATTAAAAAACATGCCATTGTGAAATGGGAATAATCTGTTTGCAATTTTTTTTTTTTTTTGGTTAGTTTAGTCTTCATACCATTGATCTGTAAAAGATTTCAAGTCTTGACCAAACTTATGAGAGGCTAAGAACAGAGTGGTTCTGGCAAGCTCAAAGAAACAAAAGTTAGGAAAGAAGATTGCGGGATAGAGGACATAATAGTAATTTCATGTATTATATATATTCATACTTGCTCTTCAATAATTTTTGTAAGTTGGAGCACTCTAAAAAAATTATATTTATTTTATTTTTCTTGGCAAATTTCATATAAAACCTTTATGCATGTTCTTATTGGACTGGTAAAGATTATTGGATTTAAAGGAAGGATGTAGTGTCTATATAGTACCATAATTTCCAGTATGCATTAAGGAAGATTTTTGATCTTGAGAGCCATAGCAAAGGACAGTACTTGATATATCTAAATCGAAGATTGCACAATTGTATGAGATGTCGTTAAGCATTGTTTTTTCATAAGAGTTTAGTTTTACCTAATATATATCTTACATGTGCACGGATGTTAAGGACATGTTCATGCGCATGGATCAAAATATATTAATTGCAGATAATAATGATAGCATATGAATATGTGAATGAAGCATCCAGAATTACAAAATTGATAAGATTAGGAGCACACATGAGTGCACAGGCATGCATGCATGAATGCATAACAAGAAAAGTCATCATGTATGATGAGAATTTCTATATAAATATGGCACATTTGTTTAATATTCTCTTTGCCTAGTACCCAAACACAAAGTTTGCAGTTAAGGATGAAATAGTATTTTTATTTTTCACAGAAAAAAATTATGGTTTGTGATTGTACAACAATATTCACAAACTACATAAAATTCTATCTCCGGTTGTCTGTGCAGCTAAAATGAACTCATCCTTCTACCCAAAACAAGTGCAGAGGCTAAAATTAAATTTGATTAGGAAGATCAAGGTCAGAAAACTTCAATTTAATTAAAGTGTTTAATTTCCTAGCATAAAATAAGAATATCCATTAATGTTGTTTACATAGTTAACTATTTGAATAATTAATTTTATTGATTTCCATAATCAAAGGAGTGACTGCCAAGACATAAAAAATATATCCTCGAAGCTCCAAAAATTGCTGGGTTTTCGTGCTTCCTGGACAGGAATATTGGTTCTGTAATATGCAATGCCAAACCTGTAATATTGGGATGGTTAACTATGTTCCTTTAGATTTTTTCAAAGCCCCTTTCCCCTGATGGTGGTATTTTATATTTCTATATATTCAATGAAACTCATGCATTTTGTTTGTAAAGAGAATGCGTTTTGATTCAACTGGTTAGATCCGATATTTTAGAAGCATCAAATGCCCAATCCAAAAGATTAATTTATTAAATTAAATAAACCCATTTGTTTTATGAACTCCCAAATCTTATTTTAACCATTTAATATAGAAAGGTGAATGGGTAATAACACTCACCCTTATCCAAAATCTAGAGTGTCATCACGGTAAATTGTAATGGTCTGACTTTAATACTACTTCAAATTAAAGGCTGTATATGTGATATCAAGTTGGTTGATAGTTGATACCTTTGGAAACGATTAACTTTAAAAGATGAAACCAAATTCAGCTAAGAGTCTTGTGCGTACGTATTCATATTTGATATAAAAGTTACTGTGTTCATCATGAAGTAGAAAGCAAGTTTGTATGTGAAGTCAACTATATATATATACAAGAGTCAAAAGAAAAGGAGGTCAGAAGAGTGAAAGAGTGAACAAAGAAACTTGATTGAAGGTGCAGAAAAGGTGACAACTAATATTATTAAAGCATAATTTCTTCGTCATTTGCATGGAATGGGCAGATGGGTAACATGCGCATTGCTTGAATATTTGTTTCCCTTGCTCCTTAATTTCCTTCCGATACCATCAAAATCAAGAGGTATATATACATTATGTTAAAAGGGTGTTTGCTTTGTATATTAGTTGTTTGATTTCTTCTCCGTTTGAGACCAGAAGAATCTGTGATAATGGGGATGGAACAGGAGAAGGAGAATGAGAATGAGAAGTTGTCATCAGTATCAGATGTCGGAGCTTGGAGCATGAACATTGTGAGCGCTGTGGGGATCATTATGGCCAACAAGCAGCTCATGTCCTCCACTGGCTTTGCTTTTGGGTTTCGTCAGTTAACCTTTTCTCTTCTTTTTTTTTTTTTAATATCACATATTATATATGCATCTAGTTTTATTTAATTTTTTATGTTAATTGATTGAATTGATTACATATATCATCAACTAATCACTTGTCCTAAAGTAGTTTTCAATCACATTCTCCTTCTCATTACCAATCATTGACATGGTTTACCAATCATGAACATGGTTTTTTTTTTTCTTTCTTTATTTAATTTCCTCTTCAACTGTTTTCAAGGAAATTTTTAGGAGTTTCTATCTTTCATTTATACACTCCTTGGTATTATTGTTGGTTTTCGTTTTACTCACATCCTAGCCAAATATCACATAATATAACAACAACAATATCAATAATAAATTCATCTTACATTTAATATTTATAAGTTATATAGGTTAAAGCTATATTAGTTTAAATATCAATAGTTTATAAAATTTATTTCTTTTATTAGTAGTTGAAACCATAATATAAACATATCTATCATTAAAATCATATATATTTGATTTAGATCTATTTAGATTTTCGATAAAACAATAAACCTACTCAAATTTCTCATATCAATAATAGGTAATAAAATATTTCTGTTGACAATGAAATGCCAATATTTATAATAACATGCTAGGATGACTCACCGTTTTTGCTTTGTAGTGCTCCATCTCCAAACTCCAAAGCCAATAATAACCTTGAGAGAACACTATATCCTTTGTTGCTATGTTAAGCTAGCCAGTTGACTAACTGAAAATAGCAATAGAAAAGGCAAGATAACATAAGGATGAGAATTGACAAATTGAGTATTTTACTAAAAAATCAGCAATGGCTATATGTAATGTAAAAACTAATAGGGATATCTATCACTTTTAAGAGCTAAAAATTAATGGTTACTGCTTTGCTTTGCATTGCAGCAACAACTTTAACTGGGTTCCATTTCACTGTGACTGCATTGGTTGGTTTGGTGGCAAACGCTGCTGGTGATTCAGCATCAAATGATGTTCCCTTATGGGAGCTTTCGTGGTTCTCAATTGTTGCTAATATATCAATCACCGCCTCCAACTTCAGCCTCATGCTCAACTCTGTTGGATTTTATCAGGTACTCATTGCCCATTTTTCTTGCCATCAGGGGAATATCCGAACTTCTGAATTTGGGGACCAATTAAGACAGTTAAAAAATGGGAAGCCCTTGTATAAAAATATATAATTTTGGAGTTGAAATTCCAATAATTACTAAAAGATTTTGTAACTTTGGAGTTTCATGGTGACTTTGGTTGCAAGAAAGATCTATCATTGTTTGTCCTATGAGAAGTATAAGAGAGAATTTATAAGTCTGACGAACATATCACATCATCTGTATATTTATTTGATAGACTCATATGTCATATATTTAACCATAGTGATAATCAGGTGAATAAACCGTATTTGATTTTGTTGATTGAACATACAAATTATGTGATAAACCTACATACTTCGAGTTTCCTTATGGGATAATTGCCTTAAAATTTGGTCTTGATCATTGTTATTATTGCGGTGGTGATGGTGCAGATTTCAAAGTTGAGCATGATCCCAGTGGTTTGTGTAATGGAATGGATTCTCCATAGTAAACAATATTCGAGGGAAGTCAAGATGGCTGTTACGGTAGTGGTTGTTGGTGTGGGTATATGTACGGTCACTGATGTGAAGGTTAATGGAAAAGGGTTTTTCTGTGCCTCTGTAGCAGTCTTGTCTACCTCCTTACAGCAGATTGTAAGTACCCCTCACACCCAGGAAATCAAATTTTTTATAAAATTCAGTAGTTGTCGCAAAGCAAATGTAGTTTTCACTTTTATTATTCATTATTTTTGATGTCACATGATAGCTGTATGTTAAATTTGAAGAAAAATGAACCATCAGAACAAGGAATAATTACTTTCACTGATCATAATTAATTCTAAGCATCAAGTTTTAGACAAAAAGAAATGATGAGAGGATCTGCTGAAAATTGATGGTTGTGTTGTCCATTCAAACTCCTTTGGAGGAACAAACTTCTATTATTTAAACAATTTGGTACAGAAATCTCCATTTGGGTTGAGTTAAAATCGGCATATTAAACTATGGTAGAGAGATTTGCAGATTCAGAATTCTAATTTTACCATGGACCTGAATATGCAATTTCAGCAGTAAGGGGCAGGACAACGCTATCCATTGCTTCATTACAATTTGATCTGCAAAAGAGATGACAGATAACTGTATAGATAAGTTTGTCCATGAGATTAAGCTAAGATGGCCAGTTTACACTTACTGAAATGTGATCACCCTTTGTCTAGGAATTGAGCTTTGTCTACACTGATATCAAGTTATCTTATGTGTTCAACGCTTGATCTAACAATCAAAGGATTTTAATAAGATCAGAGGGTGAAAAATGCAAATCAGTGAATATCTTTGATATCAGCTTGTGTGAACTCATATACCATGCATGCCAAAAAAATGATAAATAATTCCACCATGCTTGTGCATCATCCTTACCTATAGTTCTGATTTCAGCTCTGTTATAAATTTTGGTATGTAGCATGGAAGTATGATTTTATCTCTACTTCTTGGCAAATATGTTCAAAATCTGAATTTTTGTTTGTCAATTCTTCTGCAAACAGTCAATTGGTTCATTACAGAAGAAGTACTCCATTGGCTCTTTTGAATTGCTTGGTAAGACAGCTCCAATACAAGCCATCTCCCTAGTTGTGGCTGGTCCTTTCATAGATTACTCTCTCAATGGCAAATTTTTATTGGATTACACGATGTCTTCGGGTGCATTTGTAAGTACTGCTGGAGCCTCATCGATCCAATCCCCTTTGTAGCCTGTTTTTCATTTAAATCCCACTGAGAATGTGATTTTGCATATGTGCAGTTTTTTGTACTACTTTCATGCTCTCTAGCAGTAATTTTGAATGTCAGCCAGTATCTCTGCATTGGACGCTTCTCAGCCGTGTCTTTCCAGATTATTAGCCAAATGAAAACTGTATGTGTCCTGATATTGGGGTGGCTGCTCTTTGACTCAGAGCTGACGCTGAAAAATATACTTGGGATGACTATAACTGTTTTAGGCATGATAGGGTATAGTTGGGCAGAAGAAGTTGAGAGGAACCTTGATTCTAATGCCACATCTCTCACTGAAATTAATCCTTCCGAAGAGGATGCACAACTGTTGAAGCAGAGTCTGGATGAATCTGATCTAGCGAAAGATGTTGAATCTGCAGTAAAAGATGTTGGATCTCCAGTGAAGGATGTTGAGCTTGGCAAGTCTGAAGGTTAGATTAACATTTTTTTGGTGGAAAACTGATAAGTGTCTATTTATATATCATTTTCAAATTAATTCGTCCATGTTTCTTTGCTATATTCCTTGGAATTTTTATGTTTTTGTGTGGTTTTGATGTTTGTAGGAGTTTTGGAGCAACTTGCATAAAAATGGAGTAAAACCCTTCATTTTCACCTCTGCTAGTCAACCATCTTCTCGGATTTAATTGTATTGATATACAATGAACCCGATGACATATCATATACCGTTGAAAAGCTCTCGAAATCTACTTTTTGGAGAAATTTACGGTTTATGAATCCATTCAGTGTACCGAAAGTTGTAATCAAAACAGTGTGAGAAGTGTAGAAATGTAATTCCACACATCACTGTAGCATGTATAATACGGGACACTGTAGCACGTTACTGTAGCAGAGTATTTAAACACATTTTAGGGTTTTATTTCATAACTTGAAGAGGGGAGAACGTGGTGGAGGCTGCAGCTCTGGAATTCTTTCATCTCTTGGAGTTCTTGAAGGAGAAAGGAAGCTTGGAAAGAGGAAGAACTACAATCCAAAGAGAATTACATCAAATTTGCTAAGTTTTTCCCTTCCCTTTCATTTTCTGGAATGTCTCCATGTTGTATTGTATTTACCACGTTCTTAAACATGTGTAACTGAATCTGAATTGGTTGAGGGTGATTTCAAAGCCCCTGATATGGTTTTTGTAAGTTGATTGTGTAAGGAATTGTTATCCAATTCTCTAATTGAAGTTGCTTGTATTCTCCCATATTTAATGCTTATGATTGCTTGCTGATTGTATTTGAGTGGCCAACTGAATATAATCTGGTTGTGATTTATTGCTAGACTAGAAATCTTGATCCGTAATTGTCTTGAATTTCTAATCATTAGTAGCAAAATTGTGATCAGAGATTACAATTGGAGAATATAACCTAAGTTAAATAATCCGAGCTTGTGTGTTTATTGCTTAGATCAACCTATCTTTCTTATCATAATGCATCCATTGAATTAAACTCAGAGAGCTTGTTCTAGGTTGTTTAATGGATAGAGATTAAATAAAGAGCTTGTTTTATTTAACAACAAAGTAAGGAAAGATTGGGGTAATAGAGCTTGTTATTATCTACGGTTGATAACTTCAATGCTGTAATTAGATGACAATTCCATAATTAATTCGCAAATCCATATCTTGTGGTAGAGAAGGATCCCTTAACCAGCTTTCTCCCATTGATTTTTCATTCAAATTTACTTTCTGTTTTGTTATTCTTTACTTGCATTCTTATTTCATTTAGTAAAGCATTCAACAAAAATCCCCCCTGTTTAGTTTATTGTTGCTGGAAATAACAAATTCAATTAGAATCAATCCTCGTGGGAACGATATCTTACTTATCACTTTATTACTTGTGCGACTAGTATACTTGCTAGTTTCGAACGCATCAAGTTTTTGGCGCCGTTGCCGGGGATTGATTTTCTAATCGATTTGTTATTTTGTTTTCATTGTTGATTCGTATTTTTTTGTTTTTCTTCTCTGATTGTTTGTGTTTAGGAGACATGGCAGTAAACTTTCAACAATTTAGTAGCCGATTTGAGCCACAGTTACATTGGAGTGTAAATGAGGTAAGCACTCAGAACATTGACCAACAACTTTCTGAGCTAACTTCTCTTGTGGAAAACATGGCTGTAGGAGATATGCAGAAATCTTTTGCATGTGACGTATATTCTACCATGGAGCATCCAATCAACATGTATCCAACTTTACAAGAAGAATATATGGAACAAGCCAATGCCATGGATGGATTTCCAGGACAAACAAGGCAATGGTATGATCCCTTTTCTAACACTTATAATGCTGGATGGGGAGATCATCCTAATTTTAATTACTGGAATCATCAACCAATCGCCCCAAATGCCATACCAAATCGGACGCAAGGTTTTAATCAACCTAGAGTGCAGCAACCATTTCAAATGCAACCACCAACAATGCCACAACCAGCACCACAACCAACTCCAGAAAACTCAGGTATGTCACTCCAGGATATTGTTAATGAACTTGCCACTAACACAATGCAATTCCAGCAGGAAACTGGGGCAAGTATCCAGAACCTGGTAAATCAAATGGGACAATTGGCTACTAGCATGAGCAAATTTGAGGGCCAATGCTCAGAAAAATTATCTTCTCAAACGGTGATCAATCCAAGAGAGAATGCTTGTGTGATAACTTTGCGAAGTGGAGAGCAAATTCGAAATGGAGAGCAAATGGAAACTGGGGCAAGTATCCAAAACCTGACAAAGAAATCACAAACTGATGAAGGAGATGACACCACTTCCACCATGAACAACACATCATCTTCTAAGGTGATCTTAAAACTCAAATTCCTTCTTATGTTACTCCTCCACCATTTCCTAGCAGATTTGCAAAATCAAAGAAGGAGGAACAAGAACAAGAAATCTTGGAAACTTCTCACAAAATCGAGGTAAATATACCACTTCTGGATGCTGTCGAGCAAGTACCTTGTTGTACAAAATTTCTCAAGGAGTTATGCACCAACAAGAGAAAGTTGAATGGAAATGAGAAAGTAAGTGTGGGGGAAAATGTTTCATCTGTATTGCAAAGAAAAATTCCTCTGAAATGCAAAAATCCAGGTACGATCACCATTCCATGCACAATTGGTAAAACCAAGTTTGAAAGAGCTATGTTAGATTTAGAAGCATCTATTAATGTCATGCCATATTCTACTTATGCTTCCTTAAATCTTAGACCTTTTGCGGAAATTGGTATTATCATTCAAATTGCTGATCGTTTTAATGCATATACCAAAAGAGTTGTGGAAGATGTGCTTGTGCAGGTGAATCAATTGGTTTTCCCAGCAGACTTTATGTTCTTGAAATAGAGGATGAGACATCTCCTAATCCAACACCGATTCTTATAGGGAGACCATTCTCGAAAACTACTAGAACCAAGATTGATGTTCATGATGGCACTCTCACCATAGTGTTTGATGGCAAGGTGATCTGTTTCAATATTGATCCGTTTCAATATTCTGTTTTTGTAGTTAACGTTACTGATTCTCTGTCACAACAATGTTTTGAGTTAACTCGCAAGAATGGATTGGATATAGCTATTAATGAGCACATAGGGACAGAAATCTCTAAGGAGTCAGAAATTTTGATACAAGTGTCCAAAGAAATGGAGGAAGTTGTGGCAAGCTTAGATGAGACCATCGCAATAACCACATATAGGTATGATGTTTCGTACATTCAATTTCCTTTATCTAATGAGAAAATTCTTCCTTCTGTGATGTCAGCCCCTGCCTTGGAGCTTAAGCTTCTTCCAGATCATTTAAGGCATGGATTCTTGAGTGAGAATGATCCTTTACCAATTATAATAGAAATGGGCCTTGCACGAATACAAGAAGAGAAACTCGTCCGAATACTTACAAACCACAAAACAGCTATTGGGTGGACGATTGCTAACATCCAAGGCCCAGCCATATGCATGCACCAATTCTTGTTGGAAAACGGATCCAAGCCCACTAGAGAAGCACAGTGGAGATTGGACCCTGCCATGATGGAACCAACGTCGGGCTGAGGACGTTAAACCAAGCGCTTATTGGGAGGCAACCCAATGTTTTTGCAAAATAAATTAAAAAAAAGAAAAGAAAAATAAAATAAGGTAATAATGATCGATTTTTGTGTCTCGAGAATATTCCTTTTGTAGGCCATCAAATTGATCAGGTTTTATCTCTCTTTGCCATCTGTCTCATTTGTTTTTATATTTTTTACTTGTTTTTTTTACTTTTGTTTGCTATTGTGTTGTTATCTCTTTTATGTGTCTTTAGTTTCGTTTCTGCTCTTTTCTTTTCCTTCCTTTTGTTTAATTTGATTATTCTGTGCTTCAAGTTCAGTTGTGCAACAGCTTGAGGAAACATTCAAACGGGAGTTGAAGCCATTGTTCGAAGGTTTGAAACGTGCATATCTGGGAGAAGAACAAACTCAATCGCATTATCGGTAATATCTCTCCTTTTCATCTCTTCAATGGATGCTGATATCTTTCTATCGAACCTTCGTAAATATTTCCCTTCACTTCCTCAAAATGCTGTGTTTAAAATTTATAAAGTACGGATGACTAGACTTTGGGCATTGATGCTCCTAAATGTTCCTGCTGATATCCGATGGCTTATCGAAGCCAAGGTGAGATTGTCCGGTGAGCCGGACATTAATCTCGCAAAATACATGCCTGGTCTAGGAAAGAGCTACTACGCCAAGAGGCGAAGAGTAAAGAGGTTACAAGTGTGTTATAAATGTGCTAGATGGAATTGTAACCTGACTTGTTGTTCATTAGGTTTTGTGTGCAGAAATAGAGAAGATAAACTATCATTTATTAAGAATGGTCTGAGTAATGAGTCGCTGGATAATGTTTTGTTAACTCTCGAGTCACATTCTTGTGGACTTGTTCAGCGTGAATTGCTTAATCTATGGACACAATTTCGTGACTGAATCTTGGCAATTGTTTAAGTCTAGGAATCTGACTAAAACGACCCTGTTTGCCCAGTTTAATTAGAAAACTGGATGGGAAAAGACAAATTCCCCTGACTCATAGAAGCGTTTACAGTCGTTACTCTGATCGTAAAACCCGAGGGAAGATGTGAGCCACAATCACAACTACTTGTATATTTGAATGTGTGTTGTTGTTGTCGAATTTTATTTTTTCTTGTTTTCGTTTGATCTGATTATCAATGTTGTTTTTGTGTTGTTGTTGTTTGTTGATTTTGTTTGTTTTAATTTCAAGTTTTCTTTTTGTGACAAACCAGATACTACACCCAATGATAATAGCACACGTGGAAGACAAGTGTGGAGGTTTTTGAATCACCTCCGCCGAAAGATAAATCTATTACTTTTTCATGCTTCTCAACGTGGGTAGACAAGTGTGGCGGTTTTTTCAAACCCCACCGAAAGTTTAATCATCGCATTTTTCCATGCACACGTGGGCGACAATAAGTGTGGAGGGTTTTTATGTCAAACCCCACGAACAAGCATATCTATTTTTTCAATCTATAGGGCGATAAATCTGCATCGAGCAACCCCCACCGAAATTATGTCCCCATGTGTCAAATTTGAGAGTTTTACGTGTGTATATCTCCATGCTGCATATTTTGAAATGTCATTTCATAACCTGTCTTGCACTTGAATCGCATAATACCTAACGTGCATCATTGTCTTACACAAGTTTAGAGCACTTGTAGAAATGGAAAAAACACCAATTCGGCGATTCCAAAATATATGCGTATTTTGTGGATCGCAATTTGGTAAAGATGGATAGTTTACAACAGCAGCTCTTGATCTTGGTAGGACATTAGCTGCGAGGGGTATTCATTTGATTTACGGAGGGGGTAGTCTTGGGTTAATGGGGTGTGTGTCGACAGCTGCATCCTTAGGAGGAAGCAAAGTTCGCGGCATTATCCCTAAACCATTAGCTGTACGAGATATCGTAGGCAACACCATGGGGGAAAGAGTTACAGGGTTTCTAGTATGCATGAGCGTATTGCACATATGGTCATTAAATCTGATGCATTTATAGCTTTGCCCGGTGGTTATGGTACATTAGAGGAGATATTTCAAATCACCTCTTGGGCACAGCTAAACATCCATCGGAAACCCATTGGTTTGTAAATGTCAATAATTTTTTTGATGGTTTGTTGTCTTTTCTTGATCAAGCAGTAGAAAAAAACTTCATCTCACAGTCGGCGAGGCAAATCCTGGTTACAGCTTCAACTGCAGGGGAGTTAATTGACAAATTACAAGCATTCGTCTATTCGCCTGATCCAGCAATAGCTCGGATAGATTGGTTTGGAGAAGGCAATAAGAGGCGTAAACTGGATTTAACGCTCCATCTGTAATCTCTATCTGCTAGTTTGCTTCATTTTCGTTTGCTTTCTCTTTATTGTGTTTATTTGAGTTGAGTTTTTTTTTCAGGTTGTTTCTCTCACCCCAAGTAATATTTTCTAATCTTGGCTTTTAGAGTGGTGGCTTAAAAAGTTCAAGTTCTCTTGAAACGCATTCTGGATTTCTTTAATCCATAATGGCTGAATAAGGAGGCTAACTTCTAAACTTTTTAGACCCATTCTAACTGACTTGTTTGTGTTTGCTGATTTGTTGGACTTTATTATTTTCTGAGTAAGTTTAGTTTTATGTAATTTCGAGTTGTTGTGTGTTTTTGTCTTTATCAGTTTCGATTCGAAAAAAAAAAACATTGTGGAAAAACCTGAGAATGGCAGAATATGGGGTTTTCTTAACTCTTGAAACGCATTCTCTCTAAATAAATCTGTAGTTTGTTTATTTCATGTTGTTTGAAGTGTCTTGTTTCTTGTTTTGTTCTTCATAATAAAGGTATATAGGCTGGAAACCTTAAGTCTGCGGGCTACTGGTCCTAAGGATTGTTGAAATATACAATCTTGACTCAGGTGTAACAACGCCACGTACCTCTTTTCTTGCATTTTGTGGGTCGATGATAAGATAATGATTGAATTAAGAATAACTCTTGGAAAATGATAAATGATGCATGGATCTGTGTGCTTGAAATGTTTATTGGTTTTCGCTTTGCTTTTGATTCCTTGCGCAACATTGAGCACTGAGCTATTATCACTGAGTTATTTGTTCACTTAGAGAAAGTTTATGTAATTTAAATGTTTCTTCAGATTTCAATGAATTCTAGAACTTGTTTGATGGTCACTCGAGGCGAAATCCTAGACTGTGCAACATTGGGGAAATGATTTAGGCCATCTTTGGACCGTTTGAGCCTTAATAGCCAACCTTGACTGAAATTGATCCCTAGTTACCCCTTTGAGCCTTTGTAAGCCTTTTTCTTTGTTAACTCACTAAAAGATTTCCTAACCTCAAATGAATTTGTTCCAAACAGTTTATCCCTTACCTATGAGCATGTAGATCGTTCACAATTAAATTTTGAGCTATGTTCTGGTTTTGGGAAGTTAGAGGAGGTTGGGATGTGTCATGAGCAATACAAGTGAGTTCTATTGTGTTTAAAAAAAAGAAAAAAGAAAAACAGAAAAAAACCAATCTGTACTTATCGTCCACGTACTTACACATTGAGGACAATGTGTTGTTTAAGTGTGGGGGAGGGGAAGTGTAAAAAAAAAAAAAGAAGAAAAAAAAAGAAAAAAAAAGAAGAAGAATAAGAGATCTATACCCTTAAGTGTTCTTAAAAAGAATGAAACAACAAAGTGTGGGGGTGTAGTTTTCTTTTGTTTTCTGCAAAAAAAAAAAAAAAGTTGAGTGTTCTAAATAAGTTTGGGGGAGTAACCTGGTGAATTGAAATGAAGTTGTGTTATAGGGTTGAGCTCTACATAGTCTTGAATGATTTATGTGTTTGTGGGTGATTTGAGCCAAATTATTATCCTTTATCATACCTTCACCCAAGCCAAACGTTACAAGCTTAATAAAGTCCTACTTGATCCTTGGTGTTGTGCATGTCTACATTAGTGGAGAGTGACTTGAAAAGCAGGCCTATGGAGTTCATTTATACACACATCTTCAATATTAAATATGATTCATTTTTATGCATAAACTCATCCGGGTTACAAGTGATTAGGTGAGAATGGCTCTACACACACACACTTGAGGAATTGAAGTGAAGCGAAACTAATCTTTGAGATAAAATTCTTGATCAAGTGCATTATTTTGAAGTTTTCCTTGGGTTATAATTAAGTACAATCTTTGAGGCCTATTTGCAAGATGAAGCATTTGTGTGTTTTAATTTTTTGTTGATTCTGTTTCGGTTTAGTTTTATTTCATATTGTCGTAGTTGCTCGAGGACTAGCAAAGTCTAAGTGTGGGGGAATTTGATAAGTGTCTATTTATATATCATTTTCATATCAATTCGTCCATGTTTCTTTGCTATATTCCTTGGTATTTTTATGTTTTTGTGTGGTTTTGATGTTTGTAGGAGTTTTGGAGCAACTTGCACAAAAATGGAGTAAAACCCTTCATTTTCACCTCTGCTAGTCAACCATCTTCTCGGATTTAATTGTATTGATATACAATGAACCCGATGACATATCATATACCGTTGAAAAGCTCTCGAAGTCTACTTTTTGGAGAAATTTACGGTTTATGAATCCATTCAGTGTACCGAAAGTTGTAATCAAAACAGTGTGAGAAGTGTAGAAATGTAATTCCACACATCACTGTAGCATGTATAATACGGGACACTGTAGCACGTTACTGTAGCAGAGTATTTAAACACATTTTAGGGTTTTATTTTCATAACTTGAAGGGGGGAGAACGTGGTGGAGGCTGAAGCTCTGGAATTCTTTCATCTCTTGGAGTTCTTGAAGGAGAAAGGAAGCTTGGAAAGAGGAAGAACTACAATCCAAAGAGAATTACATCAAATTTGCTAAGTTTTTCCCTTCCCTTTCATTTTCTGGAATGTCTCCATGTTGTATTGTATTTACCACGTTCTAAACATGTGTAACTGAATCTGAATTGGTTGAGGGTGATTTCAAAGCCCCTGATATGGTTTTTGTAAGTTGATTGTGTAAGGAATTGTTATCCAATTCTCTAATTGAAGTTGCTTGTATTCTCCCATATTTAATGCTTATGATTGCTTGCTGATTGTATTTGAGTGGCCAACTGAATATAATCTGGTTGTGATTTATTGCTAGACTAGAAATCTTGATCCGTAATTGTCTTGAATTTCTAATCATTAGTAGCAAAATTGTGATCAGAGATTACAATTGGAGAATATAACCTAAGTTAAATAATCCGAGCTTGTGTGTTTATTGCTTAGATCAACCTATCTTTCTTATCATAATGCATCCATTGAATTAAACTCAGAGAGCTTGTTCTAGGTTGTTTAATGGATAGAGATTAAATAAAGAGCTTGTTTTATTTAACAACAAAGTAAGGAAAGATTGGGGTAATAGAGCTTGTTATTATCTACGGTTGATAACTTCAATGCTGTAATTAGATGACAATTCCACAATTAATTCGCAAATCCATATCTTGTGGTAGAGAAGGATCCCTTAACCAGCTTTCTCCCATTGATTTTTCATTCAAATTTACTTTCTGTTTTGTTATTCTTTACTTGCATTCTTATTTCATTTAGTAAAGCATTCAACAAAAATCCCCCCTGTTTAGTTTATTGTTGCTGGAAATAACAAATTCAATTAGAATCAATCCTCGTGGGAACGATATCTTACTTATCACTTTATTACTTGTGCGACTAGTATACTTGCTAGTTTCGAACGCATCAAAAACAAAAGTATTATACTTTAACAATTTTTTATTTAATCCGCAGCAAAGTAGAAGATGAATTAGATTTCATTGCGGTAACAAGTGTTCAGTTAATAAACACTAGCCAATATGAAATGGGAGTATTAATTATTTGTTCATTAAGTTTTCGGAACGTGTACAGTTTTCCTGGAAATAATTAGGTAAGAAGATTTAGGCTTGATGTTTCATACATATGTAATCCGCACAAGATTTTCTGATTCTCATCAATATATAATCAACAACATAAGAACAGCTTAAACAAAGAGACTGTGATGAAATCAAAGAGATAAAAGATTGTGTACTTCATCAACTCTTTGTCAATTCTAACATAAAAAGACCAAGTAATAACATTCATATATATATTAATTATGTTCCTCCCAGAAAGATATGAAAACTTTTAAATAGATATTCCCCAGCATTTAAGAAAAATCAACACGTACAACCAGAGACGGAACCAGAAATCCCATTAAGGAGGGCAATTTCGTAGTGCAATACATATACAAAAATTTCTATAAAATAATATATAACATGATAAATAGAATTTTTTTATTACAAAAAGAATATGATTTTACTAATTTTATTATCAATTTTAATTTAAACTTATTAAACGTTGATAAATCTTATATTTATTTTCAATAGATTCCTAGCAGCTAGTATTCACAAAAAAAAAAATCTAATAATCCTACAAATAATGTAGTTTTCATAAACTATAAAAGAAGTAGTTTAATGGTTTTGGTAAGCCTTTTTCTACTAATATTTTTTGAGCTTAGATTAAAAATACATTTGATATCAAGCTAGCATTCACAAAAAAAAAAAAAAAAAAACTAATAATCCTGCAAATAGTATGATTTTCATAAACTATAATGGAAATAGTTTAATGGTTTTGTTAAGCATTTTTCTAATAATATTGGCTTAGATTATAATACTATTGAAATCAAACTGACTGCATTTATTTTTATATGAACTTTTAAGTCTTTTTCTGAACAAAAGGGACAACTCAGTTGCCTTTCCTAGGCCTTAATTGGCTCTGCTTACAACCAACATGTATAGTTTATAAGTTGGCTGCACATGTAATATTACTCTAACACTTAAACGAAGAAACTGAGAATTTGTATCGGAAGTTGGTGGTGTAACGAAAGGAGACCATTTGGCCTGATTTGAGTGGCTTTCCATCGTTGACAAGACACTGATCTGAGTTGGGGATATGCCTAAATATAGCAGGACTGATGAGGTTTGAGCTGGAGAAGCCTCCACAATTGAGATGGATATCGCTAATGGAACAGCCACTGGCACATGTGTTGGTTATTTCCACAACGTATGTTGGTATTCCACTTGGCTGCCTGGGTAGTTCCCCTTCTACTAGTGCAATATCGTTCTTTGAACAACTGTTTCTCCCCTCTCCTCATGCACATTATATACCCAAAATTTCAGATTATGATTTATCATGAATATACGTACAAGCCTCCTACTATAAGCAAGATCAATTAAAGAAAAATATTTGATACGTTGAATATCACATATATGTATAAGATATAATCAATCTTTGTCTATTCTCAAACTTTCAACGAATTATCTATTTCTCAGATCTAGTGAATAGTCAAGGAATGCATCAAATATAATTTATATTATTAAGATTAAACATCAAATATTTTACTTAAAGTATGCTCTTATATGCCATGCATACTATGCTGTTATTAAGTGCATATATGCACATGGATCCAAATTTTCTGCTTCAAATATGATCGTCGAAATGCATATGATGCACCAAGAGTTACATTGATGACATTAATCATGAGCATGCTTGCATGCGCTTGCATGGGTGTGTGTTAATGATAGTGATCATCATGCATATATGATAAGCAATAATTTTTCACACCAAAAAAAAAAAACACACATTGGATAATTTTCTTTGCATAAATACCGGAAAGTAGAAGTTTGCGAGGCATTGGCATTGACATGGGCGTAGTTGTCTTTTTTGCAGAAATTTTGGTTTGCGAATGTGAATGATAAATTGAAGCTGGAATCTTAGCATATTCTGGACCTGCAAAAAATTGAAAAAAGAAACAAAAAAGTAACAAAAGAATTATATATTCATTCATAAAAACTTAAATAAAATCAATTATAAACTAACCACTATGAGAAACAAGATAGAAAATTCCAGCAGTCAATGCAGCTAGAATGAAGAACAATTTTCTCGCCATTATTGTAAAACAGATTTGCTATTTGCTTTGATGTACTGGTTGAAGCAATAGAAAACAGTTCAATGCTATGAAACTCTTTGTGTTGCAATAGACTAATTTAAATGATACATCTATACATAAGAGAAGGCAAGCGAATCAATACAACTATTTAGTTCCAATTCACTGGTGTTTTCTTGTTTTTAAATCTGATATTATTAGGAAAACATCAGAAAATTTAACAGAAATTAATTTTAGGCAACTACTATATATTGTTTCTTATTTTAGGAAAAATTAGCGGAATTTCTGGTCATATTTAAACAATTTTCCAGACCCAATTCACGTGTTCTATAACAATATATAGAAATTAATTTAACTAATTTAATGAATTTATTGTTTAACGTTTGTTTTAATATTGGAAATGAAAGGTCTTGCAAACTTTACTATAAAATTATGAGCTATTATTGTCTATGTAATAGTAATTAATATCACAGTCACCCAGAGCAATAGGGAAGTTGCAAAAAGAAGCAATTGTTTAACAATCCCTTAACATGACCAAAAATATTTCTATATGTTGGCACTTCCGTTTTTGCACAAAAATTTTCCTCTCGTACACAAATTTTCAAATATATAAGAAAATTAATTTCCATATTGTTATAATATATAATTGATTTCTGTTCCCTGAATGATGTTTTTATAATATAATACTGTTAGAAAATATTTTTATAATTCAAATTTTAAAAAATAATTAAGAGAATTAAATTCTTTAGTAACTCTCTTTCGGTTTATTATTCTTTAGTAACTCTCTTTCAGTTTATTTCTACATAAAAACTTTTAATTTTCTATTAATTTTGAGCGTAAGTGAAGAGAGTTTTAAAAGAAAACTATAAATATTCTCTTATTTAATTTCCCAATTTAATACAATATTTATTTAAATAAATTTTGTAACCATTAATGATTTATAATAGAATTTATCATAAAAGGTTTTATTTCTAATGAAATGTTTTTCTACTTTAATATCTATTAATAAATATCAATTATTTCTTCATTCACTATAGAGGGTTTTGCAACTCAAAGAGTGTATATATCAATTAAATGTTTTTCTACTTGTGCTCTTGTGTAAGTTAATTTTTATGATATTATTATTTTGTTAATCCATATTTCTAACAAATACTAATCCTATATATAGAATTTCATTTTGTTTCACTTTCTTCAAATAGAACTTATAGAAGTAGATCTTATTAGAATAGTAGAGTTTTTAAAAATATAGCTTTTAATATAACTTTTATTAGAAAACCTAATGGTCGTCAAAACTTAAAAAAAAAAAACTTAAAAATAGTAGAGTAAATACGCTCTAAATTTTTTTAACTGCCATTTATGATAAAAAAATAATTTTGAAATTATAGCATCATTAACGATGATATAAGTTGTCACAAGTGACAATAACAAAAACTAATTGGATACAAACAGAACCAAATTATAGATGCCAAGTCATATCCAGATGCAGATAAATCAAAAACAAAATTATCAATCATACTCGTGCTTCGGTGCTTGATTTAACTTTTTTATTTTGATCAGTATAAAATTGTAGGTGATCCAGTAATATCAATAAATGAAATCTCAAGGGATGATCCACATACAATATAAAAATATAGCACATTTTTTACACAATAATTTTGTTTTCAGTACCTGTATCCATCTTTACCTAAACATTGACAATCATTGAGATGAGAATATAAAACTGTGAACATTATTTTAAAAAAAAAAAAGACTTAGCATAATGTGGTCTCGAGAGAATACTTAAAAAACAAACAAGTGATTATTGATTGCTTTTCTTATAAGTTGTTTGTCACTTACCGATAGAATTTGTAAATCAAAAACAGAATAATAAAAAAATAGAAAAAGCAACCACAACATAGTTGCTTTTTTTTCAAGCCGAAGGAAAGTGGAAGCAAATTTGTTTTTTGTTATTGGAGACGGTGATTTAAAAACCATATACTTTTGATGTAGCTATAACAAAATGATATGGGTAAATTTTATTTGTTTTCTAAAGATTTTGTTTAATTACAATAAAACCCTTTTGATTTTAAAATAGAAATAGAAAGTTAAAACTCAATACTAAAAGTCTATGATAAATTTAATGAAATTTAATAATGAATTTTAGGAGGGATCTAAATCAATGGAGATTAATCTCTCAATTGTAAGGAATGTTTTCTGATGAATTTTAATCTCCATTGAATCCAATTATATATTGATTTTATCTAATTATTAGATGAAATCAACAAACATTTAAAACATCTGTGGCTTGCTATTGAAATATTTCCACTGGATTTGCCAAAAATCTCTCACAATGTTCTCAAAACCTTCTTTTCAACTTCCTTTTCAGTAAGACTTGCCTGCTTGGTCTATAATCTATTTGCTTTTTCATAATAAATAAACTATTTATATTTACATTAAATATAATAAATATATAAAAGAATTCAATAGTATTAGAATATAATATGTTCCATCTTTCAGATTAAAAAATGTAAGGTACATTTCTTCTATAGTGATCTAATAAAAACCACAAATCAAGCAATAAACTATCTACGAAAATATCTAAACAATCAAACATGTATTAACACATGGGAGATTATTTGTTTTGTAAGGTTGAACTTGATTAAAAAAATAACGATTTGTTATTTCTTTTAAAAAATGAAAATCATAAGAATTAACCAAAATTCAAGTCTTATATGGTCAGGCATGCATAAAGTTGTCGAGACTTGATGGACTCTCTAAAACTGGATAGTATTCTAATGTTGCCAGTTAAAGATAGAATCTGATGAAATAATAATATATTTAACTGTGGTGTATTGGACTAATATTTGGGAAAGTTAAGTTAAATTTGTTACTTAAATAAGAAGTTGGTAAGAGTATATAAATTTTAAAACTCTCCTGTCAAAATTAATTTTTATTTTTTTATATTTAAAAAAATTAACTTCAGCATATTATATTTTGCTGTTTATAATTTTTCAGCAAAATTAAAAATAAAGGATTACTATTATTATTATTATCTGTACAAGTGTATAAAAATACGTAAAGGAGTTGGGTAGTGGAGTGGAGTAGAAAAAGGGAAAGTTAAAGGTAGGTGCAAGAGGCATTAGCAGGGTTTTGGACTCATTTTGACCGGTGTCTGTCTGTGCAGTCCTTTAGTTGATACTCCTTTCTTGCGAAGTAGTAGAGTAGAGGAAGGAGGGTGACTCTGGTGCTGTTGCTGGTGCTGGTGGGGTTTGGTGCTGTGGTACTGGTACTGTCGTTGTTGTCTGTCCAAGATCTCACCCAAAACGCATCGCATTACGCACTCCTACTTGCTCCACCCTAATGTACCTCTCTTCCTAACCCTAGAATCCTAGATTCTCCCTCAGATCTACCTAATATCTTCTCTACATTTTCATTATTTCCTCTTTTCTACCTTCACATTCCCTCTCTCCATCAAGTGCCATGGACGCCACCACTGCTGCTGGTGCCAGTGGCGGTCACCGCTTCCGAAGGATTACTCGTCACTCGTTTGCCCATTGCAAATTGGACCCCGTCGTAAGTTTAATTTATTTTCATTTCTTTGTGTTTTTATTTTTAAAATTTTGTTGACTGTTGACGTAATGTATGCGGAAAGAGAAGAGGAGTTGAAGACATGTTTTGTTATGGTTTGCGTTTGTGCTTTGATATGATATGCGTGATGGTAAGTTTTGTATATTGCGAGAGAAATGGTGTTGATAGTTTGTTTGAGGTCTGTGGAAGTTGAGATTGGGCGATGCAAGCTTAGTTTTATTGCAATGTGAGTGAGGCATTCTAGGTTTTGGTTTTTACAGCTTGATGAGAATTTGGAGCAGTGGCCTCATCTAAATGAACTAGTTCAATGCTATAAAAGTGATTGGGTCAAGGATGAGAACAAGTATGGTCATTATGAAAGTGTCAGCCTGCCCAGTTTTCAAAATCAGATTTTTGAAGGCCCTGATACTGATATTGAAACAGGTAAACTAATCATTCTCTCTCTCTCTCTCCCCCTCCCCTTTGTAAGATTAAAAAAAAGGCAAACGGGGACTTTTCGTTGTTTGCGTGGTTGGATTTTCTCAGCGTCAAATTGTTTTATGTTCAGCGTTTGTGTAATTACTTTGACATAACTCTTTACGCAGAAGCTCGACTTGCTAATGCAAGGCGAGGCAAGGCTGAAGATGGTACTGATGATGACACACCAAGTACCTCTGGAAGACAATATACGGATGCTTCTGATGTTTCAAAGGTTGTGCATTTGGAATCTTGGTTTCCTTGACATCATTGCGGCTTTCTTCTTCTTTTTTTTTCCCCACTTTGCAAATTTAAGGATTTTTTCTTATTCATTCCTGATGATGTTGACTTTTTCTTTTGTATGTAATTTGTAGCATTTTGGTCAATCTCCCCTCCCTGCTTATGAACCAGCTTTTGATTGGGAAAATGAGAGATCAACGACATTTGGTCAGAGGATTCCAGAAACCCCTATGTCACAGTACGGCAGGTTTAAAATCTTAATCTTGTTGTATGGCATACCTGTTACAGTCTTAATTGTCTCTATATTTATATGTTAGTGAAATACAAGCTCGAATTCTTATGTATAAAAATAAATATCTGCAATAGTTTGTAGCAGAATTTTTTAGTTTGTTTTCAATATATCTAATATGAGCATTCCTTCTAATTTCCTTCAAATTCCTTTGGGTGTTCTCAGTGGGTTGAAGATCTCTGTGAAAGTTTTGTCTCTAGCATTCCAAGCTGGACTAGTTGGTAAGTTTTATATTTATTGTTTCTCTGTTGCTTTTCTATTTTGACAAGTTTTAGCTGTTTCAGGATTTCTGACTTAAATCACTCTCTCTCTCTCTCTCTCTCTCTCTCTCTCTCTCACAGAGCCTTTTTATGGTACAATTTGCTTGTATAATAGGGAGAGAAGAGAGAAACTGTCTGAAGACTTTTATTTCAGAGTTACACCAACTGAAATGCAGGATGTAAGCCATAAAATCCATTAGTATTTCTTTGTTTAACCCAATCTTTCAATGGTTTTTTTGTTTTTGTATATCAATTGAGTTTTGCTGACATCATGACTAAAGATTTTACTTTTCCTTCTACCATTGCCAGGCTAAAACATCTGGCGAACCTCGTGGTATATTCTATTTGGATGCTCCATCAGCGTCTGTTTGTCTGTTAATTCAATTAGAGAGACCTGCCACTGAAGAAGGTGGAGTTACTCCATCTGTTTATTCACGTAAAGAACCTGTATGTCCAAAAATATCCATTCATTTCTTTCTTATTATTCACATCTCGTAACTAATTAACTTTTCCTTTTCTTACTGAAGGAAATTTTTTTATCTCTTTGTTTCTGAATCAAGACCACATTTCACATATTTCTTTAGTTCCTTTCTAGCACAATAAATTATTATCTTTTTTTGGCATAAAAAAAATCCAGCTGATTACATTATTAGAATTATTGGTGCATGGCACTATAATCAGGTTGGTACATTGAACTTTTGCTGAAATAGGATGTAATCTTAATATGATTAATTCCTATCTGGTGTTTAATTCAGATTCTCTCTGCTCCTGCATGTCGTATTTTTTCTCGATTTGTGGTGGGTCATAATTGTGTAGAGACCATGTCAATTTTCTAAGTGTTGCTTCATTCTATGTATCACATTATTTACAATGATCTATTCTCTTTTACAAGCTTTGTTTATTGAAGTTATTTTATTACAGTTACTTGACGTTTTAATATCCTTTGGGTAATAAGTGGTGGTATCCCCTGAAACTACTTAATCCATCATTTAAAAAAATTGTGCTTGGTGTCGGAGGCTAGTGTAACTTTAGTAACCATTGCGAAGTAAATGGTAGTTTAGAAAGTTAGTACATTTGAAGTTAACTGTGGAATATTAAAAAGTACTATGTCTATATTACAGAATTTATGAATTGTATTTTTGTATGATAATTGCAATTTTGTTCACCTATCTGATTTCTGAACAGGTGCACTTGTCAGAGAGAGAAAAGCAGAAACTGCAGGTGTGGTCTCGAATTATGCCTTACAGAGAGTCCTTCGCGTGGGCAATTGTTCCATTATTTGATAACAACATTGGTGCAGTTTCTGGTGGGTCTGCTTCCCCCAGCAGTCCTCTTGCTCCAAGCGTGTCTGGGTCAAGTTCCCATGAGGGTGTGTTTGAACCCATTGCAAAGATCACATTGGATGGGAAACTTGGTTGTTCGAGTGGAAGTTCGATTGTAGTTGAAATATCCAACTTAAATAAAGTAAAGGAGAGCTATACTGAGGAGTCACTTCAGGTATGGTGGATTCCCATGCTTAGGCATCTTTTTGTAGCTGTAATGCTGTTGTTACTGGGGCTTATAATTTATGTGAGGCAATTGCTAGCATCTAATGCAGCTGGTTGAGTCATACAAATTAGAACGTCAAGTAATATAAAAGATGGTACCTTTTGGTTTGCGGAAGGCCAGACGCTAATATGTTTTCATCAGTTAGGTCTTTATGGCTCCATCTAATATTCTGTATATTTTGGGGTTCTCCTGCTATTATAGGATCCTAAACGCAAGGTTCATAAACCAGTGAACGGTGTTTTAAGGCTGGAAATAGAGAAGCACCAAACAGGCCACGCTGATTTGGAAAATATCTCAGAAACTGGCAGTGTCACTAATGATTCCGTTGATCTAGCTGACCGTGTTACAGATTTGACATTTAATAAGTGCCCCAGTAATGGTTCAGATGGGCCTCAGGCTAGCAACTCTAGGTGGAATTTCAGTGATGGGAAAGAAGCTCCTGGAAATGGATCAAATGCTCCAGAATTTAATGCCGATGATGTAAGTGCAAGACCATTCTTTTTATCTTGTCTTTGAATTAGCTATCATATTCTAAGTAGGGTTTACATCTCTGCTCAATATTTCATTGCAAAAAATCAAGCATTTCTTTATTTTGGTTTCTTTTTGAAGTGGATACAGCCCTCATTTAGTTGATTACATTTGTAAATGTTGCTGTCAAGTAATTTGTTGTGAGTTTCTTTTGTTTGCCTTCCCTCAGGTGGATAAAGTCAGATAACTATGAATGAGGGTTTCTTTATTTTAAAAAATATATTTTAAATCCGTTTAATAAGTAATGTCCTTTGATTTTCTCTTGTTCATCTGAGTTCTAAATTGAGGTTTACGTCCAAATCCTATGCTGGTAGGCATGAAACTTATAGGATGTATTTCTCCCAAGTAGGTGGTTGCAAGAAGTTGAAACCTTATTCATCTTTTTGTGATAGAGAAGAGAATTGCATGAATTCGAGTTTGAATGTGACACTGAAGACAGCTTTAGCACTTTTAGTGTATTTTGCACATTTTTAACGCATTATGAAGGCTGTCTAAATTAATTGTTCACTTTCCAAGGCCTCATTCCACACTTGAGATTTCTAAGTTGGAATGGTTATCCTCACCTGTTTATGTTGTTTACACATGTTTTCCGCTACTTTTTATCTGTCCTCTTGCTAGTTGAACTGGTTTATTAGATATTACAATGCTATCTATTTTTAAAATTTTTAAGATGAAAGGTCACATCAAGTTGTGGTTTCCCTGTCATGATCAATAAGTTACGTATCCACATGCATTGAAAGGAAGCCGACTAAAATTAGGGTCCTGATAGATCCATGTTCATATCATGGTGGGCTATCCTATATATGTGTTTTCTATTTTGGTCCTTGAAGTCTTTACTGGTTGTTCAAGCTAAGTTCTAAAATGAGGAAGGAAGACCCGGAGTTTTTGTTGATTCTTTGTAAAGCTTCTGGGTCGCTTGTTTTGGACACCTGGTCCTCTTTGTAATCTCTTCATTCTCGATTTTTAACTTGCCCTTTTTCTTTTCCTTCTCCCTTAAAGAAGGCAGAAAAAAAAGGAAGTCGAACTCTAGGTATTTCATGAAAGATTTGATAGCTATAATCCTGCAGTCCTTTTGAATGATGTGTTTCATGCACCTCTAATTTTACTAAACCACTCATCCTAATAGTTACATTGGTTAACTCTCAGTTTCAAGCTTTTGACTTCCGCACCACAACACGAAATGAGCCTTTCTTGCAACTTTTCCATTGTCTTTACGTGTATCCCTCGAGTGTAAGTTTGAGTCGGAAGAGGAACTTGTTCATCCGGGTTGAACTTCGGAAGGATGATACAGATGTTCGTAGACAGCCTTTAGAGGTAAATTTGTGGATTGGTATTCTATTTTTAGAGCAGTTTGCTTGTAAAATTCACTGTACCTATTTTAACGGGTGTGACTAATGTAATTAGGCAATGTATCCAAGGGAGCCAGGATTGTCCCTCCAGAAGTGGGCACACACACAAGTTGCTGTTGGGGCTAGGCTTGCCTGCTACCATGATGAGATTAAAGTTTCTCTTCCTGCTATCTGGACACCACTGCATCACCTTTTATTCACTTTCTTCCATGTTGATCTACAAACAAAACTAGAAGCTCCAAAACCAGTAAGTCATATATATAATATTTTTACCTTTTTATTTTTTAATGGTGCCATGTTGCCTATGTTGTTTTTCTTAGCTCCATGCTAACCACGTGGGGCTTCTTCAGTTTTTATTTTCATTTTCATTTATGTTTTATTTTTAATATACTCTATATGAATAATCCTTCTATGCATTTACTTTCCAGGTAGTTATTGGATATGCGTCACTTCCATTATCTACACATGCTCAGTGAGTATATTCTTTATATGTTGTCTTTAATTCCTGTTTGTTGAAGAGCTCAGAAAAATAGTTTTTTTTTTCCCCTTTTTTAGTTCCTGTGTGTCTAATCGTTGTTGTTTTTTTAAATTCATTTATCATATGTCTGCCTAGGTCAGTTGTCATTATGTTTGATTGACTCTCAGAACAATTTGACAAGGAAAAATGTCCACTATATGTTTTCACTGGGATTTTCATTTAATTTGAGTACTATAATTTGAGACTTGCGACATGCATGCAAACACAACATAGCATAGTTGGTGTTACTATTTAGTTAATAGATTGTGGAATTCAAACACAAGACCTTTTGGTTAACTTATCTTCAAAACCACGTTGAATGCTTTAGTCCCAAAAGTTTAAGCTTTTAGGGAAGGGTTCAATAATAATATTTTTTTCTAACAGATTGAATTCTAGTTTTTAGTTTACAGTGGAATTCATTTTGTGCTTGCAAATTTTAGATATAGCTTCAAAGAATTTGATCTCGCTGAGTGATTCTTTGGTCAATTTGAATGATCTTGCAAATTATTTTATTTTTAACAGCTTGATTATAGATACTCTTCTGATGTATTGCTGCTGATCACAGGTCATCTAACATCTATAAGATAATGTTTATTTTCAGGTTGCGATCTGAAATTTCCTTACCAATAGTGAAAGAGCTGATACCACATTATCTCCAGGATACGGGCAAGGTATGTGTGCAAGACATATTCATTTTATTATGTGTTGTCATCAGGCGGGCAGCTCTTATTTTGTGTGGAATAAATTCCGTTTTGATTACTGTGGACTGAAAATAGTATTTTAAATCAGCAGCTACCTATTTTTGCTTTATGACCTAACATTTTCAGTTTATGTTCTGGATGATTATTTTATTTTGGTAGGAGAGGCTTGACTATCTGGAAGATGGAAAGAATGCGTTTAAATTGCGCGTGAGACTTTGTTCATCTTTGTACCCTGTTAACGAGCGCATTAGGGATTTCTTTCTTGAATATGATAGACACACCCTTCGAACAAGCCCACCTTGGGGTTCTGAACTTCTAGAGGTATTCTTTGTTTTGTATATTTTACTTTCATCTGAATTTTTTGCATTCTTGTTTATGTATGGAATATTTCTTAAACAGTCTCATTGGTTCCCCTCCCTTCCCTCTTCTCCTTCACCCCACCCCACCACCACATCCCCTGCCCCCTCCACCGCGCCCCCCCTCCTCTCCCTTTCTTCGTAAAGCTAATAAACATACACAAACTGACATACGTAACAAAGAAATCAAGGCCAGGAAGGTTCCTGTTATGATAGTATGGTTTTATTTTATGTCTGTGCATGTTCCTGTGTCCTCTATATCTCCTCCCTTTTGGAATTCAGGATTGTTTTTGGTTACTCTTGGCTTACCAGCCTGAATGTTGATAGAGACAATATCGTAAGTCTTAATGTTGTCTCTTATCAATAGCTCCATTACCGGTCATCTCTTGATTTCCTTTCAACATAATAACAATAACAGTGAAATGATAAAAAGGACACTTTGTCAAGCCACTGGGAAAAAAAGGCTCACACACTGAGAATAGAGGTGGAATTGGGGCTTGGACAGGGAAGAGGCTTTAAAATATGGAAACTTCTGTTGTCATTCTGGATTCTTTTGGTTATCAGTATGTCTTAAATTCTCTCAATATTGCATTAGACCTTTATATAATCATAACACAAGTTTTTGTGAGATTTGTTATCTACTTGGAAGCTAATTCCTTTTGTTTTACCTCCTGTTACACCTATTTATATTGCATAAAATTGAATGGGATTTTGTAGACCTGATTTGCATCATTTTACTTGCAGGCCATTAACAGTTTGAAGAATGTTGATTCCACTGCTTTGCTTCAGTTTCTTCATCCAATTCTGAATATGCTTCTCCATCTGATAGGCAATGGTGGAGAAACTCTTCAGGTATTAAGATAATTATTTTCATTATTTTATTTTATTTTTTGGTCTCACTTTTCTTCCTCTAGCATTCTGATAACTTTTTTCAACATTTTATTGCCTCTGGCTTTTTGATGTGCATTGCCATTTAAATTGTTGTTTTCTCTGGTGCTTCAGGTTGCTGCCTTCAGAGCCATGGTTAATATCTTAACTCGGTATGATTTACATTGAGTAGGGATGTAATTTATCATATTTAAAGTATTCCAACATTAGTTTCTGGAAGATATTGTACCTTTTAAGCAGTTTGAGCGCTTATTTTCTTAGTATACATATTTCACATGGCAGTTTGAAAAGCACTTGTATTATAAGAATTAACTTAACGGGACAACCTTAAGGGTTGTGCTTAACTGTAAAATTTCTTGGTTTCACCCAGAGGTCAATAGTTCAAATTGCCGTGCCACCACCTACTTAGGATATATATTTCCCACAGCTTTCCTGGCTACTAAAGTTATGTGGTCTCGAAGTAGCTCTCAATTTAGAACTTGGTAAACAAGAGAAAGGCCGTTAGATTTAGGCTTTAGCTACGGTGCATCGGTTGTACCGGTGCACCACTTTTTCAAATTTTTGTAATTTTAGTGTAAAAGTTGTAAATCATTGTATAAAAATCGTAAATGTGAAAAAAAAAGTTGTAAATGAAAAATTGTATAACTATTTTTAATTTTTTGTAAACTAGTGTAAAAGTTGTAAATCATTGTATAAAAGTCATAAATGTGAAAAAGTATTCATTTACAACTTTTTTTTCTACATTTACGATTTTTATACAAAGATTTACAACTTTTACACTAACTTTACAAAAAATTGAGAAGTGATGCACCGGTACATTGCATGTACTGTAGAATGACCCTTAGATTTATGATTAAAAAAAAAAAGTTACTAGTAAATCCCGTACATTTGCTTTCGTTTGCTATTAATGTGGGCCTCTATTATATGTTTTAAATAATCCCTTGGACTGATATCAAGTGCATGTTTGCCTAGCTTTTGTGTTTTTAATTTCTGATTGTGGTTTGCATATTAATGTTTAGTAATGGATTGGAGTCTATCATGTAGGGTGCAGCAGGAATCAGTTGATGATGCTGAACGAAATCGTTTTCTTGTCAACTATGTCGATTACGCTTTTGATGATTTTGGGGGTCGTCAACCACCTGTTTATCCTGGTTTGTCTACCGTGTGGGGTAGCTTGGCTCGCAGTAAGGTACAACTATCTAACGTTTTATGCTTATTTGTGAGTGTTATCTCATTGCTATAACAATTATCTTGTACTTTGTTTTATTGTGTCACAATTATTACAATTATTCTTTCTTGAAACATATAATCTTAAAAGGAATGTAAAGGTTTCCTTTAAGAGATGATACCACAGTTCTCGTATGAAACTCAGTGTTTTTTATTTAAATCATTAATCATCTTTGTGATTGTAAATAGCTCCCTTTTGGCATTTCAAGTAAATTCAGTAGGCAATTGGGCCTTTGATTGTCTTCTCTTGCTGTATGATTTGATTTTTTTAGATTCCACTTGCTTCCCATTTTTCTCTCCTTTTAAAAAGTTTCTTGTTTCTCTTATCAAAAGATAACAATTTCCAAATTGCTCCATAACGCGTGAATTATGGGCATTTGTTTCAACATTTTGAAGGAATTTCGTTTCTCTTCTTGCGGATTGTAAAAGCTTTGTTTAGAGCTGATTTTCTTCTTTTCTTCTTTTCAGTTCTCTGATTAATGACTTATTGTGCAGGCTAAGGGTTACCGTGTAGGACCAGTATATGATGATGTTCTGGCAATGGCTTGGTTTTTCCTGGAGTTAATTGTCAAATCGATGGCATTGGAACAGACTCGTGTTTTCTATCATAGTCTGCCCATAGGTAGGTCCATATACTAGGAAAGCTCATTTCAAGCATCTAAACAGTGGCTTTCATCATTTTAGATTTGAGCAAAGCTTTTGGCATTGTGTCTCTGTCTTTATTTTGTGCGACTTTCTTTTCTTATATGGTGATCTATATTATCTCTTACATGATTTTAATATTTATTTATTTTTATTTTTTGCTGCTATGTAAGTTGTCTAGTGTATATTTTGATTTAGTTTTTCTTTCTACTTCAATAGTTGCATTCACTATATCTTGTTTATGTTTTCTGATACATCAACTGTAATATACATGGTGGTACATTTAGAATGTGGAATGACAACCAAATGTTATAATAGAAAATAAATTGTTGAATCAATCTTTTTGTTGAAAATTTTCTCATTTTTTCTTTTGTGATATAGGTGAAGATGTTCCCCCAATGCAACTGAGAGATGGTGTATTTAGGTGTATAATGCAGTTGTATGATTGTCTTCTGACAGAAGTCCATGAGCGCTGTAAGAAGGGTTTAAGCTTAGCAAAACGTTTAAATAGCAGTTTGGCCTTCTTTTGTTATGATCTTTTGTCCATCATTGAACCTCGGCAAGTTTTTGAACTGGTATGCTTTTCAATTGTTTTCCTTGTTTAGAATTTGGCAATGACATGTTCTCTCCTATGTGAATTATCCATCTGTACTTTAGCATTTGGACTAATATGAATTCAATTATTCTGTTCCATAATTTGTTGGAGAAGTTGCTTGGTCAATGTATATCCAGGTGGAATATTAAGATACCTTTAATTCACAAGTTGGAAAATTCACTTTTTAATTGTCACATATTTTTAGTATATCCTTGGTAGGCTATTGGAGAACTTGAATAAATGTCAGACACATGAACCCTACAGAATTTATGAGGACTTAAACTAGCTGACATCTTTTTGTGTTTTGATGATAATGTGAAATCCTAGTTTTCAGATCTACTCTGACTGCATAAATCCAATGCAGTACATTATACTGTTCATCAGTTCATGGTATATTAATCCCAAAATTTTCAGTATTTTGGTGGACTTATACAGATGGATGATAATATTTTGGCTGTATAGTAGAAAGCTAGACTGTAATTATTGTGGAATATAAAGTGAAGGCTTTGATTTTCTGGGTCTTATTTTTATTTGACAAGAACTTGTCAAGTGAAAAAATATTGCATCAAGGGATATATATTTCCATTGTTTTGTAGGGGTGTGTGTGTGTGTGTGTATATACATATATATATATATATATATATATATATATATATTTTTTTTTTTTCTACTTTACCTATCTATTCTTTTACTGCTGTAGGTGTCCTTGTATCTGGACAAGTTTTCTGGGGTATGCCAGTCGGTTCTGCATGAGTGCAAGCTTATATTCTTGCAGATTATATGTGATCATGATCTTTATGTGGAAATGCCAGGGAGAGACCCTTCAGATAGGTGCTTTTTCAATCGAAACCTTCTCCTTTTATAATACTTACTAGTGTCATATGGTGTCTTTCATGTATTGGGAACTCATAAGTTCAATACACATTAGTAAAATGTATGGTTCTTAGTTCAGTTACTCTAGTTATCTTTCCAACTGCATTTTAGCTTGACTAAACTCATTTAAATGTTGTAGGAATTACCTTTCATCTGTCTTAATCCAGGAGCTTTTCCTTACTTGGGATCATGATGATTTATTGCAACGAGCAAAGGTGAGTTCTGTAAAATTAATTGAACGAGCTTGTGACTTAATTAATCATCTGTAGTCAGAGTTGGTGGCTTCATATTTGGGTCTATTTCCATAGTTAAGACTGTTTCTTTACTTGGACTAAATACACTATTATGCTTGTGAAGTGTGTATATATGTAAATATCTGGACGGTCGTGAGATTGCAATTTGCAAGTCATATGTGTTATTTACATAGGCTGTTACATTGAATATCAATCATTGAAAGTGAATTCATTCGGTGGTCTAAAAACGATGTCAAATTTATATAAAAATTGTGGTACAATTGAACCTGCCCCAGGCATCTATTATATGTAATTGTTTTATCTTAACATATGCTTTTGCTTAGTGTAGGCAGCTAGAATCTTGGTGGTCCTCTTGTGCAAGCATGAGTTTGATGCTCGATACCAAAAGCCTGAGGATAAGCTATATATTGCTCAGCTATATTTTCCTCTTATTGTCCAGGTAAATAGTATTATCCATTTTTTTAAAAGCTTGGTGTATTTAATATAAACTGCATCTTCTCCTAGTGGAATAATTCATTTTTATGTTTCCCAAAACCAAGTTTAATGGAATGGTCTTTTTAGCATACACCAGATTTTATTCCATAAACAGCATCTCTGTGTATGTAGGTTGTTTTCTTTATCTTGTTGCTCATACCACATTTCTCAATCTTCCCTATAAATAATCGATTACGGGAGTCCCAAGTATACTTTGGGTATATTTTGTTGTGGTACAACTATCATGTACCTGGGAAAAGCTACCTGTCCTTTGTCAAATAAAAATAAAGAATATAGGGAGACAACCTACTTAAAGAACTCATGGTTTCCAGTTCAGGAAGAGGGATTGTAATGAAAGCAAACAAAATCTTGACAATAGAATTGAGTTCTTTCTCTTCTCCCCCTGATCGGTTCAAAAACCTTAACACAAGCGGGCACTCTGTTCTTCAAATGACTGCAAAGATATAGATGAAAATATAACAGTGACAAGTAATGAATCACTTGAGTATCATTACTGATAGCTTTCTCTTGTAATAGCCATTGGGTACTTTCTATTTATTTGGGTGAGAGTAAATGTGGTGAGGTGCACTGACAGGGTGCCTGTTACCCTGCCCAACAATAATTTCTTCTAATTTGTATATGATGTACCTTATTCGATGAATTTTGTGATCTGTGCAGATCCTAGATGAAATGCCCGTCTTTTACAATCTAAATGCTGTTGAAAAGCGTGAAGTTTTAATTGTTGTATTGGAAATCGTCCGGAATTTGGATGATTCATCACTGGTTAAGGCTTGGCAGCAAAGCATAGCTCGAACTAGACTGTTTTTCAAACTCATGGAGGAATGCTTGGTTCTGTTTGAGGTAGCTGTTAATTTGAGCATTCGTGTTTTTTAATATGTACTTTTTCCTTTAAGCTATTTACATGATGGGATCAAGGCATGCTTTTCTTCATTTGTGTTTACACTATATGAGTATCTGCAGGGACCTTTTTAAGTTTGAAAATTTGTTATTATCGACCTAATTTTCTTATAGATTTATCTTAGGATTTTAGTCTAATATACTAAATTGCCTTTTTTTTCGTGTTCTGTGAATGTCCTTATTCATAAAAGTTAGCAGGTTCCCGTATAGTATGTAATATGGAAAATCATGTGAAAAGTATTATTTTCTTCATGATGTCTAATTTATTTTGGTTAAAACTGCTGCTCTTTATTACCAATTAACTAAGTTTGCATGTTGTACCTTTCAGCACAGAAAGCCAGCGGATGGAATGCTTTTGGGTGCTAGTTCTCGCAGCACTGTTGGTGAGGGTCCTGGTTCTCCCAAGTACTCTGATAGACTCTCTCCTGCAATCAATAATTACTTGTCTGAGGCATCAAGACAAGAAGTTAGAGTGAGTTAAATGTCATTATTGCTCTTAATTTCAAAAGTTAATGCTTTCATCTTTGGTTTGTGGTTGGTTCTTTTTATATGCTACTTGCTTGTGCTGTTATCCTTAAATCATTATTTTTCATTGATCATTAAGGTTTTACTATCTCGCTTTGCTTTTCTGGATTTAGGAAATTTGTCCTTTATTTATCCTCAAACCTCTTCAATCTTTTTAATGCAGCCCCAGGGAACACCTGAAAATGGTTACTTGTGGCAGAGGGTCAATTCCCAGTTAAGCTCCCCTAGCCAGCCGTATTCCTTGAGAGAAGCTTTGGCTCAGGCGCAGTCTTCTAGGATTGGAGCTTCAGCCCAGGCACTTCGAGAATCCTTGCACCCAATTTTGCGACAGAAGTTGGTAAGATTTTGTATTAATTGTAATTTTTTTGTTTGATTACTCTTTAGAGCTGCCATTTAATTTCCAAATTATTAATATGGTCATATTATGGGTTTGTTTTATTTATTTATTTATTTTTTTACCAATTTGGGAAGCTAATAGTCTTCACATCAACTTCAGGAACTCTGGGAAGAAAACCTCAGTGCTGCTGTTAGTCTTCAGGTTTTGGAAATAACTGAGAAATTCTGCTTGATGGCGGCATCTCATAGCATTTCAACCGATTATGGAAAACTTGATTGCATCACGGCCATAATTATGAGCCTCTTCTCGCGAAACCAACCAGTCACTTTCTGGAAATCTTTCTTTCCTGTCTTCCATCATGTTTTTGATCTTCATGGGGCGACACTAATGGCGAGGGAGAATGATCGCTTCTTAAAGCAAGTTGCCTTCCATCTTCTTCGTCTTGCAGTTTTTCGAAATGATAGCATCAGGAAAAGGGCTGTTGTGTGCCTCCAGATACTCGTGAGGGTAGGCTCTTTGAGATTTATAGATTTGCTGCTGCTGCCCTTCTCACTGGCTCAAGTACATTATTTCTTTCATTTTTGCAGAGCTCGTTCTACTTTATGCAGACTGCAAGACTGAGGGTCATGCTCACTATCACGTTGTCAGAACTTATGTCTGATGTGCAAGTTACCCAAATGAAAGCTGATGGAACACTAGAAGAAAGTGGAGAAGCAAGGAGACTTCGAAAATCGTTGGAGGAAATGGCAGATGAGGCTAAGTGCCTCAGTTTATTCAAGGAGTGTGGACTTCCTGAGAATGCTCTGTTGGCTATTCCAGAAAAATTTTCAGAGAATCGGTGGTCCTGGTCAGAAGTGAAATCTCTGTCTGACAGTCTTCTTCTGGCCCTGGATGCTAGCCTGGAACATTCACTTTTGGTAAGTTTGGAACTATATAAGATTTGACATTTGATAGCACTGAGATCCTTTTCCTTTATTTGGAGGAGGGGGCTGATGAGGCAAGGGTTCGACACTGTTTAAACAGTCCCTAGGTTCCTTGATGTCTTTTCAATTCATAGTAGGTTCCTCAACAAGATAATAAATGCAGTTGATTGGTGCAGTGGCATATTTTGGCAATTCAACTGCTAAAGGATCTTCTTATTATAAGTGGAAAGATAGAATTCCTTTGAAATTAATAAAGATTTAGTTATGCCTCTGTTCCTTTCATGATTGCCGCAGTATAGTGTTTTTGCTATAAGCAAAATGCTGCTGTGCGCCTCAGATTCTTTATTATTTTCTTCTACTGTGCAACTGTTAGGAAGAAGCATGGCTTCTTTAAAAGTGTTCCATTTTGACTTCTTCCTGTTGTGTTCAAGAGGACCTGAAACATGTGGCAATGTATACACAAGGGTTAAGATTGACTTGCATGATTCTTATTTGCTGTTAAACTACTAGGACCGTTCTCATCTTGGGTTCATCAGTTGTGACAGCTTTGAGAAAATTGATTATTCTTCTGGAATGTGCATAGAATCGGAGGATAGATTCCTGGTCCCAAACCATCCTATGCCACCATAATCTTTATACGTCTGGTGCTATTTCACTTACATTTTGAATGTCTTTTGTATTGAACTAAAATTGTGTTATTTTCATCTTTCTCACAGGGTTCTGTAATGACTATGGATAGATATGCCGCTGCTGAAAGCTTCTATAAACTTGCAATGGCATTTGCCCCTGTCCCAGACCTTCACATAATGTGGTTGCTTCATTTATGTGATGCACATCAGGAAATGCAGTCTTGGGCTGAAGCTGCACAGTGTGCTGTTGCTGTTGCTGGTGTTGTCATGCAGGTAGCTTGTTGTTTAGGATGCTTGCAAAGCAATTTAACTGAAATACTCCTAATATGATATTTAGGATCTGAGAGTTTCTAGTCCAAGTGCTAACATTTCCTACAAATTGATATATGAAGTGCATTCTCTTTTAACACATGCTACAGGAGTTACATGGACTACTACAATTACTCTGTTAAAACTCCTAAACCATGCTTTTCTATTATTGTGGTTTTGCTATAAATATATTTGTTAAATTTTCTGTCAAAAATTAAAAGCTACCCCCTGATATTTCTTTACGTACTATTGATTTATGGTACACCGCTTTTACCGTTTTTTATATGTGGGTGAAATGCAATCTTAGTTTCTTATCATTATATCTATGTGTATTTGTGTGCACGCATGTCTGAGATTTCAATTGATTGAATGTGTTCAAGCTTTGTTGCTTGATACAGTTGGGCTAAAAGTTGAGCTTTTCTACAGTCTGGAAAGATAACTCACTCCATAATGCGCAGGGTAATTCTTATTGTGCATAGTGTCCATTTTTTCACTAATCTTTCTGATATATTTGCTGTAGGCCCTTGTGGCTAGAAATGATGGTGTTTGGAGCAAAGATCATGTGGCTGCTCTTCGTAAAATTTGTCCTATAGTCAGCAGTGAAATCACAGCTGAGGCATCAGCAGCTGAGGTGGAGGGTTATGGTGCTTCAAAGCTCACAGTTGACTCTGCTGTGAAGTACTTGCAGCTGGCAAATAAGCTTTTCTCTCAAGCTGAACTCTATCATTTCTGTGCAAGCATTTTAGAACTTGTAATTCCAGTATATAAAAGCAGGAGGGCTTATGGACAACTGGCTAAATGCCACACGTTGCTCACTAATATCTATGAATCAATCCTTGAGCAGGAATCAAGTCCAATTCCCTTTACTGATGCCACATACTACAGGGTGGGATTTTATGGTGAAAGATTTGGGAAGCTGGACAGGAAGGAATATGTGTATCGCGAACCCCGTGATGTGCGTTTAGGTGACATAATGGAAAAGCTTAGTCATATATATGAGTCTAGGATGGATGGCAATCACACTTTGCACATTATTCCAGATTCTAGACAAGTGAAGGCAGATGAATTGCAGCCTGGAGTCTGCTACCTGCAGATAACTGCTGTTGATCCAGTGATGGAGGATGAAGATTTGGGGAGCAGAAGAGAGAGAATCTTCTCTCTTTCCACTGGTACTGTCCGTGCCCGTGTTTTTGACCGATTTTTGTTTGATACCCCATTCACAAAAAATGGTAAGACCCAAGGCGGTTTGGAAGACCAATGGAAGAGGCGGACCGTTCTTGAGACCGAAGGTTCTTTCCCAGCTCTGGTGAATAGGCTCTTGGTAATAAAGTCTGAATCCCTCGAGTTCTCTCCTGTAGAGAATGCAATTGGGATGATTGAAACACGAACAGCTGCACTACGAAATGAGCTTGAAGAGCCACGCAGTTCTGAAGGTGATCAGCTCCCACGTCTTCAGAGTCTGCAGAGAATCCTTCAAGGCAGTGTTGCAGTTCAAGTGAGTTGTGTTTAAGGTTCTTTTAGTATTTTTTGACTATTAGAACATTTTCAATCTGAACGGTTTTTGAGTAAATATTTGACACTATTCCAATATTAGAGGTCACTTTGTGGGATTTCAAGTGTGCCAGATTTCTATCTAACGAAAAGTTGCATTGTATTCAGGTGAACAGTGGGGTATTGAGTGTTTGTACGGCCTTCCTGTCAGGTGAGCCAGCTACAAGGTTGCGATCACAGGAATTGCAGCAGCTCATAGCTGCACTCCTTGAATTCATGGCTGTTTGCAAGCGTGCCATACGAGTACACTTCAGATTGATTGGAGAGGAAGACCAGGAGTTCCACACACAACTTGTGAATGGATTTCAGTCGCTTACTGCAGAGTTATCGCATTACATCCCTGCCATTCTCTCAGAGCTATAAATTCTGCAGCAATTTGTTCATATAAATTGTAATTTTTTTTTTTCGTACAGTTGTGCAAATATTTCACGGTTGTTCATATGTGACCCAATATGCTTGTGTACCCAGGTTCCTCCAAATCCTACTTTTGCTGGGCTTTCATTTTTTTTTGGCCGCTAGTGTAATTTGTTCCCTACTAATTCCTTTTCTATGCTGTATCAAAGCATTTGTGCTAACTGAGAACAAACTAATCTTGTCCAGGGTTGTTTTCATTGCTTGTGTAAATATTATAAGACCCCCTAATGCTTACTGATTTAGAATTTTTTCGAGGATGCCTACTGCTGTTGTACTAATTTGTCAAATGAAACCATCTAAAACGTCCAAATTCTGCTAATATGTTTGGTTTTTAATTTTGTGGGGTAAGCTTTATCTAATCAAGTCAGTTTGGGGTTTGAACTGTTGGTATTTTCACTTAAATATTTTCTTACAGGGGGAGGAGGAATATTTTGAGTTAGGCAGGCATCTGAGCGTGGTATGTCAAAAGGGTGAGGACTGACGCTGTTTTTAAAAAGTTGTATTAGGGCTAAATTTAATTTGGTACGTTAGTATGCAGATGAATTTGTTAAATTTGGAGGGTGGGGACTGATGCCTTTTCTGAAAAGTTATGTATTTAGGTGTATTTTAAATTTAGTACATTGGTATGCTGATGGACTTGTTAAATTTGGCAAATAGATGTACAACTCACATTTCAGTGGCTGTTGACAAATTGACGATAAAATGATAAAATTATGAGTAGGTTATATTTGCCTCTCAAAATTTTTTATTCATCATCTTTTTTATTAAATACACCCTTCTATTTAAATTTTAGAGAAGATTAGATATTTAATCAACATGTTTCAAAGAAGAAAAAATTTTTATTCATATAGTTTTTTGAAAAAAAAAGTTTTATTCATATAGTTTTTTGATTTCTATTATAAGTACATATGATCAATACAGTTTTAGTAAATAAAGAGATGATTGGATTCAAAATATATGATAACAAATTTTATCCAAAACCTAGATAAGTTATTAATAGAAACTCTTTTTATACTGTCCTCAAATTCAAGATCATTGTTCTTTAATTTTTCAAAAACAAAATAAAAATATTTCAAGAGAATTAGAGAGTTAATAGGTCTAATCCATTTTGACGATGAAAGGATCAGTTACGTTTCAACGGAAGTGTTGAGGCATGCGTTACAAAATTAGAGTTACATATAATAACATAAAAATACCGAAAAGTAATTTCGTAGGGTAGAAACCAAGGGGTAAAGTGTAAAAAGAAAATTTGTATAAAAATTTTGATATATTATTTCAAACCAATGGGGATACGATGAAACCTTAATCCCCTTAAAAATTTCACTGATGAGTTTGATGAGGTGTTATTATGTTTCCTCTCAAACACCAGAAGCAGGTGAACACATTTCAATTTAACCATTGAGCAAGAGTGCATCAAGATTTCGTTTTCCTTCCGGACCCTTTGTATACCATGATTTAACATAATCTCCATAAACGACCTCACGATAATGGGGAGGAGAAGACTCACTAACAAGCTCAGAAGCTGGGGATATTTTAGCCGTCTTTGCGGGGTCATGAAATGTAGCAACCGAGAGTCTTGCCCTGTTGGCATTTGTTTTGGCCCGATGTATAGCACTTATATATTCCCCATTGGTTATAACCTGCACCAACAAATCCCCATCAAACTATTTCAACATGAAATAGGTTCTGCATTATTTAAAATGCCAGTAAGCCACCATATATCCTAATAAAGCCATCACAATTGTAGAGAAAATCATCAACTGAATGGAAAACACATGATGCAAAAGCACAATTGTGCATTTCAACCAATGTCCATGCGGAAGTCCGGCAAAGCATCACTATATCATCAGATTTGACATGTAAATAGAAGGACCTATGAGGTAGACATGTGAAACAAAGAACGAAGTTTATGGGCTGATTCACAGTCCCAAGATTAAAATTCAGCCATGATATCAAAAGCATAATTCTCACAATTACAAAGTTCCTAAATGAGTTACTGGTGTATTCACAGTAGAAGGGTGAAACTCCATTAATTTAGAACCAGAGCAGAAAAGAGGTAGCTCTATCCAGATATCAACAAAAGGGACTTTTTCTGAAACGATGATGACCCGACAGTCGCCAGGCACAAGGTTTAAATTGCAAAAACTACTTAACAAATTAAACACTAAACATAAGTTCTTCAAGTTATTTCATCATCTGCTCCAAACTAGATAAACAATACCCACAAGCATATTAATATACTAGTGATTGGTTCTACTTAACCCAACACTAAATTGACCAAGGCAAAACCTGCAATCACTCCATGCGGGTGGCACTTGTATCGTACACAAGTTCAACCCTTACTGTTAACTGAGCTGTTTCCAAATCCTCATTTGCTACAAATATACAACTATCAATCTTCCAAATTTCCAAGAGATTGGACCTCGATTTCTATTTTGTGTTTGTCCAGACTTCAGGTCACTTGGCTAATTTGTACAACTTTCAGCTTATAGCTTTAACATTTTCAATTACTTAATTCGAAAGTTACCATTCACTGTTCATTTCAGGTCATTCTATCATTACATTTTCAAAAGCTTGAGAGCAAAAGAAAGATCCTTTAAACCAAAAGTAAATTGCTATCAAAAGAGAATCATCATCAAAAGAGTACCTGAGTTTGGTCAGCCAAGATGACAACAATAGCATCAGCTAAAGGTTCAACAGTGACCCACTCTCCATCCTTGAGAACCTGAAGCCCTCCAACATCGTCTTGAATCAACAGTGTTATCGTACCCATATCAGAATGCGACTGCAAACCAAGCGTAAGATCAGGCTGCGGACACGGTGGGTAATAACTGATCGTTATATTCTGATAAAATTCACCCACAACATCCTTAAAATACGATGATTTCAATCCCAAGCTCTCCGAAATCAAACCCAGCAGCTTTTCAGCCAGCGAATTCATCTCCCCACTATACTCCGCCACCACTCTCCGGTAGTCCGACGGGAACTCCGGCCAGTTACTGGGGTTGCGACGAGATAAGGGGAGAGTGTGATGGTCGAAGTAATCTCTCCAATCCAATACCGTATCATCGTTATCAACCAACATCTTGCTTCCATAACCTTCGGAAGCGGCGGAGCTCGCGGCGCAAGAGTACTTGAGCTTGTCGGGCATGGGACAGTCTTCGAAGAAAGAGCGGCCCAGGGTCCGCATTTGATGGAGTAATTGGACAGGGACGCCATGGTTGGTTACGTGGAATGCCCCCCATTCGGTGCAAGAGCGGCGAAGAGCGTGGCGGATTGAGTCGACATGGTCCGATAAATCGATGAGTGGAATGTTAATGGAGGATTGATTGTGACTGATAGGACGGTCGTGAATGGGCTGAATATACCGAGAAGGAACGTGGGTTAGTCCGCTCTCTGCTAGTTTTTGAACTCTCGTCACTGCTTCCATTGTTGGAGGTGAAAAACCAGCTATGGCTTTGACTCTAATGCCTCTCCTCACTCTGAAGTTTTATCTGTGGGGGGTTTAAGTGAAAATATGAACTCTTTGGGTTTTTAAAACTCAAGAACATTAAGATGGTCGAAGATATAGGGCGCTTTTGGTAAGAGGAGCAAAATCTTCTAAAATTTTGCTATAGTGGGTAGCTAAACATACATATAACTACTCATACATAGTCCTCATTTACATGGAATGACCCAAGTTGTTGATGCATCGTTATTGAACAACTCACATAAGAAATAATCAACAATCATAAATCTTTGAACAGAGAACCAATTTGAGCAAAGGATCAAAAGATTTTGGTTTGTCTTAATCAGGAAAAACAGATCTTGAAGATGGCAACTCAACGCGTTGTTGAGAAGTCGACAAGCGATTCGGCTTGTTGATCCACAGCTTGTCATCTCGTTATGTGCTCAATTGGTATCCATCAGAATCCTGTATCCACACATTTGCATTTATTTATCGATGAGTAAAGTCAATCGGGGAAGTTTTCAAAGTAGTCCCCGAATTAGTGGGCTTTTATAAAATAGTCATGTGGCCATAAAATATTCATGCCGTTGGTCCAAGCCCAAAAAAATGTTCATAATGCCCTTTTTGCATTAACTTTTCGTGGCTGGCGTAACTATGCAAACAAAATGCACTAGAACCATTGTAATGGTGTTAAAATCATCCGAATATGAATAGTGAGAAATCTAAAAGTTATTTTATTGGCATAATTTTAGGTAAAAATTATGAAATGAACGAAAATACATGAAAACGCACGAAAATGCATGAACCTTTTTATAGCGACAAAATGCACTAGAACCATTACAATGGTGCTAAAAACATATTATTATGAATGGTGAGACATCTAAAAGACACTCTAGTGGCATAATTTTCGGTAAAAATAGTGAAATGCACGAAAAGAAATGAACTATTTTATGGCGTCAAAATGCATTAAAAACCATCATAATGGTGCTCTCGAAGTCCTCTTGCTTTTGGCCTACGTTAAATTTTCACAATAAATTTTCACCTTTGGCAACCACGATTGGTGTCTATGACACAAAACTAACGCTGCTAGTAGGGGTGGAAGCTGTTCCGAAGTTGTACGAAATTTGTTTGCCAGGTTCTCAACTTTTGTAAGCAGAATCCCAAGCATGATTTGAGCGTTCCTGAGAGTTATTCAAATTCTTGCATAAGGCGAAAACCTTGAACTCCCTGAACACAATGCATCTTTTTCGCGTCTCGTGTCTTTTCCAAAGCATGATTTTTGCTGCTTGAAACCACAAATGAAGACTTTGACACGATCCTAAATGGCTATCTTTCAAAAACTTTTGAAATTATATATACATAAAGCTTTAATATAACATTCAAATTGAGTTACGAGCAATCTTGATTGAAAATTATTCAAATGCTTTTCAAATTACATATGCTTTCAATTTTGATGACTAACTAACCTAATTTATTCTTGTAAATTGATAAGAAGATAAACATAGTTGAAATGAGCTGGATGTCACGCCCCGCACGCATGCGCCCAAAAATTGCTCGGATGACCCCCAAGGAGTTAGAATTTGGGGTAAGTGTTATAGTATTCCGACATTCTCATAACAAGAGGAATTCAATGGCGCATAATTTGGGCATGACGTTCCGGAAGTTTTAAGAAGGTTTCAGGACGTTCCAGAATGTTTCGGACACTTCTAGAATACTCCAGAAGACTCTAGAAAGCTCTGGAAGCGTGCAGAAAACATGAGAAGGCCCTAGAAGACCCTAGAAGACTTTAGAAGGTTCTGGAAGGTGATAGAAGAGCGTGGAAGACTACGGAAGCTTCTAGAAGACCGTGGAGTTCTTTAGTATCTGGGGTTCTCTAGATATTTCTTAAGTGTTGTAGATATTTCTAGATATCTTAGGATACTTCTAGAGCGTAAATAGAGTGTAGACAAGTGGCACATTAATAGCCACACGTTGAGGAGGTGCTCCTTTATAAATAGGGGAGAGTACTCATTTGTAAACAACAAGTCCTCTCCTTGAGAGTTTCATCAACACACTTCCTTACACACCTCTCTTCTACAATTGCCTTATAAAGCAATAATAATTATACATTTCCTAACTCTCTCTTGCTCCCTTTGATCTTCTTGGCATTGTCAAGTGTTTGAAGGCTTACTTAGGTGCAAGTTCGGGTCATTGAGCGCCTAAGGCCACACGGTCTAAGCGGTGAAACATTAGGGCCGTGACATGAAGCTGGCTTGACTCAAGTTAATTAAAAAATTACGAGGGGTATTTGGTATGGGGTTTGGTCGCTTGGGAATGGGAATACGAAGACTAGCCCTTGTGGTATACTTATTAGGCTTTTTTAACCCTGCCATCTTAATTTCCCATGGGTTTCATATGACCATTTGCTAAGGAAATCTCATACCAAGATTTAAGTTTAAGATTTTGGGGAAAACGGAATCCACTCTTCTACAAAGAGAAAAGAAAAAAGAAAAGAAAAACCCTAGCATCGTTGACCCTTTCCTTCAGCCATAACCGTGATCAAACATCCATCTTAAGAAGGTTTATTCTTTCTTTGAGTTCTTTCTTCCTTCTTTCAATCTTTTATATGAAATCTTCCATAATTTTTATATTTTACTTCACAGACCTCTCTTTTTGCAGAGTCTACTCGACTCCTCCTTTCTCTTGTTCAAAACCTAAAAACCCAAAAGAAGCTCGAATACCCAAAAATCTCTTTTTCTACTTCTTTTATTAGCTTGTTCCACGCTTAGCTCATGTGAGTATTTATTCAAAATTGAGCTTTTAAGTTTGGAATACATACTCCAGTTCTGGAAGGTACATGCTAATAAGATTGCATTATTATAATTGGTAATATGTGATATGCCTTTGTTGTACCAGTTGCTTTGTTCTAAATTTGTTGGTATATAAATTGCATTACTAAGTGTTTTCAGCCATTTCTCTAAAGCTAATTAGTTGAAATTGTAATTGGTTTATCTTTCTCTTGTTTTTGTGGGTATAGTTGTCATGGATGGTATCTTCTTTTAAATGTTGAGTATATTTGGTTATCTATCTTAGAATTAAGCAAAAAAAAAAAAAAAGGTATGGCTGTATATAAAAGTTCAAGTCAATCTGTATGGATATTATGCATGTTTTATGGGGTTTGAGAAGTTAAGTTAGACAAGAGATTGGCAAGAGTAAAATTATTGACTTTTTAGCAGACTGAACACTAAAACTTGCCTTATGTGATTGACATGAAATTTTGGGGATTAAAGTATCTTATTTTTGCAAATTTCATTAAACTCAGATATGGTCTACAGGGACTAGCATTTATACTTCATGTTCGGTCTGTCTTATGGACTTTATTTACCTTGTGCTTGTTAGATTTAACAAATATATTTGCAATGGAAAAAGGGGAACTTGCAAACTTTATTCATAATTTTTGGGGTTCAAACCTACAATAAAACCTACAAGACTTATGGCCTATTTGGTTAAAACAAAATTGTTGTGGGTCCATAGTGGAACGTTATTTATTTGTTGTCTTTTTTCATATATAGTAGTTTTGGTTCAATATAAACTTTAATGGTTCAATATAAACATAATTAGGGAATTTAAACTTTTATGTGATGGTTCTTCGATCTAAATTCAATTGGCATTCACTTCTCTTTTTTCATATGAGAAGTTAGTGCCTAGCTCATAATAATCCATCATTTTTCTAAAACTTGAAAGGTGAATTTTGAAGAAGTTGTTAATTTTAGTATTTTGGAAAGATAACAAAACAGAAGGAATGATTGGAACCAAAACACAATAGTCAATAAAAGAACAATCTTTCACTTTTCTTTTTAAATTCTCATTTGCTATATTCTAATTTTTATTTATGTTGTTAAAGTGAAATCTCATAAGTAAAAAATTGAAACTACAAAGGATAGAACACAAAATACCTTCGGCTAGCATATATTTTTGGATTATCATTAAAAAAACTACATGATTGATTGAATTATTGTTTATGTGTATATATTTTAAACTCTATGCATGTACGGCTTGTCTTCCATTAGTTGCAAAGAAAAGAATTATAAAAGTTTTGGTTCAATATATGGAAATGTTAAATGAGATGACATTTTATTTCATTCTCATAATATTTATTATCATTTGTAAAAGACGTTCAAGTGTAAATGAATTTCTAGATAACACTTTTCATAGGCATCAAATACGTTAACTAAATGTTTTTAGAATTATTCATGCTAGTGACCTAGCATGTGTTGAAAGTACTCGTATGGATAGGAGAATGTTTGCTATTTTTTGTCACCACCTTAGAACTATTAGGGGTTTGAAGGGAACAAAAAATATGGATGTTCAAGAAACGATTGCTATATTTTTGCATATTATAGCTGGTGATGTTAAGAATATAATTATGAGATGTCAATTTACACGTTAGGGAGAAACAATTATTAGACAATTCAATAATATCTTAAATGCTTTGTTACGTTCCCATGAGTTACTATTAAAGAGGTTAGAGTTAGTTTTTAATAATTTTACTGATGTGAGGTGGAAATGGTTTAGGAATTGCTTAGGAGCATTAGATGGGCCATACATTAAGGTTAATGTGCCTATATTAGATAGGCCTAGGTATCAAACTAGAAAGAATGAAATCGATGCTAATCGCTATTAATGTACTAGGAGTGGACTCATAAGATATGCAACTTTTTTATGTTTTGCCTTGATGGAAAGGATCAATCGTTGACTCTACAGTCTTACAAGATGCTATATTTATGACAAATGGGTTAAAAGTTCCATAAGGTAAATATCTTTTTCCTCTTTTCACTAATATAAAGGTACACAACATAACTTCTCTTTTTAATATAATTGTTAAATGATTTGTAGGATATTATACCTTTGTGATGATGGGTATCCTAATGGTGAAGGCTTCTTAGCACCATATAGAGGACAATGTTATCATTTAAATAATTGTAATATCTCACCTAATACTCTTATTGAAATTTTTAATATAAAATGTTCTTTTGCAAGAAATGTAATAGAAAGCATTTGATTTGTTGAAAGGATGGGGGGCAATTCTTAAAGGTAGATCGTACTATTCTGTCAAAATTCAATGTCGAATTATCTTGGCATGTTGTCTCCTTCATAATGTGATTATAAGAGAAATGCCTATAGATCCTTTAGAACAGGCATGAGGGGAAAGTGAACATCATGATAGTGACAATAATGATGGTGAGAAAGATGACAATATAGGCAATGACCATTATATACACATTGAAACATCAAGTGCTTCGATTGCTTGGAGGAACAACTTGGCTAGAGAAATGCTTGAGCAATGGCAAAGGAACCAACGTGCATAGAATTTTTGATTTAGTTTTATGCATGATTATGTTTAGAAATGTTTATGGTTGTGTTTAAACAGTTGTAGTAGAATTCATGCGGTTTTAGGCAAACATTTTTAAGGTTTTGGTTTAAAAGATTCTACGAACAAGTTTATGGCTTCAGTTTGAAAGTTTTTTATTAACGTTTGTATTTGTATAACAATATGTCCATTTCTATCTATGTTGTTGGTTCAATTTATAGCAGCTAATATGTTTATGTAGATTTTTTTTTATTGTTAAAACTGTGAGATATATCCAACTTCAAAACATGGATGGTCCAAACCAATCAACAACAAATCCTAAAAAAAAGTATTAGTGGACTTCAATTGAGGATTTAAAGTTGGTTTAGAGTTAGCTAATAGTGAAAAATGGAAAGCAAATAATGGGACTTTCAAACCGAGCTACTTACAACAATTAAAAAAAAGATTCATGAGAAGATTTCTCATTATGGACTTCGAGCACAACCTCACCTTGATTCTCACATCAAGATCCTAAATAAATAATACAATGCAAGTTCAGAGATGTTAGGACCTATAGCAAGTGGATTTTGGTTAGAATGATGACCTCAAGTGTGTTGGTGCTAAAAAAAGTATTGGCGTTGTTCCTTATTTTGTTTAATTCATTACCTGTCACTTCACTTTAAGAATTTATTTCGTACTTCCACTTATTCCTATCTTATCTTTGTTCTATGTTATCTAACAATTACAAAATCATCCAAATGCAAAAGGCTTCAGAAACAAGGCATTTCCACATTTTGATGATTTGGAAACTATGTTCGGGAAGGATCATGCCAATGATAAGAAGGAAGTAAGGGAGATGAAATTGAAAAAGAGACATTCAATGGAAAGAGAGATAGAAGCAACCGAAGAAGAAAACTTATAAGAAGGGAGAGAAAGTTGTTTTAAAAAGGGATTAAAAAACTTTGAAAATTAAAAATCAAGCTTAAAAATTTTACATAGGGTAAATTCCGGGTAATTGAATAATCCAGATCCATACGAGAAAAATTCGGTTTGGCTTTGCATTATCATAGTTCAAGGAATTGTTCAGATCCAAGGAGAATTTTTATGTGCAAATTTGAGGTCGGATATCACCCTCCCTAGCTTCGCTCTCGCTTTTGCAATCGCTATAAATAGGGTAAGTATAAGATTGCTTTGATTGGTCAATTCTTTTTCTATTTTACTAATTTATATTTATTTTCTCACAAATCCAATGGACTGGAGGATCTTCCGAACCTAATTGTGAAAAGGCATAGTTATAAAGGAAGGAGCTTTTGAGGCTTTTAGCTTCTGCAAGGCAGCAGTAGGTAGTTGGAATCAACACTAATTGGCCAGATTTTGATGGATAAATGATGACAAAGGAAGAGGAAGCAATGGCGGTAGAGAGAAATTATTGTTGATATAATATTGGTTACTAGAAAATTATCATTGGTGCCAGAAGTGGATGAAAAGACCGGATTTGAGAAATGGGGTTCACAAAGAGAGTTGAATATTTGAGAGTGAGACTACGTTAAGGGAGACAAAAAAATTAAAATTGTTTTTATATATAAGGGTATTTTTGATATTTTAATACATTAAGATGTTTTGAAAAAAAAAAAGGTTTTTTGTTTACTTTTTTTCATTCAGACATTTTTGTCTGAAAATAAGTAATAAGAACCCAAGCAAAAAGGTCTAAATTTTTTAACCACTGAATTCTGTTAATATTCAGACTTCAGAGCCCAAAATTTACTGGTCTTAAATTGATACTAACAATAAATCTCTAAAATAAAACTTCAATAATCCATCTTATTGTGAGAAAATAAATGTAAAAGTAACATAAACAGATAATTGAGTATCTCTCTCATAAAAACAAAGTCTGACAACTCAAGTTCCAATACAATAAAATACTAAAGTCTTTTATTATTGCATAACTCCAAATAAAGTCAAAGCTCTGGTAATTAACCATCAAGCTCAACTAACAAATCCAAGTCTAATATGCAAAATGTTAGAGACAGAGATGAGTTGTCAACTCGGTAAGTAAAATGATACAAAACTTTTAGCATTTTAAAGCAGTTATTTAAAAAAAAATTAATCAATAGTTCAGTACTTTAATTAAAGGTACATACTTTAGTGAAAATAGAGACATAAATAATTATAACATTAAATTTTCAAAGAAAACATTCAATAACTCATGTCAAATAGTATCACCTATAATCCCGAGGACTCCAGTGATATTCAATCAATAATATCACTTGTACTCCCAGTGACCCAACCCATTAATCGTTTACATACCAATACTACAACTGGGTTCATTAATCACAGTACATAACATATTCAATAACTATAGACAATGAGTCAAAGTCATCTTAAAATCATAACACATAACATGATACTCAAATACACATTTTAATAACACTTCTATAGGCAAAAATATAAGTTCATTAAAAAAGCAAAGTTTCTAAAAAGGTTTAAGAAAAAGATTATTCTTATTTTTATGTAAATAGTTTGTTAAAATTTCTTTTTACTAAAAACGATTTTAAGAAACGGTTAAAGGACTTTACTAAAACTCTAGATTTCCTAATTTTTCATTCTAAAACAACAACGAAATCATATAAACTCATGTCAAAATACTTTATAACATAATAATTTATTCGTAAAAAACATTTTACATTATATCTTAATACATGTATCATATTACTTACCTTAATCAATACCAAAAGAGAATTATAAATTATCTCAATATTTTGTACTCATGCTATGGATGTGTTCAAGAACTCGGCAAACTCTCTAATCAATGATGAAATCTGCTTCTAACTTAATTCATCCAACATCTCCTCTTCATCATCATCTGAGTTCTAAACCTTTATTGTGAACGTAATGTTCTTGTTTTTCTTCTTTGGTTTCAAATTCATCTCAAAAGTTTGAAGAGATTCATTTAGCTCATCAACTCTCAACTGATCAATTTCCTTGCTTTCGTTTATTGTGGTAATTTTGGCTTGAAATTTTTTTAGTAAAAATCTAAGGATCTTTCCAACAATTTTAGTATCCAAATATTCCTTACCAAGCATAAAAACAGAGTTAGTTATTGCACAAAGTTTAACATAGAAGTCACCAATAGATTCATCTTCATGCATTGTTAAATCTTCAAATTGGGTAGTTAATTTAAACAATTTAGATCGTTTAACAGTTGATCTACCTTCATTGCTTACCTTAAGAATGTCCTATGCTTGTTTACCAGTAGTGCATTTTGAAATTAATTCAAACTATTGAATGTTAACAGCATTGAAAATAACATTGATATCTTTACAATTCCATCAGCTAGTCGGTATTCAGCTTCAGTCTACTCATTTTATGGTTTATCAATTTTTCCACCAGCTTTATTCACTTTTGATGAGGGTGTCTAGCCATGTATAATGCTGGTCCATACTGTTTCATTAATGGATTTCATAAAGGCTCTCATCTTCACCTTCTAATAAGCATAGTTAACTTCATCTAAAATAGGTGGTTGATTGATCGATTTTTCGTTTCGAAGTCTGTCCATCCCTCCAAAGAAAAAATTGATCTATACTTGTATGTCAGTGTACCTGCTTTGTTACTAATTATTAGTTTTTATAGTGTATGAATAGTTAAGAACAATATAATTGAAAACAGTAAAGTAAAATAGAATAGAAGATTTTACGTGGTTCGACTAAAATCAAGCCTACATCCACGGGTATCAAGAGTTGTAATCCACTTGGTTATGTGTGTCTACACTTAATTTAGGATTCTTTATAGTAGTAGGTGCATGCTCACTCTTTACCTAAACTTGATCGTCCTTGATCACAATATCATAGTCCTTCACAGACTCTTCTGATACTGCACATCACAGATATGACTAACTTAATTAAACTAGTTTAGTTAGTCATAACTAATGTAACTCTTACAGACTCATGTAATCACTCAACTCCGTTAAACTTGCACGATCCTAATAACACTTACAAAACAGATCTATGTAAGTACTTTACACTCTTGAGCTATAGACAATCTAAACCCACTTAAAGCTCATAGCTTGGACAAAACAATCAACAAAGAGATTAATACATTCTAATTTGACTTTCTCGGCTCAACCTCCATGCATTTTCCAAAGTCTTGAACACGTTCTATATATAAGCTATGTGAATAGGTTTATATAGTATGTAATCATCAATTCCTATCATCATTATAATTATGTAAAATGTCAATGAGATGATTAGATAAAGATCAACAAATTAGGAAGTTTATGAGAAGTTATCTTGCATAAATAAATATAAGATAATCAATCAATCAATCAATTGAGTTAATCAATCAATCAAGATAATCAATTATCTAAAATATCCTAATCATATTTGTGATTAGCAATCAAGATAAATGCTTATTAAAAATATCCCAATCATATATGTGATTGATATATCAAGATAAATAACTTCGTATATGACTTGATTTTCCAAATGCACTTAAATCAATTAAGTTTTTCCTAAACTAAAAACTTCCATAAGTGATGAATGAATTTAGGAAAAGAATCTTCATTAAGTTTTTATCACATTATGACAAATAAAAAATGATCACATGCAGTGCATATGAATGAGATGCCACGAGAGACACCAATAGCTCCTACCCAACCAAGGCTCACAATGAAATTCCTATGGAATCATAACAAAAAAGTATCACAATATAGTCATTTGCTCAGTAGCTAAATCATGACACAAAACTCTAATATAATTCATAAACCAAACTCTTCTAATTATGTCTCTTACATGAGCAATGGCTACTCCAGAAATTTTAGTAATTCCAACTTGAATCCGAATAGCCTATAATTTTGTAGATGTAAACCACACATATAAAATCTTTTGAAGAAAATTTCCTAAAGCAATTTAATGTCAAAAAATAATTTTAAAGGATTTTCGTTTTCTACCAGTGAAATATGTCAAAAAATTTTCAAATTTACATGCTCAACTTCAAAATTTTAGAACAATTATTATATATGTTAAAAAATCACAAAAATTTATCGAACAACTAGAACACATTGAAAAAATATCATGCAAAATTTCAAAAATTTTTCAACATCTCTAGCGTATTTAAAATATTTTCGTAATTCATGAACAATTGAGAATCTGTAGTTTTCTAGGTTTTTAATGGAAAATTCAAAAATTCATAATAAATTGAATATTTGACCTTTGATGCAAAACCAAAATCTGCAATTTTTTTTTCATGTATAGAATAACATATTAAAAATTCAAAACGAAATTCAATTTCTATGGTTTTTAACAAAAATCGTCAATACAATACATGACAGTCACCTAATCCTCTACAAAATTTTTAGTCTAAATCTTAGTTGCCCTAAATAACGTAATTCTAAATATGGTACTCAAGTAATCAAACCAAAAAACATGGAATCACCTTCAAGAGCCTCTGGACTTTGTGGCGCCTCTAACCCTACCCTTTGCGTAAACTTTGTACGCTAAAATAAAATAACTACTTGCGCATGTATAATTAATCGATTAATCACTTCTTTTCTTTTTCTAATTTTAACCCAACTATACTCCTTTTATTATCAAAACTACCAGTTATGTTTTAAAAATAGCATAAATAGTCCTATCATAATTTAACTGAGTTACTAAGATAACCAAATTTAAATAAAACTCTATATTATAAAAATATTTGATGTTACATAATATTCTCCAAAGAAGATGTTAAGGTCATATCTTTAATCTTAAACTAACATAAATTATTGTAATATTTTTTAAATAGATATTTTCAAGTTTCATAGATAAAAATATCACCTTCATTGCTAGGGGGCGAGTGTTTTTTTGTCTGAATTTTGAATATGTCTGAACTAAATTGAAATCTGAATAGGTTTAAATATAAAAATCTGAATGATATGTTTGTTTTTTATTTTAATATCAGAATTGAAATATCTAAAAACTAATAATTTTACGTATATATCCTTATTTATATATATTATTTTCTGTTGTGATTTTATTTTACACAGCAAAAAAATTTATATACCAAAATTTATTATGAATTTAATTTATTTAAATGTGTATAAATGGGTAAATGAGTTATTTTCTTAGCAGAATTTGATATACAAACAAACTAAATCACCATAAAATAATTTAAAAAATATATGGAGGATCATAATATAAAATTAAAAATAAATAACAATGTTCTAAAATTAAAATATTAGACCATGTACAAATTGGTTATCAATGAATTTTATAAAGTCATTTAAGAGAATTAGGGAAGTAACAAATGATTCAGATATTTGGGTTCAGATAAAAATTATAATTTTTAGCTTTTTTCATTTAGATGAAAATGTCTTAGATTTAAGCCTTAAGTAAAAAATAAAAACATCATAAAAAGATCTAAAGTCTGAGGATAAGTTAAATTCAGACTTCAGATTAAAAAAGAAAAAAAAACAACCCTTTTAAGTCTTTCTATAATATTTGAAAGGTAGACTATTAACAAAGTAATTAGCTAACGTCAACTATGTATTTTCAATGAAATAATAAAATATTTGTAACAATAACAAAAAACATAATCTTAATTGTGTAATAAAAATGGAAATATCATAATTAGCGTTTTTAACAACTCCAAACTCCTAACTGAAACACTCTCACCAAGTGTAGGAATTCGCGCAAATGAAGCCCCAATCTTTCCGTTCTCTTATGCTATAGACTTCTTCTTCTTCATCTTCATTTCTGTTCATTTTTCAACAATTATTCTTCTTTCTGCTTGATCTTCATTAATGTCTATTTGGCTCATCTATTTGCGCCTGTTATTATTATTGCTTTTCAGCAACGTTTTGTGGTATCAAATTGTTGGCAATGCAGAATATGGAGGTGTCCGGTTTGAGTTGATCCACAGACACTCACCCCAGTTGGCGGGGAACGATGATCGCACCCTGGGACCGCCACATAGTAGGTTGGATCGCATAATGCAGCTGGCTAACGGTGATAATGCAAGGCATGAAATTATAAAACAGAGGCTAGGGCGGAGAAGAAAGGTTTCTGAGATTAAGAAAAACGACACCAAACATCCACTCATGCTTCCATTAAGGTCAGCCGCAGATAGCGGTCAAGGGCAATATTTTGTATCGTTTCGTGTTGGCACCCCTCCACAGAGGTTTGTGATGGTAGCGGATACAGGGAGTGACAATACATGGGTGCAATGCAATTACTTGAAATGTCAGGAGTGTAAAAGGGGATCAAATTTTTATGCCGGAAACATATTCCAGGCTGATCACTCTCACTCCTTTCAACCCATCCCATGCTCGTCCGACATGTGCAAGGTTGGCCTTGCGAGACAATTCTCTTTGGCCGTGTGCCCTACACCCACCACGCCCTGCACTTTTTATACCAAGTAACTTTTCCTAGTTTCCTGCATATTCTCTCTTCATGAATTGACCTAGTAATTAACGGATTTCTATCAGAATCTCCAGTTCAAGATATATTTGGAACCAAAAATCATTTTCTGGCAGTTGGAGAAATTCAATTCGCTCAAATTAGATTAAAACCTAATAGCTAATGGCTGGTTATAAATGTATGCATGTTTAGACTTAGTGCCTAATTACAGCAATGCCAGATCAAAGGAGTTCCGTATATAACTTCTGTCATTAAGCTCCAAAGTTGAGCAAGCGGAGAGACCACAGTATACCCTGATTCATTTTCCATGAGATCGAGATGCAACCCACATTATCATTATTGGAAAACCGAGAAAGAGGACACACACACGCACACACACACATATATTTATTTATTTATTGAGCCCCTATGAAGAAATTTAAATAATTCAAAATCCTGGAGCAATTAAGGGATTTTTTTTTCTTTGAAGAGAAAAAAATTCATGCAATATAAATATTGAAGGAAATTGCAAGTTGATCAGGAGCATTGTAGCTTGGGACCTCATATGGGATTTGATAAAGCTTGTAAGATATAAAATCTGTGAGATAGCTAGCACTACTCTAGAACCTTGACCATGATCTCATGCTCTACAGAATTAAGCCATTTAATTTCAAGATTGTTGTACATTAATTACTAATGAAAATTTGTCTCTTTCTGATGATTATAATAGATATGTAGATGGGTCAGAAGTTTCAGGATTCTTTGCCAATGAAACAGTAACAGTTGGCATAGACGTTCTTCATAGAAAGGTAAGGCTGCGCGATGTGGTGATCGGTTGCAGTGATTGGTCCACCGGTAACGTCCATAAAGTTGATGGCGTAATGGGACTGGGCTTCAGCATGAATTCTTTTGCAGTGAAAGCAGCTAAAGAGTTTGGTCGCAAATTCTCCTATTGCTTGGTTGATCACTTGAGCTCAAGTGACCATGTGAACTTCCTCGATTTCGGAAAAGTTACCAATACGACAATACCAAACATGAAATACACAAAGTTAGTCCTCGGTGTTCTGCAGTCATTTTATGCTGTTAATATCGCAGGTATCTCAATAGGTGAAAAAATGCTGGACATCCCTTTAGAAGTATGGAATGCTGAGGGTGCTGGCGGAGTCATTCTTGATACAGGTTCAACCTTAACAGCTCTAGCAGAACCTGCATATAAAGCTGTCACAGCTGCTCTCATGGCCTCTCTAGGGAAATTTGAGAGGATAGACGACCACCCCGGACCATTTGAGTTTTGTTTCAGTGAAAAAGGATTCGAGGAGTCTGTTGTGCCAAAATTTGTGTGGCACTTTGCTGATGGGGTTACTTTTGTGCCACCAGCAAAGAGCTATGTAATGAAAATTGATAAAGGAGTGAGGTGTCTAGGATTCCATAGGTGTGCTTGGCCAGGCAGCTCTATCATAGGTAATGTTATGCAGCAAAACCATTTGTGGGAGTTTGATCTTGAATTTGCTAAGTTGGGTTTTGCTCCATCATCCTGTACTTAATATAAAAGGATTTATATTTATGTAAATGCTATTTATATTTGGTTTTGTTTTTATATTTCCTTTTCATGTCTAATCTAATCTTATCATGTCATATACTATGACATTATTATGCAAGTAAATATTATTCTCCTCTCTCTCTCTCTCTCTCTCTCTCTCTCTCTCTCTCCCCTTATAACTTACATAATATATATGTTATGTTAAATTGTTATTTTTTATTGTAATTAATTTAATTTGTTAACATTTAACAAACTATTAGGAACAATAGGCAAGGTGTATCACAAGAATCTAATATTAATTATTAAGCTTGTATAGAAATAACATTATTAGTTTACTGTGTATCTCTCCCCTTTATATTTGGGCTCATTATGAAATTATTTAAAACCTCTATTCTCATCAATTGTTGCATGGCCACACTTGAAGAATTATCTCAGCTCAAGTTATTCCTTGAGTGAGAAGTTTCTATTTATTGAAGGAAGAATTACATCAATCTAATTACACATGGCTAGCATCAAACGATCCAGCAAATAGTCTCCAATAGGCAAGGAGAAAGTTGGTGACTCACATAACTAACTTGCCAGAGTGTAATGTTCTAGAAGCAGCACAGAAAGCAATGACAACATTTACAGCTCATGACTGTTTCCCTTAACTGACTATAACTAACTAATAATTAGGAAACCAAAAACAGAGCTGATGATTGGAATTAACTAACTAATTCACTCAGCCGGTAATCTCCACTTAATGAGCTGCCTTAACACTCCCTCTCAAACTGGAGGGTGTCTCAATCACACCCAGTTTGTCTCGAAAGAACAAGAATTGTGGAGATGACAGTGCTTTGGTAAGGTAGTCTGCAACTTGATCACAGGAGGAAACGTATCTGACTTCCAACTGTTTTTGAAGGACTCTATCACGAACATAATGCACATCAATTTCTATATGTTTAGTCCTTGCATGGAAGACTTGATTGAATGCAAGAGCACTTGCATTGATATTATCACACCAGGTAATTGAGCACTGTTCTGGTTTGCAATGCAGCTCACTAAGTAGAGATTCGAGCCAGGCAATTTCAGTGGCTACATTTGCTAGTGCTCAGTACTCTGATTCAGTACTTGATTGTGCAACAATAGATTGCTTCTTTGATTGCCAGGCTATTAATGATTCACCAAGATAGACACAATAACCTCTGATTGATCTTCTGTCCTCAGAGTTACAACCCTAGTCCGCATCGAAGAAGCCTGTTATTCTCAGATCTCCACTTGGTTTGATGTGAAGACTATGAGACATTGTTCCCTTGAGGTATCTCAGTATGCGTTTGACTCTTTGCCAGTGTTGTATTTTGGGGAAACATAGAAACTAACTGAGTTTATTTACACTGAAGGCTATGTCAGGTTTGGTATAGGTTAGGTATTGCAGAGCTCCTATGGTACTCCTATACAGAGTGACTTCTTCAAAAAATTCAGCATTGGAACTGGTTTGACTTGTGCTCATTGCAGCTGGTGTAGGACAAGGTTTGAGGTGTTCCATCTTCAATAGTTTGAGCATATCTGCAATATACTTTGACTGATTTAAGTAAATGCCAGTAGCATCTCTGTTTGCTTCAATTCCAAGGAAGTAGTGTAAGTTGCCCAGGTCTTTCAAGGAAAACAGCTTGTTGAGTTCTTGAATAAACAACAATATTTGAGATGAATCTGAGCCTATAACCAGGATGTCATCAACATATACTAGAACTAGAATTAAGCTTCTTTCTCCTTTGAGAATAAATAGTGAAGAATTAGATTTAGCATTCACAAAACCCCATCCTTGCAAAGTAGTTTTTAGTTTATCAAACCATGCTCTAGGGGCCTGTTTAAGTCCATACAGAGCCTTGTGAAGTTTGCACACAAAGGTTGGTTTGGAAGAGTCCACATACCGTTCGGGTTGTACCATATACACATCTTCTTAAATTTTTCCATTTAGAAAGGCATTATTTATATCAAGTTGTCTAATGCACCAGCCCTTGGAAGCAGCTAGTGCTAAGATTACTCTAATGGTACTGGCCTTAGCAACAGGACTGAAAGTTTCTGAGTAATCAATCCCTGGTGTTTGCTGAAATCCCTTTGCTACCAGCCTTACTTTATGTCTGTGTACAGTACCATCAGTGTTATACTTCAATTTAAACACCCATTTATTCCCAACAAGCCTGTAGTCAAGTGAGAAAGGAACCAGGGTCCAAGTCTTGTTTTTTCTCAAGGCTTCAAACTCTAAATCCATGGCTTTCTTCCAGCAATCTGATCTCATTGCTTCTGCTACAGTGACAAGTTCACTGGTTGCTTCTTCTTCCTTCTTTTGTAGTGTGATGGAATATATTTTGGGTTTGAAAATGCCACTTTTGGCTCTGGTTGTCATTGGGTGGCAAGGTTGTGGATTGCAGGTCTTTGACATGGTGTTTTCTAGTTGTTTCAAAGTGTTTGAGGTAAGTTCATCAAAGTTTTCTGAATGGCTCTTTTCTGTGTTGGTGTTTTCTTCATTTTCAGGAAAAGTAAGAATGTGATCTAAGTTTATCAAAGGAAGAGGGATACCTTGGGGATGAAGCTACTGTAGAAGGAGAATTTTGATGTGCTGCAGAAGTTCTTTTATCAGATCTTGTTGTTCCATCAAGGTCAGTTACATCAGTGTGACCTTCTTGCTCACATCTTTTGTTTTGGGGAGACCTATGTGATAGGATTGGAAGAGAAAAGGGAGGTGATGTGACTACTGACTCTTGGTTGGCAGGATTATTTTTAAGATTTAAGAAGCCTGTTTGGAAAGGAAATTCCATTTCATTGAATATCACATGTCTTGAGATGTAGATTCTCCCTGTAGAACTAAGGCAATTGAAACCTTTATGTATGTCATTGTATCCTATGAAGACACATTTTGTTGAATGAAATTGAAATTTGTGTTTTTGGTAGGATCTCAGACAAGGGAAGCATGAACAACCAAAGGTTCTTAGAGATTTATAATCCGGAATCCTTTTAAATGAGATCTGCCAGGGTGATTTACCTCCAAGAACAGGTGTAGCGAGTCTGTTTATAAGGAATGCAGCTGTGTGGAATGCTTCCCACCAGTATTTAAGTGGCATGCTTGCTTGGGCCAAGAGTGTTAAACCTGTTTCCACCAGATGTCTATGTTTCCTTTCAGCTTTACCTTGTTGTTCATGTGTATAAGGACATGCAACTCTAGATTCAATGCCATTTAGTTTTAAGAAATCAGAAAAAGCTCTATACTCACCACCCCAATCTGTTTGAATGCATTTAATTTCTCTTTCGAATTTCTTTTCAACAAAGTTTTTGAAGTTCTTAAAGGTAGCAAATGTTTCAACTTTAGTTTTCAAGGGATAAATCCAAGTGTATCTACTGTGATCATCAATGAAATGTATATAGTACTTAAAACCAGAACTAGAAGTAATTGGTGCTGGGCCCTAAATATCAGAGTGGATAATCTCTAAAATGTGTTTTGTTTTATTGACTGATTTATGGAAAGGTAAAGAATGAGATTTTCCTAGTTGACAGGCATCACATAATTGAAAGTTTCCATTGCTATTTGAAGACTCATTTCAAGTTTTCAGTATCTGATGCAAGACTTTGCTTGATGGATGTCCTAGCTTTCTATGCCAAACACTCAGTTTTTCCATAGTAGATAAGTAATTTGTAGCTGTGCAACTCAGATTACAGACTTTAGGCTTTTATGAATTGTACTTAGGAAAAGATAAGCTATTCATACTGTCACTAAACTCAGCAGTAAAACTGGAACATTTCTTACTTGTTTAACTGATCTTCCTAAAGCTGGATTGATATGATATAGTCCTTCTTTAATTCTCCCCTGCAGCAGAACCTGGTGGGTGTGTTTGTCCTTCACAAGACACATATTAGAATGAAATTCAATGTAAATTTGGTTGTCTTGTGCAAGTTTAGATACACTCAGCAAAGTTTTGGTGATTTTGGGAACACACAAGATATCTTTCAGGTTTAAGGATGTGTTTTTAGTGTGCAACAAGGAGTGTCCTATATGAGAAATGGTTAATCTATTTCCATCACCTACTAAAAGAGTTTGCTTACCTTTGTATTCATTTCTCACATTGAGAATAGAGGGGTCTGCAGTCACATGATTTGTAGCCCCACTGTCAACATACCATTCCTTATCTCCAACTGTTTTTGGTGATGCTGTATAGACTGATGAACTTCCTTGTGAACCATGCCAATTCTGCTGCTGCATAGGCCTTTGCCAATTCTGTGATTGGTTTGATTTGACCTGCTGCTGAAATTGTTGCTGCCTGTTATGTTTGTTTTTGCTTGATGAGCCCATGTAGCTGAGATCAGTTCTATAGAAGCATATAGAAGCTGGATGACCAATTTTGCCACAGATTTGACATATTGGTCGTGAGTTACCTCCTCTGCCACCTCTTCCTCTAGCATTTTTCCCAATATTTCCTCTACCAGACCCTTAATTTTGATTCGGATTGTTGTTATATTTTCTCATTGCCATATTAGCTGATGCTGTATTCAGGTTAAGGTTGGAAAAAGTGTTTAACCTTTCCAATCTATTCTCATAGGTGAGTAAGATTGATTGAAGTTCCTACCATGAGATATTATCTCTTGACTGTATTTGAACAACAATTGGTGTATATTCACCATCTAGGCCTAGAGTAACGAACGAAATCAGATCACTCAATGAAATAGGACTACCAGCTATAGCCAAATTATCAGAAATTTTCTTCATGGTGATGAGATAGTTACTCATACTCATGGATCCCTTTCTAGTTGTTTGTAGATCAAACCTAAGGTTTGCAATCTGTGATTTGTTTTTGATACCACATAGAGTTTCTAAGGCTTTCCACAGATCACGTGAAGAGTTTTGTCCGATTACCTGGGCAGCTAATTATTCTGTGACTGATCCGAGAAGCCAGCCTTTCAACAGGTTATCAACTGTGATCCACTCTTCATACTCGGGGTTAGGCTTTAGTTGAGAGGAGTGAAGCTGAGATTCCTCTTCATCTTCATCTGCAGTGTCTGGAATGAACTCTGGTGGGCAAGCTTTCGTTCCTAGAACAAAGCCATCCAGGCGATGTCCTCTAAGAGTAGGCAGCATCATTTCTTTCCAGATGATGAAGTTATCTTCATTCAGTTTCACAGGGAATGTCTGATTGAGAGAGCTGCCAAAGGGTGAGGTACCACTTAGAATACTGATATGAGAATGAGGATCAGAACTTCTGCTCGTTGAGGATCGATTATGGGAGCTTGATGCCATGGCGAGGGCCAAATCCTCTCTGATACCAACTTGAAGAATCATCTCAGCTCAAGTCATTCCTTGAGTGATAAGTTTCTATTTATTGAAGGAAGAATTACATCAATCTAATCACACATGGTTAGCATCAAACGATCCAGCAAATAGTCTCCAATAGGCAAGGAGAAAGTTGCTGACTCACATAACTAACTTGCCAGAGTGTAATGTTCTGGAAGCAGCATAGAAAGCAATGATAGCATTTACAGCTCATGACCGTTTCCCTTAACTGACTATAACTAACTAATAATTAGGAAACCAAAAACAGAGCTGATAATTGGAATTAACTAACTAATTCACTCAGCCGGTAATCTCCACTTAATGAGCTGCCTTAACAACTACGTCTATAATGAAGCACTCAATTAGTTTGATAGATACGTACATTAACATTGTATTGGGGAGAAATTGGGGTGAGCATGTGGTTAAAAGTTAAACATAATGATGAAAATAGCATGAAGAAACAAGTGTCTTTAAGGAGAAACTAAGATGGAGGTGTGATTGATTCAACCCTGTGCTCAAATAGCAAAGAAATTAACCCATAGCATTGTGTAGGAAAATTTGTTCACGTACCATCTTACCCTCTACGTAGCCAACTAAACCACTTTAGGATCCATCTGGTTTACAAAAACAGCCGAAACTGTCCAAGTCCACAACTCCCCCTGCTATTGATAAAAGTGATTTATACTAGTGAATTAAGAAGAAAAAAAAATTAGTCTATTAGCAAAAATGAAAGATAAAAATTTAACAATCTTAAAGAGATATAAGTTAAAAATTGTTTTGGCTAGGCTGCACTGTGAGCTTGGTGCAGCCCCTAATTCCCAATTTTTTAGTTATTTTATCCGAATTTTTGGAATTTTATCACCCTTCTTTTTTGGGAAGCGTTGGGTGCACTGTAGTTAGACCCGTTAAAAATGGAATCAGGGTTACAAGAGTGCAGTTTGATGAAACTATCCCACCCCAACCCCAAGTGCTTCAAAAATAGCCACTTATATCCCCTGTTGTTTGTTTGACCGTTAAAATTACCGATTGACTAAATTCAATCAATAAAATTATTACTTTAAAGGAAGGGAAGAAATGATTGTTTTACATGATAGATGTTATATATTTTTAACTTTAAAAATTATTTATCTTACTATTATCTCATATATTTTATATATTTTTTAAAGTTATCTATTTTACTCTTTATCTAATGTCAAATTTTTATGGTTTATTCTAAAAAGTTAACATTTGACAAACTGGTAGCAACATTAGGATGGTGAATCATAAGAAGATTAAAAAAAAAAAATTGAAAAATTTGTATCTATATGTCTTGGCTTAATCTTATAGAATGATCTCGTATTTTGTGTGTGTATAATTCTTTTTAATGTTAATAAAAAAAGGTTTAAAAAATTACCAATTTGTTGCTTTATCTTTTTAAAAGTCACAAAACCCGTTTTCTTAATCATTTGATCAAGTCATATATTAATAAAAAAAGAAGTATAGAACAAGCTAAAAATTAAAATTTGAAAAAGAAAACAAAGTGCAGTTTTAACCTGTGTTCTGAGAATATGTATTAATATTTTAAAAAAGGATTACAAATAAAATATTTATGAAATGAAGTAACCTATTAGTTAAAATTAATAATTTTGAGAATAAAATTACAAAGTCTTGTTTCTTGTGTGGATTAATCAAAGGAAGAGTTGTTAAAAAATAGAACAATTGTTTTGTTTGGGTTTGGGTGGTATTGGACTTAGAAATTGAAAGGAAGGAAACAGGAGGCGCAGTCAACTGTCTCCATCTGTGTGGGTGTAAAAATCCAGCAATTACCAAAACAACACTGTGGGCGTGGCCCGACCCTTATCGCCATTCAACTTCAACTTCAACTTCAACTTCAGCTCTCTCGTAATCCATCTTTGATTCGATTCTCATTTCTTCTTCTTCTTCTTCTTCTTTCTTCTGCATTGTATAAATAAACTCAACACTAATATCCCACATCCACATCTCTTAACTTTTCTGAAGTTTTCAACTTCAATTCAACCACCATCAATGCCAACCCCCACCGCCCTCTCGGCCTCCTCTTCTTTCACTCTCTTCCCACTTTCATCCTCCTCCGCCACTACCAAACTCAAAACCACCCCTTTCACTCCAACCCCACTTCGTTTCTTCCCCAAATTCCCGACCTTTCACATGCACTCCTCCACCTCCACCATTCGCGCCGCCGTTTCCATCGAGAAGGAAATCCCAGAAGCTGAGCGCCCCAACACTTTTCTCCGAGACTCTGATGACCAGGAATCCTTAAGCTCTTCTTCCTCCTCCGTCAGGGCCCGCTTTGAGAAAATGATCAGGGACGCTCAGGACAGCGTCTGCCAGGCCATTGAGGCCGTTGATGGAGATGGCAAGTTCAAGGAGGATGTTTGGTCAAGGCCTGGTGGTGGGGGTGGTATTAGCAGAGTTCTCCAAGACGGTGCCGTTTTTGAAAAGGCTGGTGTCAATGTTTCCGTTGTGTATGGAGTCATGCCCCCTGAAGCTTATAGAGCTGCCAAGGCTGCTGCCGGCGATCAGAAGCCCGGTCCCATTCCCTTTTTCGCTGCTGGTGTCAGCTCGGTAATGATGACAAGTTGATTATATTCTGTTATAGTTTCAATTTTACTTTTATTAACTTTGTTTAATGTAGTTGTTCTTGAATTGCATTCTTGCTTGGAATAGTGAATTGGTAGAAATCATTAAATTTTGTGTTCAAATAATCCTCTTAAGTTACAATCCATTCACAAATCAAAGCAGTGTGCTAATAGCAGATTATTTGATTGTCTTCTTTTCACTACTTAGTATAATCTTGGAATTTAGGTCTTGGGATGTTTGACCCAACAAAAATGTATTATCTTTCAACAATTCATCTAGGATTTGAAGACAATAGTAATCTTTGATGTTGCTAGCTTAGCAACTTCGTTAATTTTTTTATTACAATAATTGAAAGTTTGAGAATCGGCGCACCGTTTCTAAGTAGATACCTCAAGTCAATATATTCTGATTCCAAGTCATGAAAACTTGCTTTCTTAGATTTACTTCGTTAAGTTGCAACTCCCATTATGGTTTCTGTCGTGCTCAGTTGCCTCTGAAATCTATCATCTTGATGGCTACACATGCTGATGAGCTTGGATTTTGATTATATGAAAATTTACTTCTACAATTACTCAATAACATGACTTGCATCTTTATATAATTGCTTTATGGTGAAATAAGTTTATTAATCAACTTCCATCTTCTAGAGTGAGATTTCATACTTCTGAGCTAGAATTTTGAAATAGGGAAAGTGAATTGTTTCAAACATATATATATATTATATGTTTGAAACATTTTCTGATCTTGCTATTATGTGAAATAGTAGATTTTATTATTGTGGCACTTGCTATTATATGATATAGAAATCATTTTCACTAGGGTAAGGATGTGTTGACATACTATGCTATGCAGACATAGATATTTGAAACACTGTTGATCTTTTTCTCATTTTTTCAGGTTTTACATCCAAAGAACCCTTTTGCACCTACTTTGCATTTTAATTATCGGTATTTTGAGACTGATGCACCAAAAGGTATTATAATGGCTTGTTATCTATGTTTCTTGTATCTGTCTTTTTTAGCTTTTTACTCCATTATATTGGTTTATAATACATATTCCCCTGGAACTAAGTTCTAGTGAATAAAAATGAAAGGGCAGTAGCTTTATAGGATCAATTTTATTCCACATAATCAGATTAGATACAAAAAGGGAAAACTAGAAATAAGGATACACAAGTAAATTCCTGTTATCTTGTCAAATGTTGTATTTTAAGTCTTTATGCTAAAAACTTCTGTCCAAATAGTTCATGTTTAAAAAAGTGGCTTGAGGGATGGTGTATGCCATTTAAGTTTCATTTAATTATATCTTGAAAAAGGTTTAAAATGTTCATAGTTGTCCAGGCAATATAAGCTATAAAATGGACTACTAGTTAAGTATTTTGGTCGGACCTTTAGCTGAGTTCAATGGTTGGGGTTTATAGATACCAACTTTTTCAAAGAAATGAGGTTTTTCAGTTCCAACAATCACATGTGGTATAAATTCATTGTGATTAACTGGTCTTGGTCACTGTAGCATGCCTTCTGCCTTGACAGCAGGTGTACTTTGTGGAGAAAATTTTCGGATCTCTCCGCTGTGGTTGGTTTTGAGACTAGTTGGCTGCATGGCCAATTAAACTGGAAGAGCAATTTTTTTTTTTTTTTTTTTTTTAACCATGAGGTGCATTTGTTGTCTAAAAGCTGAGCTTCCACCTACCAAGCTCCAAAGACTGACTGTTGCATTTGATAAGCTTTGTTATTCTAGTGTGGACCTTTTTATTTTTATTTTTATTTTATTTTTTCCTTCCTGTTATCTGTGTCTATTAAACTTCTATTGGTCTTCCTTGGGAATGTACACCCACATTATTTTCTTAGGAAAATTTTCATACATGATACTTAGTGATGGTATGAAGACAATATGAAACCATAATGAATCAGCTGGAGATAGGAAGTTACCAGCATAAATCCTTTGATCAGCATAATAGGAATTATAAACTTTCCCTTCAGCATTGAGAAATCTTATTACATATCATAGTAGCTTAGATAACTTTGTGCTACTAAGGACAAGCATTTTGCATTAATTGATCCTTTCCTTTCCAATGATTGCGCTATTGCATTCACTTGTTTTTCATTTATCTTTCATGTGAATTTAAAATTGGAAAAAAAAGAAAAAGAAGAAAAATCCCTTTTATTGATTATCATTGTTAAACTATGCAGATTCTCCAGGAGCACCTCGGCAGTGGTGGTTTGGTGGTGGAACAGATTTAACTCCATCATATATTTTTGAGGAGGATGTTAAGCACTTCCATTCGGTATGTAATCTAAGCATATTATTGAAGTTTATGTGATGGAAACTTAAGTTGCACTAAAATGAGGAATTTGGGTTGAGTAGACTGCTGCTATGTCTTTACAATGCCTTTGCTAGCCAGACCTTATTAATGGAAATTCTTCTACTTTAAGAGACTAAAGAAAATGGACTATCTAATTTTCACTTGCATAGAGCTCCACGCTCCCAAACACCGCACTAAGGAGCTACAGAGAGCTAGAATAACTGCAAACATCTTCATCTTGTTTCTGTTAAATTACATCACATTTTTATATTTCTATTTGTTTACTGATGTGCAACTCACTTTGCAGATGCAAAAAAGAGCCTGTGATAAATTTGAACCTAGCTTTTATCCCCGATTCAAGAAATGGTGTGATGACTATTTCTATATCAAGGTAAGCTGTTAAAACTTTTGATCATTTTGTTATGAAAATGGACAGTGCGCTAGTTGATGATTCAATCAAGGTAATCTGATTCTTGATATTAATTTGGATTACATTTTAATCACTAGCAGCTGCATTTTCTTGTCGCTGGGATGTGATAATGCTTCTAAGTTTTCTATTTGCATATCACCTGGGTGTGACAGAATTAGACTGCCCGTGTTTTGTCTATGGTTGGAGTCGAGCTTTCTGACTCAAATGTTAACAAAGTGTGATGAGTTGGGGATTTTTAGTACCCATTAATTTGATCAACAACCAATTAAAACCGTTGGTGGCTCTTAGTTTGGGCCCTCCTTACTTTGTCTTCTTATTGCATAGAAGAAGGTGGTTTAGATTGTATCAGGTTCACTTTCATCTTAATGTTTCACTTCACTGGATTTCTATTGACCGTCTATGCTTGTGCAGCATCGAGGTGAGAGACGAGGGCTTGGAGGTATTTTTTTTGATGACCTAAATGACTATGATCAGGAGATGCTTCTTGCCTTTGCTACTGGTAATTGCTTGGGAGAATGACATTGCTTCTATGGATATTTTGCGTGGAGGAATGTGTTCTTGCAATTTCAATGGACTCCATCCTCTTCATACACTAATTTATTTTTGAATTGCAGAATGTGCAAATTCCGTGGTTCCTGCTTATATACCCATTATAGAGAAGAGAAAGGATACACCATTTACGGAAAAGAACAAAGCATGGCAACAGTTGCGCCGGGGACGTTATGTAGAATTCAACTTGGTATTTAAACTAGTTCTGAAGATTGCGAATAAATTTACAGCTTAGAATTGCCCCAAGCGAGGCCTCATATGTCTTTCTGTTCTGTTTGTTTAAAAGGTTTATGATCGAGGCACAACATTTGGGTTGAAGACGGGAGGTCGAATTGAAAGTATTCTTGTTTCCCTCCCACTGACTGCACGGTGGGAATATGACCATGTAAGATTTTTGTGTCTCTCTGATGACATAGTTAATGCGATATTACTGAAAAATTCAAAGATTATGAACTGATGATGGGAGGGGTTATTTCTTTGTTTTGTCTACAGCAACCAGAAGAGGGAAGTGAAGAGTGGAAATTGTTAGATGCCTGCATCAATCCAAAGGAATGGATTTAGTACTTATCTTCTGAAGAATATCTTTTGTATCATCTTGAGTGCTTTGTCTTTATCTCTCCCTCTTTAATCTTCATTGTAATAATTTTTTCCCCTTTCCCTCATTAGAATTTAGTGTGTTGGCAGAAGTAGTCTACAACTTCAGAAGGTGGCAGAGGATCTGCTTGTCAATCACATGAATTATTTCCAATTCTCATCGCCTAGGCCAATGAAATAATCTTTTAGTTGAAAATCAATACTGAAATGGACCAGCATTTGCGTATTTGTAAGAGGCTCGGGCGTAATAAATTCTTGACTCTGCATTTCTTATTACTACATTTTGGAAAGGAAAAAAAAAAAAAAAAGAAGGCTGTCAAATAATTGAAAAGAAGTGGTGGTTCATGAGAAGAAACTGTTTATCCATACATCTTTAAATAAAACATGAAGTAATCTTTCCGCAGGGTTGCAGATAACTGAACACAAAGTAAACTAACTTCATAGCGGCAGAGATCAACAAGAAGCGATGAGATGCTTGATATCATAACCATTTGGGTGCTTCTTCTTAAACAAAAGGGCCAGGTGATGCGTCTCCACATTTATGGTGTTATTTTTGGTTCGCTGTGTTGATAAATGTATATGTAGCTCGTACCAAGTCCTCAATTATCATTGAACTAATTTAATTGCTGTATCCTAAGCAACTTTTTGTTCTTAAGCAGTGCCAAACATTATTCTTAATAAAAAGAAATGCACAAAGACAATCAAATTATGACCATCATAACCGTAAATGTATCACATGGAGGATAGCCTACTTGACGGCTATCATCTTTGGTCAGAAGTTACCTATTGAAGCTTCACTTCTTGGAAGCTCTTAACACTTCCTTTCCCTCATTTTCTTTTTCCTCTCTTCTTTATGTAAAGATGGAATAATGCAAGCAATGACAAGTCGAATACATCATGGACTCGTTGGACAAGATAGGTTAGTACTTACACATCAGTACTTTGTCAAGGCCAAAGCAACAGAACCTGCAAACTGTACTTGCAAAGTTGATTCAAAAACTTCTAAAGCTTGTTCAGAGAGATTTTGGAATCTGAACAGTCATCCTAGACATGGTGAGGCACCATCAGATTTAAGCTAACACTAGTGACTCCAATGGATACTTTCCGATATCAAAGAATGTGTTTGATTGCAACAAGATCACATAAGAAAAGTCCCTTTGCTAATATCGCTAAGACCTAAATAAAATGATTATCTTCCAAAAGGCAAATGATCCTATATCCCTGAGATCTAAATAAAGTAATTACCTACAAGGCAAAAGCTTCTACGCAGCCAGCCAATGAGCTCATGACAAACCAAGTGTCTGCCTGTTCTAAGACATTTACCCTGCAATTATTACCTGAATCTCACGAACCTTCAAGCTAAAGCTTTCAATTATTTCAATAGTACTAAGTAATCTTGGCTACGTAATTGTTTTCTTCACATTGTTTTGATAGAAGACAACAAGAATACGTATGTTAATAATATGATTGAAGCAACTATAAAGGTGGACCAGGTGTCTGCAAAAACAAAGCCAGATACTATACACAAAACTCTGGAATCTGCATCCAGTATGAACCAAAAAAAAAAGGGAAGATTACTACAATCTAGATAGTAGATAACCCTAAAAGCTTCAAAAAAAAAATTGTTTCCTTGTCATTAATCAATATGATAAAAATATATATCATAATAGCAAGTGAAGAATTAAAGGAAAAAAAAATTCATAATGTTTTTCCAATATAAACCCCACAAAAAGAAATTGTTTTTGCAATTAAAAACCAAACTAAAAATATTAAGCCAGAATTGCAGCAGACAGGTATAACAGCTTGAGCTAGAGAGGGGGAGGCAGATGTTATATTGGCATAATGACCCAACCTTTTATATTTAGCCCATATTCCCTACATACATGAAGACCTATAATTGTACTACAAAATAATCCAACTGCAACAGTTAGAAGTTAGCAGATTTAGGGAGTCAATTAACGATTGGCCTTTAATATATCCAACTAATATTTTGTCAGTGGTATTTACAGAACAACTAACAATTTCAGCTATAGTGTGGTATTTGCAGAACAACTAACAATTTGAGCTATCTGCTGAGAATATTTCAGTTCTGAATTTTTAAGATGGACATTTTTTTTTAAATTTTATTTTTTCAAGCAGGTAGCTGGTGTTTTTCCCAAATAACAATTGCCAAGATGACTTCTAGTGGAACAAGCCAAGAGTGTCCCAATCTGAAACATTATGTACACATAAGTTAGAATTACTTGTACGATGTCCCTTCCTACTTTGTTGTTTTCCATTTAATCCAGTTCTAGAAAAAAAATGTGCTGAGAATATGAACAAAACTGAGCTTTCTACAGAAAAACAAACAGGCATGCCCAAAAGGAGAAAAAGAAAGAGCTCCTAACCAGCATAAGTAATCAACTACAAAGTTATAAAAGATGATTAACTGGCTTCATTTGTCGGTGGAGTTACTATTGGGCCAAGCCAGGAACTTGTACCCCTGAAGAGCGGGTGGAAGATAGCTTTGTGGTGCTGAGGGATTGTCAGGGGTGTAGACATAGCCCTTACCATATCCAAGTTCCTTCATAAGCTTTGTCGGTGCATTCCTCAGATGAAGTGGCACTCCTTCATTCTGTCCAACAGAGTCTCTAACAACCTTCTGTGCAGCCTCTATTGCTCGGTAAACAGACACAGATTTAGGGGCCAAAGCCAAGTAAGCCACACATTGTGCAAGAATCACATTGCATTCAGGCATACCTAGGAAATGGCAAGCTTGATAGCAGGAAACAGCCTGATTAAGGGCTGATGGGTCAGCCAAGCCAACATCTTCACTTGCAAACCTTGTCAATCGCCTTGCAATGTAAAGAGGCTGTTCGCCACCTTCCAACATTCTTGCCAGCCAATAAATAGCCGCATCAGCATCACTTCCCCTCATAGACTTGTGTAGTGCACTGATTAAGTTATAATGTTCTTCCCCTGCTCTGTCATAAGCGAGATGCTTAGTTTGAAATGCTTCCTTGGCATCATCCAGAGTAATAAATGCCACTGGTGAACTAAGCTCATTTTCCTCATTCAAGACCAACTTCCCATCTTTCTCTTTGTCTTCTTCTTGCTGTAGACATTTAAAATGCTTAATGGGTACTCGGACAGCAGCCCTAGTAGCAGAAATTTCCAACGCATTCAACGCAACACGAGCATCACCATCGCAATTGGAAGACAAGAACTCCATAGCATCACGGTTGACATCAACTCTCATCCCAACACTTTTAGCCAATCCTTTATCAGCATCTTCGACAGCTCTCTTCAAAAGGGTCTCAACATGGTGGGGTTTTAATGGATTAAGAGTAAGAACTCTACACCTAGACAACAAAGGCGTGATCAAATGAAAAGATGGGTTCTCCGTAGTGGCACCAACAAACACAATACTTCCATCCTCAATGACAGGCAAGAAAGAGTCTTGTTGAGACTTATTAAACCTATGAACCTCATCAATAAACAACACAGTCCTTTTGTTATTATTCTTCGTTCTCAACTTCCTAGCATCCTCGACAACGTCCCTAACATCCTTGACCCCACTAGTGATCGCAGACAAGCAAACAAACCGATACGAAACAACAGAGTCCTTGCGTTCACTAGATAAAGGAGTAGAATTTACAATAGCTTTGGCAATAGAAGTCTTACCAGTACCAGGCGGACCCCACAAGATGATAGAAGGCAGACGATTGCAGTCAATGGCCGAGCGGAGAAGGGAGTTGGGCGACAAAAGATGGTCCTGGCCAACGACATCGTCTACACAACGAGGACGCATACGCTCCGCTAAAGGCTCGTGGGGCGTGGTGGGCTTGAAACGCTTAGGAACTGGAGTCAAGTCCGTATCTTTATCTTTGGTCTCAATGGGGAAGTGAGGCGTGGAAGTGGGTTTGGGGTGGAAGAGCAAAAAGCGGTCGAGTTTTGGCTGAAATGGAGATGGGTTTGGTGGGTCAAGAGGAGGAGTGGGGGAAGTGGTGGTTGTGGTGGTGGGGGGGTTGGAGGGTCGACGAGAAAGAATCCATTCAGTGGCTTTGAGGGTGGATTTGCCACCGGTGGCAGCCAGGGCTTCAGCTGCTAATTCGTTGGGGAAGCCCATGCTGAGAAGTTGCTCCATTTCCACGTTTGTGTTTGTGTTTGTGTTGTTAGCTTCCAGTTCCAGGCTTGGACTGCTACTCAGCGATCGCTTTTGAGAGTTTTTATGTTTATTATTATTATTCTTCATCTAGTATTTTGATAAGAAAAAAAAATGTGTTTTAACTAAAATAATTTAATGCAAAACAAAGAAAACGGATAACAAGAAGCTGAAGCAGAGATGGGTTTTTCCTGCTCCAACTTCAAGTGCTGCTGCCACCCATGTCCATGTATTTACTATATATAATCAAAATCAATCATATTATAGTAAAGGTAAATATTGTTCCGTCTCTTCATGATACAAACCAATTGAATTACCTTCCTTCATGTTGCGGGAAAAAAACTTTTAATAAAGAGATTCTTACTCGCTAAGGTTGCGGGAAAAAAACTTTTAATAAAGAGATTCTTACTCGCTAAGATTGTATAATGTTACACATCGCATTATACAGAAATTAATTTATGTACAAATAAATTGAGCAATGTCAGGTATATACAACCTCATTCATACAATCTGATATGGCACAAATTTGTTAGGTGGATAAAAATAAAAAATAAATTAACTAATTTTTAATAAATAAAATATGATCCATACATCCTATGAATTTATACCATGTCAAGTTATGTGGGTTAGATTGTATAACTTGGTTGTATACATAATATTATTGATACAAATTTCATACTTATATTTTTATTCGTATTTTTAAGATCATTTTAAGGATATCTATTATTTTATTATTAAAAATAATATTCATTAATAAATTAATTTTACTTCCTCAGATGAAAAGATAAGAAATGTTTTATCAATGGCTATCTTAATTTAGAATTAATATAAGAAAATGCATATTATAAGATCTGGAAGTATGAAGTTATGTATAATATAACAGTAAACTGTAAAGTAAAATGACACAAGAGGATTTTACATGGTTTGATTATAAAACCTAGATCTACGGACAGCTTTGAGCTGCAATTCATTAAGTTCTTGTTTGTACAATCTTTAGGATCGTTTATAGTGTTGACTCAATCTTGCGGACTGACCTAATATTTGTAAGATAAAATTTCGTTAAGATCTTAAACTCCAGTGACACTGCTCACTCTCTGTCGTTGGCAATTTAACAACATATTGTTAAGTAAAATAGAACTACGATGTCTGACACTGAATTATATAAATTTTGAACTCGCAAGTTCTCTCAAGTGTATATTAACTTAGACAGATCTAACTAAAATTTATGTACGATCACAATCTCTCATACACAAATAAAATACTCATAAACAACATCAACAAAGCATTCCAATTTTTACATTGAAGCTCTCCTCCAATTATTCTTGAAATGGCGTGACATACATACCTCTATATAAGTTATATAAAATAACATTATATATAGGATGATATTTGATTATGCTATTCCTCTAAAATCTTGTAGAATCTTAATCAAACTCGATTAGGATAAAGAGCAATAATTTATGAAGTGACATAAGTCATCTCCTAAATAAAATATGGCACAAATAAATATATACCTAATTTAACTAGAATACATCAATAATGTCATAATCGAAAGAAATATTCAATATGAATCAAATACTTCTCAAAATAAACTTTTAGAAACAATAAAATAAGAAATAATTTAACATAATTTTTTAATCACAAGTTGGTCCAAAATTATCATGTGCATGGCACATGCAAAATTGTCACACGTTGACACCAACAATCTCCCTTTTTTTGGCAACTTGTGATAAAAACATCAATCTGTTTCTAACCAAATAATAGCACACAAAGATAAGTCCAAAACAACTACAAATAATCATGTGTCATCGAACAGAAAATGCTAGACTAAAAGAAACAACAAATTTTCAATTATAAACCACATAACAGAAGAAGTTATAACAGAAAGATAGCTAAACATAGATAACATGTAAAACAAAACAAAGTTCATTTGTACAACCCTGTCAAATAATATGCAAGCAAAGTTATATGCAATAACAAAATCATAGCTAAATAAAATGCGGCAAATAAATCAAATAAACAGGTAAAAGCACAAAAAAAAAAGAAATTTATGTAGTTCTTACAAAGTAACAAATAAGAAACAAAGCATAAAACTCCCCCTTACTTACTTCCCTTAGATCAATTCAAGGTAACAAACACAAACATAGAAATAAACAAATCATAAATCTCTTCTCCCCCTTGGTTTCATAACATGTTCCAAAAATAATTGAAGAGCAAACTAATGATGTCGGGCAGATTTACGAACAAGAGATGAAGAGAGATGACCATGTCATTTCTTGGTTCTGGTAGCCGTAGTCTTAAACTTCTTACTGGTGGTAGATGGAGTAGGTGGCTCAGAAGCTACGGGAGTATCTTGCTATTCAAAGGTGTCAGTGGTGGAAATAGTAACTTTAGCCACAATTCATCTGATCTCTCTTTCTTGTTTTTCAACACTGGTTTCTGTAGGCAAAGACTTAGCAACAGGTTGTTGTAGATCCATGAGAGATTTTGTGCAAACTAAGCTAGGATTTCCTCTATTGTTTTTGCTTCAAGAGCTAGTTCTTGTGTGTGTTCTTAATCAGGTGTGTGTTTTGCATCATGCGGGGATGACTGTGGTGGTGTAGAGACAGGTTGTTCTGCTTCAGAAATTGATGCATTGTTAGGTTTTTTGCATAAGGTGGTGAAAGTGATGGTATAGCTAGTTCCTCTTGAGCTGACTCATCTGACAAAGATTCATCCTATAGTTCTGAAACTGCTGTTGCAATTGTCTTTTTCTTCTTGTTAGACTTTTTCTTCACTACTTTGACCTTTTTCTTGCTCTTTAGAATAGTCCCTTTAGCTTTCTTCACTGATTTCTTTTTCTTCTTTTTCTTTTTTGCTATCATGTCGGTCTCAATAACAAGTTGTTCAGCTTGATCCTTATCTGGTACTTTCTTTACTGAATGCTCTTGTACCACATCTTCAGTTTCTATGGGTTGTTGATCTTCTATAACACTTTTTTCTCGCAATTTTTCTCTCCATGTAGATTGCTTAACCTTGATTTCTTTGATATCCTGCACAATATCCACTAAAGTAGCATTGATCAAAGTAAATGTTCCTCCATATTACTCATGGGATTGTTTCTGACCCTTTTCAGTCTCGGCTCAGGAGGTGGCAAATCACTTTTGTCATGCAATCTGGTAAAAAAACCTTTAGTGATAGGCCTAGATAGAATTTCAATGATTTCTTTAGGGCTTATAGGTACATCATTTTGTGCCAAAATTCCTTGAATCAAACAAGGAAATATAAGCAAATGATAATTTGACTTATATGGTGCAATATGAACAATCGTTGTATAGATCCACAAGCCTAAATTAGTTGGCTTATTTGTGCCCAGACAAAACAAGAATTTCACCCTATCTTCCCTGACTTGATTTTGATGAGAAGAGGGAAACCAATCAAATTGAGCTATCTTATGTAAAACTCTGTATTTCTTATTAAGGTATTGTTGATCTATTCCCTCTTTTGGATCCTAAATTAGATCATCATGACCTGTTATCTCCTTAAACACAGTTTTCATATCAAAAATTTCATCAACAGAATGCATGCTTCCAATAGATATATCAAAAAAAGTATTTATGATGTTCAATGAAAACTTCATAAATTTTCCTCTACAATATACCTTGTGATAATGAAAGCTCTTCGAGTTATCAATTGATTCAGGTATATTTGCATAAAATTCTTGAATCAAAGACTTAAGGGAGGGTAGAAAGTTATTTACCATTCTGGTCCAGTAAATGGACTCAAGAAGTTCACCCAAGCCATACTTGTTAAAGTCTGTTACCCTTGTTGGTCTCTCAATCTGTAAGTTCCTCTTCAATGTGTACTTAAAGAAAATTTGCTTAACATTTGCAGTAAGAAACTTGTTGAACTTGGACTTATTTCTATCCTTCATTCACCCAATAGGGACTGTCTCATCTTCAGTCATTGCAGGATCAATCGGGATCTCTGCACATTGCTGTTTTGACAAAGACGATTGCAAACTATCGTTATTGTTGTGACCATAGTCATTTAAGGAAGATGATGCTGCACTTGTGGTCTCCTCAGATTCAGATGAAGACGCCATTGTTAGGGTTTGAGAACTGCAAGTGTTTCTGAAATAGAGAGAGGATCTAGACGAGAGACAATGGATGGTAGAATGCTAACCAACTTTGATATGAACTAAATAGCCCTAACCATGTTTGTGATATACTTTGAAAGAAACTGAGTTTTAATCCAATTCGGTTTCCTATGTAATTTCAAATTTTAATTCCTTTTCCAAACCAAACTCGTTAATATCATTAATGAGACAAATTCAAATTTTGATTTTCATTAAAATAAGAAATTTTAATAGAGTTAGGATTCCCGTTACTAAAGTCTCTCCCTCTCAATCTAATAAAACTGACCCGACATTTTGACACATGGATATACAAGAAAGTCAAATTTCAAATATGCATAAAAAGCATCATATGATATGAAAAACATAATAGAAATCAGTTACATTCAACATAAAAATAATATCTGGACATGATATGAATCATTCTAAAGAAGCATATTTCAGAGCTGTTTATAATCAACATATAAAAGTTGTTTACCTTTATTTTTTTTCATTCAATTGAGATGTCAAAAATATCATTTTGACATATTCACAAAGAATTAATTACATTGGATTATGAAATAAACACAGTAGCTTTCACACAATATAGAGGTAGCCCTTTTTATTTGGGTGGGTGACCTCAACATATTTCTTAGATATCCTGAGATTACTCTTAATGATTACTTTTGCACATCATATATTGCTAGCTTCTTTGTATTTTTCATTTTAAACCAGTATCTTAACATTACACAGTTTTATATTTGAGTGGGTGACCTCAACATATTTCTTAGATATCCTGAGGTTACTCTCAGTGATGACTTTCATACATCATATATTGGTAGCTTCTTTCTATTTTTTTATTTTAAACCAATATCTTAACATTACACAGTTTTATATTACAACTCACACATGCTTAAGTAAAAGGAAACTTATGATATTGCAGATATAATTAATATAACAGAAATTAATGCTTATTTAGAAAGCTGACATGTTCATAAGGCCTTTCTTAGATTCTCAAATCTTGTTGTATCCAATGTCTTAGTGAACAAGTCAACTAATTGTTTATCTATGGAGATGTGTTCAATGTGTATCATCTTAGACTCTACAAGCTCGCTTATAAAATGGTATCTTATGTCAATATGTGTTATTCTAGAATGTTGAACTAAATTTTGGAAATGTTTATAACACTAGTATTATCACAAAACATAGTTATAGGTTTTGTTCAATACCATAATCACTTAGTATTTGCTTCATCCAAAGTAGTTGTGTGCAACAACTCCCTGCTGCTATGTATTCAACTTTTGCAGTAGACAAAGGGATGGAATTCTACTTTTTACTGTGCCAAAAAACTAAGTTAGTACAAAGATAAAAACATTCACCTGAAGTGCTCTTTCTGTCATCTGTATTTCTTGCCCAGTCAGCATTACTAAACCTTGCAAGACAATCATTTGTATCTTTAGAAAACCATGTCCCATAATCATAAGTTCCATGTACATACCTGATGATTCTTTTATTTGTTGTCAGGTGTGATTCTTTGGGATTTGCTTGAAATTTTGTACAAAGTCTTACACTAAAACACAAGTCTAGTCTACTTGCTGTGATGTATAACAAACTGTCAATTATGCTTCTATATAAACTTGCATCAACTTATTTTCCTACTTTGTATTTTGAAAATTCAGGTTAGTACTAATAGGAGTTTTCATTGGTTTTGCATTCTTAAGTCCAAATTCTTTACACGGTTTATAGCATATTTTGATTGAGATATGAATATCCCATCATTCAATTGTTTAACCTGTAATCCAAGAAAAAAATTTAATTCACTTACCATGCTCATTTCAAACTCTTCCTGTATCAACTTAACAAACTTATCGGTTTTGCTTTTGTTAGTTGATCCAAACACAATGTCATCTACGTATACTTGAGTAACAATAAAATAGTTAGATGCATGTTTGACAAAAAAAAAGTCTTATCATTGCTGCCTCTATTATAACCTCTGTTGATCAAAAAGTTTTTCAACCTTTCATACCAAGCTCTAGGAGGTTGTTTCAACCTATACAAAGCTTTATGCAATTTGTATATAAAACTAGGATATTTTAGGGTCTTCAAATCCTTTAGGCTGTTCAACAAAAGGATGTTCATTGAGATAGCCATTTAAAATATTGTTTAATATCTATCTGATACAGTTTAAAATCAAACAAACAAGCAATTGCAAGTAGTAATCTGATTGACTTAAGTCTAGCTACTGGTGTAAAGGTTTCATCAAAGTCTATGCCTTCTACTTGTGTGTATGATACTAGTCTAGCTTTGTTTTTGACTACTTGACCACTTTCATCAATTTTATTTTTGAATATCCATTTAGTTCTACTGACATTTGCATTTTTGGCCTAGGAACTAATTCTCATACTTTATTTCTTTTAAACTGATTAAGTTCATCTTGCATTGCCTGAATCCAAAAATCTTCTTTTAAAGCTTCTTTCATATTTTTTGGCTCAAATAATGAAACATAACATGCAAATCTTACTGATTTCTTACCTTGCTCCTAGTCTTCATTATTCCATCTGGATTTCTAATGATTCAGCTAGTTGGATGTACCTTTTGTATCCAAGAGGGTGGATCTTTTCTTTTATCTTCATTTCTGATTGAATTTCTGTTTATATCGTTCTGTCATATACAGTTGTTGTGTCTGACATAACAGCAGTTGTTTCCTTTTTCATAACTGAATCTTTATTACTGTTATTGCTATCTAATACTGATCTTTTTGCATCCTTTGTCAAGCTGGCTATGCTTTCTTCGTGTGAGTACTTTGCATAATCATCCAAATCATCAGCTACTACATTCATGATTGACTTAGTTCAAAGATTATAGACTTGAAAAGCTTCGCAATTTTGTATGTATCCCACAAAAACTCCTTCATCGCTTTTTAGATCTAATTTTTCTAACTGCTCTCTATCATTTAAGATGTAACACCTGTACCGAAAAACATGAAAATATTTCAAATTAGGTTGTCTTCCTTTTAAAATTTCATAAGGTGTCTAGTTAATGTCAGATCTTAGAAAAACTCTATTTGAAATATAGCAAGCAGTACTTATTACTTTAGCCTATAGCCTTTTGGTCAACTTCTTGCTATTGAGTATCACTCTAGCCTTCTCTTAAAGTGTCCTATTTTTCTTTTCTATAATGCCATTCTGTTCAAGAGTTCTGAGAAGCTAAAAATTCATGTTCAATTCCATGATATTTGCAAAAATCACATAACCAATATTTTCAAACTCCTTGTCATGATCACTCCTTATACTCACTATCCTGTTAATGTTTCTGTTTTACTCATTTTCAAGCTTAACACAAAGATTCCTGAAAGCTTCAAAAGTGTCAAATTTTTATCGAATAAAATCAACCCAAGTATATCTTGAGAAATCATCCACACAAACAAATATGTATCTCTTAGCAAAATTGCTTTCAATTTGCATGGGATCCATAAGATCCATGTGAAGTAAATCAACTATTTTGGATGTGTTAAGATGTGTGGCTGATTTATGTGCACTTCTAATTTGTTTTCCCAATTGATATGTTCCGCAAATTCTACTATTTTTTTCATCAAGTTTAGGGACACCTTTGATAGCACCTAACTTAGTTAATTTAACCAGGTCTTTGTAACTTAAGTGTCCTAATTTTTTATGTTACAATTCTAAGTCTGAGATCTTAGCATGAAATGTACTTTTTATCAAATAAAATTATCCGAAGATCTATTTCCTTATAAAATGCATTTATTAAGATTGTCTAAAACTATACATTTGTCTGTGTGAAATTAACAATATACTTGTCATCACATATCTGACTAACACTAATTAGATTAGCTTTCAAACCTTTAACCAGCAAGACATTTTGAAATTGGGGTAGGCCTTTGCCATTCAAAGTGTCTTTACCAATGATCTCACTCTTTGCTTTATCACATTTCCTTCTCTACATGATTCAAAATCTTTCAAAAAGTATATATTTCCAGTCATGTGCCTGAAACAACCATTGTGAAAATACCACAAATCGTTAGAAGAATACTTAAGTGCAATGAAAGTAACATTGTAGACTATGCTTTCTTTCTTAACCCATTGCAGTTGTGTCTTTGGTAACTACTTGAATTGTTTTGACCTTTTATGTAAAAGACTCAATAATTTAAAATACCTAGGTCTAATATGCCCTTTGACGCCACAAAAATAGCATGTTGGAATGAATTTTCTTACTTTCTCGGACTGGATTTGAAAGAACTTAAAGGGGAACCAAATACTTCAGTGTTTTTGGAACTAAGACTTGATATTTTTGAGCTAGGTTCAAAATTTTTATCCGATGTTGAAGCGTTTATAAATATTGTTGTTGATGAGGATGCAACATTACCTTCTGTATACCCTAAGCCATGTTTGTTAGAATTTCTCTTCTAAGACTCAAGACCTTATCAAGTTTACCTGACCCAATTCTGAGTTGATCAACACATCTTTTGCTCTCAACCAGTTCTGCTGTAATTTTCTTAATATGTGCTATTTTTCTGTTAAGACAAGCTCCAGTTCTGTGATGCAGTTTTTAGCATAAGATTTTTCACATTTCAACATTTAAATCTCCTTTTTCAAAGATTTGATTTATCCTTTCTAACTCAGCCATTCACCATAGAGTGTATTGTAAGTTTCTTGCAACTCTTTAAAGTATTTTGGATCATTTTCTGTATCTGAATGTTCATCATCAGTTCTACACTTTTCTATTGTTGCTGGACATAACAACTTTCCCTTTATAAACTGTAAATGCTGTAAATGCAACAAAATTACTCATGCATTATTGATCTTCTGAATCAAATTATGAGTCATTACTCCAGGTAGCTGTCAAGCCTTTGTTCTTCTTTGTGAGATTAGCATATTCAGATTGAATATGCCCATAACCAGAACACTCATAGCATTGAATCGGTCTTTTCTTATTATGTTGTTTTGATTTCTTCTTGTCATTCTCCTTGTTAAATTTTTTGAACTTGTCTTCATTTGAGTTTGATGGCTTTTCTTGATTCTTTTCCCTGAAATTCTTTTTCATGAACTTTACATAATTTTTTGTTAGAAAAGTCATATGTTTAGAATCAATTTTATCAAACTCAGCATTACTTTCATCATCAGATTTTTCAGTTTTAACATTGAATTCAATGCTCTTTTGTTTTTGCTTCTTAGCACTATGATTAATCTCAAGGTTTTGAAGAATGTTAATTAGTTCATCAACCCTTATCTCATCAGTGTTTTTAACTTTCTCAATGACTGAAATTTTAGGACAACTTATGCATTAGTAAAAGTCTTGCCAAGTAAATATGTAGAACTAGTGATGTGACACAACTTAGAATAAAAATAAGAAATCGACTCATCTTCATGCATTATCAAGTTCTCAAATTGTGAATTTAATCTCATCAATTTAGATCTTTTAACAGAAGTAGTACCTTTACGCTTTACCTCAAGAATATCCCAAGTTTCTTTGGCCACTTTGCACGTTGAAACCTGTCCAACGTTATTTAAATCCATAGGAGCAAAAATCGCATTGAGAGCTGTTGAGTTCCAGCTTGAATGCCGATATTCTTCATCAGTCCATTCCTCATCTGGTTTAGGTTTTGAAATGCCAAAAGCATTCATTCTTGTTGGTAGAGTCCATTCTTCAAGCACACTAGTCCATGCCCAGTCATCAAGAGATTCGATATACATCCTTACTCTTACTTTCCAATATGAATAATTGTCATCATCAAGAATAGGTGGTTGTGTTTCTGATCCTCCATTTCGTACAAACTCTATTCCTCCAAATCAACGTGATGTTTCTTCACTTGTATGTTAGTGAACCTGCTCTGATACCAATTGTGAGATCTGAAAGTATGAGGTTATGTGCAATATAATAGTAAACTGTAAAGTGAAATGACACAGAAGGATTTTACGTGGTTCGGTTATAAAACCTACATCCACGGACAACTTTGAGTTGCAATTCACTAAGTTCTTGTTTGTACAATCTTTAGGACCGTTTACAGTGCTGACTCACTCTCACACACTAACCTAATATTTGTAAAACAAAATCCCGCCAAGATCTTAAACTCTAGTGACACTGCCCACTCTCTGTTACTAACAACTTAACAACACATTGTTAAGTAAAATATAACCACAATGTCTGATATCTGAATTACATAAACACTCAACTTGCAAGTTCTCTCAAGTGTATACTGACTCGGACAAACCTAACTAAAATTTATGTACAATCACAATCTCTCATATATGAATAAAACACTCATAAACAACATCAAAGAAGCTTTCCAATTTTTGCATTGAAGCTCTCCTCCAATTATTCTTGAAATGCCATGACATGCACATCTCTATATAAGTTATGTAAAATAACATTATATATATGGTGATATCTAATTGTGCTATTCCTCCAAAATCCTATACATTTTTAATCAAACTCAATTAGGATAAAGAAGAATAACTTAGGAAGTGATATAAGTAATCTCCTAAATAACATAGGACACAAATAAATATACTCTTAATTTAATTATGATACATCAATAATATCTTAAACTAAAGAGATATTCAATATGAATCAAACATTTTTTAAATTAAACTTTTAGAAACATTAAAATAGAAATAATATAACACAATCTTTTTATCACAAGTTGGTCTAAAATTATCATATGCATGACATATGCAAGATTGTCACATGTTGACATCAGCACACACTTTTTTTTCAAGTTACAATAATGAACCTCTTCTGATACGAGGGATTACAACAAAAATAGACCCAATTTTTATTTTTTTAACCATAAATGGATTGATCGTTTACTTTTGCTAATAAGGCCCCTATGTTCTTTTTTCTTTCTCAATCACCTTTTCTGTCTACCATACTTCTCTTTCCCTCCCTTTCTTCCTTTTCTTTTTGGGGATAATGGCATGGACCTTCCCCACCTTTTGGCCTTATTTCATCAATATGGACCATTTGCATTTTCTCATAAATTTAGTCCATTCGTTTTCAAAAAGTCATCACAGATCTCTCTTTTGTTAAATTTACTGTTAGATGACATCATATTTCTGTCCAAATACCTACAATTACTTACATATCCTTAAAAAATTCTTAAATTAAATAATTTCAATTAGAAATTAAATAGAAAATTTCAAATCACCCCCAAAACAAATTAAACTGCAAACATCACCCCTAAAAAAATCCAATCACTACCGCCAAAAACTTAAAATCCAAGCTCACGCCCCAATATCAGCATCCCGCAAGCCAACAAGCCAACAACCTAGAAACAAACAGCACCACCTCAAGAACTTAGTCACCACCATAGCCATTACCACAAACGACCGAAGAAAAAAAAACAACCTATTAATCAAAATAAATAGAATCATAAATAAATTAAGACCCATTTCATCAAAAAGAATGTTTGGATTGGAGAGAGAAAGGTGGTTTGATAGTTGGGTTAGAGAGGTGGAGGATGAAAAAATCGATTTTAGGCAGAGGTTTGATTCGGGTTAGTTAAGTAATGGAGATGCGGAGAAGATTTAAGAAATTGAGTGGGGGAGATGCTGACAGGAAAAAAAAATGGACGAGAGGAATGGCTGTGTAATTGATGGAGATTCCCGTGAAAGAGAAGATGGTAGCTTTGTTTGGCATAAAAAGAAGAGCTATTATCGAATATGTCTTTTGTGCATTCAAAACGTAAAAACTCCTTTGGTCGAGTGGTAGGGTGTAAGTTGGAAGCTTTGTAGATCTTGAGTTCGAATCACCATTCTTACAATTTTAAATTCTTAATTTTAGAAGGCTTAGAAGGTTAAAAATGGCTATTATAACTCTCTTAATTCAACATATTTACTAACAGATAACGATGAATTTAACAGAAGGGAGGTCTGTAATGACTTTTTGAAAACATAGGGACTAAATTTATGAGAAAAAACAAATTATCCTTTTAAAAATATAGGGACTAAATTTATAAGAAAAAGCAAATTGTCCATATTGATAAAATAAAACCAAAAGATAAAAGAGGTCCATGACATTATCCCTTTTCTTTTTTCCTCTTCTATTCTTATTTTTCATTTCTTTTTTCTTTCGTCTTCTTTCTTCTTCTTATTATACTCGGCTACTCCTTTATAATTTTCTTCTCAAAACCATGATCTATATAAATTTGAAAAACCTAAAATTATAATAAACTTAAAATTTAAAATGTGATGTGAGCAATATTAATTTAGATTGTAATTGTACTAAATAACATGGACTGGAAGGCGTCCAAGACACGTGGCAAGCGTGGGTGTAGGACATCGCAAGATAAGACATCGTAAGACACGTGTGGTGATCAAGCGTGGGTGCAAAACATAGACAGATGAATAGCTTATCTTGCATTGCATTTGCATGTGAGTGTCTCATCCAATTTTCAATTTAATTTATGATTTTGGACACAAAATATCGCAAAACATGTATGTGGGGTGATGTGTGGGCAGCAACGTGTGAGGTCTTGTGCATGCATGCCGGTCAAACAAACAGATTGTCTTCTGTTATGCCATAAGCGGAAGCGATAACCAACCGAACAACCCAAAATGCACAACCACAACTATGCCAGATAATTGAATATAATAGTAATTAAAGAGGCAACCAATCAACCACAATGCAGAAATAGGATACACACCAGGCTTTAACGAGGTTCGGTATTAATACCTACGTCCTCGGGCGCCGCTGAAGAAACTTTCCACTATCTTCAAAGAGAATTACAAACTTTTGGGCCACAATACAAATACCACAACTATTGGGTCAAATTGCAATTACCCAAATAGTTAGGTCAAACTGTAATTACCCAAACAATTTGAGCAATACTACAAATACCCAAAATCAAAGGGGAAAAAACAAATATTACAAACTTTAAGGTCCTTACTGAAAGGCCCTTAAACTATGAGGTCTTATATGTGAGACCTTACAACTTTAGGGGGTAAAAGATATTTCAATTTGAGACACAAAATAATTTTCCATATGGCTTCCTTTTATAAGAACATGAGGCCCAATTTTGGAGTCCCACCGATGTGGGATCCTTGTTAATGCATATGAGCCAAAACACCAACAAATCTCCACCTTGGCGAATATGCCGACCCACCACAAAACTCTTCTTTTTTCCCATATTCTCTATCACAACTGCAACGCCTCCAAATGCGCCCAATGGCGCAGTCAAACAGGCACAATGTTGATCAAGTCCAAACAATGACTGAACTTGATCGCTGTCACAACCTTAGTCAACATGTCTGCGGGATTCTCGGCAGTCTCAATCTTCTGAAGTAAGATTCTTCCTTCATCAATGATCTCCCGCATAAAATGATATCGAACATCAATATGCTTCGTACGAACATGGAACACTGGATTCTTCGCTAAGTGAATAGCACTCTGACTGTCAGAATAAAGAGTGATCTTCTTCTGCCCAATTCCTAATTCATCCAGCAATCCCTGTAACCAAATAGCTTCCTTCACAGCTTCTGTCATAGCCATATACTCTGCCTCCGTAGTAGACAAAGCCACTGTAGACTGTAAAGTAGACTTCCAACTCACTGGTGCTCTAACAAAAGTAAACATAACCGGTTGTCGACTGACGTTTATCCAAATCACCAGCATAATCTGAATCAACATAACCAATAGCATACTGACCACATGTATCATCCCTCTCAAAGACTAAGCCAACATCTACGGTTCTCAACAAATACCGTAAAATCCATTTCACTGCTTGCCAATGTCCTTTACCAGGATCATGCATATACCTGCTCACAACTCCAACTGCATGTGAAATGTCGGGTCTCGTACACACCATAGCATACATCAGGCTACCAACTGCATTAGCATACGGAACTCGAGACATGTACTCTCGTTCCTCATCTGTACTAGGAGATAAAGATGCACTGAGCTTCATATGAGGAGCAAGTGGGGTATTTACAGGTTTAGACTGCTCTGTAATGCCAAACCGTTGTAATACCCTCTTCAGATACTGCTTCTGAGTCAAACAAATCTTGCCTCTCCCTCTATCTCTGCTAATCTCCATGCCAAGAATCTTCTTAGCTTCACCCAAATCTTTCATCTCAAACTCTCGATTCAACTGAGTCTTCAACTTTGCAATTTCTTCGACATTCGTCGAAGCTATCAACATATCATCAACATACAAGAGTAGATAAATGAAAGAACCATCACGTAGCCTCCGAAAATACACACAATTATCAAATTTGCTTCTTGTGTACTTCTGACCCATCATAAACCGATCAAATCGCTTATACCACTGTCTGGGAGATTGCTTCAAACCATAAAGCGATCTTTTCAGTTTGCAAACTAAATTTTCCTTACCAGCAACTTTGAATCCCTCTGGCTGAGTCATATAGATTTCCTCTTCCAAGTCACCATGTAAAAATGCAGTTTTTACATCCATTTGAACTAGTTCCATATTCATCTGAGCTACCAAGGCCAACAAAATTCTAATGGAAGAATGTTTCACAACTGGAGAAAATACCTCATTGTAGTCAATTCCTTCCCTCTGAGCGTAGCCTTTAGCCACCAACCTTGCCTTGTAGCGGATGTCATTCTTGTCAGGAAATCCATCTTTCTTTGCATATACCCATTTGCACCCAATTACCTTTTTACCCTTCGGTAGTTGAGCTAGCTCCCAAGTTTCATTCTTCTGAAGAGACTGCATCTCTTCGTTCATAGCTGTCTTCCACTCATCAACTTCAGAACATCTGACTGCCTCTCTATAAGTGGAAGGAACATCAGCATCTACAATTGGAAGTGCATAGGCCACCATATCAGCAAATCGAGCAGGTCTGCGAATCTCACGTCTTGGCCTATCAATTGCAATAGATTCTTGTTGCTGTTGAGGTTCCTGAGTAGAACCCTCACCATCATCTCCCAAATCTCCCTCTGTCACAGGAGTACCATCATCTGTCTCAACAGATCTAACTGGGTTCAATGTCGTCGTTTCAAACTCCACCTGCTGCTGAGTATGCTCCACCTGCTGTGAGTACCATTCACCTTTGTCTGGTTTTCTGATTTCTTCAACATTGAAGACTCATCAAATGTCACATCTCTGCTGGATATAATCTTCCTCGAACTAGGACACCATAGACGATATCCTTTCACTCCTGAAGCAAATCCCAAGAAAATCGCTTTCTTGGCTCTAGGATCCAGCTTAGATTCTTTCACATGATAATATGCAGTAGAATAAAAAACATGTAAAGAATCATAATCAGAAACAGGTTGTCCAGACCATACCTCCAATGGAGTTCTATCACCAATAGCAGCTGATGGTAGATGATTAATGAGATGACACGCATAAGTCACAGCCTCAGCCCAAAATTCTTTGCCCAACCCAGCATTGGACAACATACACCGAACTTTCTCCAGCAATGTCCGGTTCATGCGTTCTGCCACCCCATTCTGCTGCGGTGTACCTCTAACAGTAAAATGACGTACAATACCTTCATTTTGACACAATTTCAAAAACTGATCACTGCAATACTCACCACCATTATCTGTTCTGAGATGCTTGATCTTCTTGCCAGTCTGTGTCTCAATCATCTTTTTCCATTTAAGGAAAGCACGAAGTACATCATCTTTTTGATTTCAAACAGTACAACCAAGTTCTTCTGGAAAAGTCATCAACAAAAGTAACAAAGTAGTGCCTACCTCCCATAGATGCAGTTTTAGTAGGTCCCCACACATCTGAGTGAACATAATCAAGAATACCCTTGGTATTATGAATAGCGGTGCCAAATTTCACTCTCTTCTGCTTTCCCAGAACACAATGCTCACAGAAATCCAGCTTGCAGGTCTTTGCACCTTTCAATAAGCCTCGTTTCACCAAACTGAATAAGGCTTTCTCACCTGCATGTCCCAAACGCATATGCCACAGTCTCGTGATCTCTAAATCTGCATCATTATCAGAAACCATAGCAGCTGATCCAATAACCGTATTACCATTATAGTAATACAAGTTGTTCCTCCTAGTACCTTTCAATACCACAAGAGCGCCTGAAGTGACCCTCAGAATACCATCTCGAATAGATATACCACAACCTTTAGATTCTAAGGCTCCAAAAGAGATGAGATTCTTTTTCAACTTCGGTACATACCGAACATCTGTCAGAACTCTAGTCAGTCCATCATGATTCCTCAATCGGATCGAACCTATCCCAGCAGTATGGCAAATATCATCATTGCTCATATACACAACTCCACAATCAAGCTCTTCAAACTGAAAGAACCAATCCCGATGTGGACACATATGATAAGTACAACCCGAATCCATAATCCACTCATCAGAAACAGAAGTGGACGGATGACCAACTAGACAAATATCTGAATCACTATCATCCTCACGCTCAACAACACATGCATAAAAAACAGCCTTGCCCTTATCTTTCTTTTTCAACTTAAGACAATCTTTCTTCCAATGCGCTTTCTCACGACAAAAGACACACTCATCTTTTCCTAATCTACCCCTCGACAAAGATTTTCCCCTTTTTCCTAGTTTCCTACTATGACTACGCCCTCTCACTGTCAATGCATCTACTGACTCATCCCTATGTTCCCTTTGATCTTTCTTACGAATTTCATAATTCAACAAAGCAGAACAAACTTCTTCAAAAGACAGTTTATCTTTCCCATGGATAAGAGTAATGCATAAATGATCTAATTCATCCGGAAGTGAGCCAATCAATAGCATAGCCTTAATCTCATCTTTGAATGTTTCATCTAAGTTTAACAAATCAGCAATTAACTTATTAAACTCATCAATATGAGAACTGATGCTCGTACCTGGTTTCAACTGGAGACGGAACAATCTCTTCAATAGATACAGCCGATTCTCATTGCTTTTCTTCATATATTTGTTTTCCAGCGCCTTCCACAACTTGTTTGCAGATGTCTCCTTAGTGAACGGATACTTTTGTTCTCTACACAAGCAAGAGCGAATCAACCCACAAGCTTTTATATTAAGCCTGTCCCAATCTCTTGCACTGATATCTTCTGGTTTTGTTTCTTCCAGAACAATATCCAAATCCTGCTGATACAACCCGTCCAACACCTCACTCTGCCATAAGTCGAAATTATTTTGGCCATCAAATTTTTCAACATCTATTTTTGCATTTGTCACAGTCATTGTCTTCTCTAATACAGTCGACGATGATGCCATAACTACCTCTCACAAATAAGCTCGATACACAAATCACCAATAACCAAGCTCCAAACAAACTATTATATTCAATAACTAGCAATCCAAAAACAACAGGCCAGAACAGTAGTAAGTGCTTCAATGAAATAGCCACTAACTACCTAAAACCTTCGGCTCTGATACCAATTGTTATGCCATAAGCGGAAGCGATAACCAACCGAACAACCCAAAATGCACAACCACAACTATGCCAGATAATTGAATATAATAGTAATTAAAGAAGCAACCAATCAACCACAATGCAGAAATAGGATACACACCAGGATTTAACGAGGTTCGGTATTAATACCTACGTCCTCGGGCGCCGCTGAAGAAACTTTCCACTATCTTCAAAGAGAATTACAAACTTTTGGGCCACAATACAAATACGACAACTATTAGGTCAAATTGCAATTACCCAAATAGTTGGGCCAAACTGTAATTACCCAAACAATTTGAGCAATACTACAAATACCCAAAATCAAAGGGGAAAAAACAAATATTATAAACTTTAAGGTCCTTACTGAAAGACCCTTAAACTATGAGGTCTTATATGTGAGACCTTACAACTTTAGGGGGTGAAAGATATTTCAATTTGAGACACAAAATAATTTTCTATATAGCTTCCTTTTATAAGGGCCACATGAGGCCCAATTTTGGAGTCCCACCGATGTGGGATCCTTGTTAATGCATATGAGCCAAAACACCAACATCTTCCACACATCCTGTGTTACTTCATACAATTTTTAATTTAACTTTAAATATCATTTACATCACAATTGAAAATGTTATAAATTTTAATTTTTAATCGTAAATTTAATCTTTCAAATTCCGTTATGTTTTCTAAGAATATAAATTAAGAAGAGGAGGAGTCTAGAAGAAGGAGAGAAGAAAACAAGAAGGAAAAAGAAGGAAAAAAAAGTGGAAGAAAAGAAGAAGAAGAAGAGAAAAGAAGAAATACAATAAAGAAAAAATGGCAGTGAAAGAAAAGGAAATATAGGGTTATTTTTGTCCAAAAATAAAAATTGAGTCTATTTAAATTTTAATTAGTTGAAAACATATAAGGGGTCCATCATTATCATTGCAGGAGTTAAAAAAAAAAAAAAAAGATAGAGGGTACGGTTGGTATAATTATTCATTTTTTAACAATCTATAAATTTGAAAAGATTAGAATCATCCCATTATTGGCTCAAAAATAAGTTAATTTTTAATATTTTAACATTTATATATAACATTATCCTTAGTAATGATCAACACATCTCCATGCATTAAACGTAAATAATTTCCGTAAAATAATTCTTGGTTGTTACACTCCGTAGTGTTGTATAATTCTTACAACACCTACATGGCTAATAAATTTAATTCCTACTTGTCTCATCATTCACTTGGCATTGCGGGATCTACAATGATAGCTATTGGGTTGTATGCGATTCTACAAAACAAATTTTTGGAGCTTGCTCCTGCCGATAGAGGAATTCGCATCAACTCAGAAAAGTGATAAATTGTTTCCTAATATATATACATATATCCCCCCGAATTTACTAAAATCCAGATCAACTATTTTCAACCCTTGGATTTATCCTAAGGCTCACAATTGATATATAACACACACACGCGCGCGTACAGAGTAATACTCTAATACGATCTTCCGTAATTTACCAAAATCCAGACCAATTATTTTGAGCCTTGGATTTATCTTAAGGCTCACAGTTAATATATAAAAAAATTAATGAATCAGATGTCAGATTAAAGTTTTCTTTTTCTTCTGCCTTGGTAACAACCAATCTTTGTTATTTATTTATATTTAAATTTTATTGTTTGAGCATGATGGAAGAGAGATCTGTTTGAGCATGATAGAGAAGGACGAAATAAGAGAGAGGAAAGATTTGTTATTAAACGAGAGAGAGAGAGAGACAAGAACTTGTTGCCAAATCTGACAACTACTTTTAACTTTTTTATAGATTAATTGTAAGCCTTACGATAAATCCAAGGGTTGAAAGTGTTGGTCCGTATTGTAGTAAATTATAGGAGACCGTATTAGAGCACTACTCTATATATATATATATATATTTTTTGTAGGTCTTACACTGTTGTACCAACTTAGTTTGCTGACCTGCTACAACCTGTCAATAATAGAGAGACGTGCGTTTGAGTATGTGTTAGCTGGGAGTTGAATTAAAAATAATAATAAATAATCAAAACCCATATGTTGGAAGATGAAACGCAAAGGTCAATATTTTCATATTTCAAATTTTTCATACTAAAAGTCTTAGGAAAATCATTCACATGCATAATGCATTTCCTCTATCCCTCTCTCAATCGACATCTCCCTGTCACAGACTCTGGTATTTCTTCTTTCTTCTTCCTCTGTTTCAGCCAAACTCCCTTGCAAAATCTAATTGATTTCTGCAGGTGACTACGTCAGTGAGATGCTTGCTGGAGGGTGGTGTGACCGTTGCAGCGTCGGTCAATGGCTACGGTGATCGCTTCTGCAGATCCTCATAGCAACGCAAGTGACAACTGGACAGAAACCATGCAACGAATTTCTTTTATTTTATTTTATTTTATTTTTTTATCAGTAGAGCATTTCCTGGATATTTGTTAGTGTTGACTGTACATGCATGCGAAGTTGAACAATGCATACCAATCGCTGGTAGTTTGAATGAAAGAAAAAAAAAAAAACCTTAGTTATGTTTTGAAGGAAATGGTTCAACATGTCAAAATCCTGAAGCAGCTGTAATTTATGTTATGTTTTGATTAAATTTCATTGTTTTGATGTTCTATACATATTCATCTTCTGTTATGCATTTAGTTTTTCCATTATTCTTCTAGTCTTCAAATTAAATGAGGTTACGTTGTGCTATTCTACCTTGAGACTAAATAATTTTTTCACATAGAACCACGTTTAAGTCTTGGAAATGTACTCATGAACTTATATAAAAAAGATGGACAGCGAGAACTCGAACATTTTCCAAATTTCTGGAATTTTTTTGGTTATATTTATCAATTAATGAACAAGAAAATACGTAATTCATTCCACCTACCAATTTTTGGCAACTAGATGGGATCGATTCACTAAAAGATCTAAAAGCTACACCGACCACTCAATCAGACACTCAAAGCTAGCCAATTAAACACTAAACCCAAAAACACAAACAGTACAGCCAGTTTTAATCATTTCTAGAAACCCGACTAAGGACCACAACAAAAAAAAACACCTATACATTGGAAAACTAGAAACCCAAACACCCTTAAACACCAGCGGAGGCATTTCTAATCAATTGAGCTTCCGATCTACAGAAGCGATCAACATTGCCATTAACGGACGCCGCAACCGTAGTCACCTGCAGAAATCAGTTAGATTTTGTGAGGGAGTTTGGCTGGAACAAAGGAAGAAGAAAGAAGAAAAACCAGAGTTTGTGATAGGGAGAATGTCGATTGAGAGAGAGATGGAGGGAGGAAATACATGTAAATGATTTTCAAAGACTTCTAGTATGAAAAATTTTGAATTTTACTTGGGATGAGTTTTGTTTATTTATTATTATTATTATTATTTAGTTTAAACATCAGCTAAGACATGCGCAGGTCTCTTTATCATTGATGGACTGTACAAGTATCAGGGGAAAACGTAAAAACGTACGTTTTGATTAAAATCATCATCGACTTGGAGGAAAGAACTTTTCACCTTTTGATTAAAATCAACATCGACTTGGAAGACCAAAAGTTCTGTTTTAATTGCAATATATTTTCTTACTAATTAAGAATTTAATTAATGCATCCATGCATGTGATGTGCATTGTATTTGACTGTTTGTATACTTGGATAAACTTGTAATCAATTAATAATATTAATGTACATGAATCCTAGATATCTAATGCTACAATTAATTAATGAAATGAGTTGATTCTTATATGTCATCATATTATAAAATGCTATGAGATTGATAGGTTTTCAAGTGAGACATTTCAAAATTTTCATACTAAAAGTCTTTGGAAAATCATTTACATGTATTTCCTCTCTCTCTCTCTCTCAATCGACATTCTCCCTATCACAAACTCTGGTTTTTCTTCTTTCTTCTTACTCTGTTCCAGCCAAACTCCCTCTCAAAATCTAACTGATTTCTGCAGGTGACTACGGCAGTGAGATGCTTGCTGGAGAGTGGGGTGACTGTTGCGGCGTCGGTTAATGGCAATGTTGATCGCTTCTGTAGATCGGAATGGCAATTGATTAGAAATGCTGCCGGTGGTGTTTAATGGTGTTTGGGTTTCTGGTTTTCCAATGTATAGGTGTTTTTTTTTTGTTGTGGTCCTTGGTTGGGTTTGATCAAGGCGCCGAAAAAGTAGAAATACCATCCAAAAAGATTTTAGGAGAATCACTCAAAAAGCTTAATATTGATTCATCAACATTTTCAGTTGAAAGCAAAGGTCCGGATGATTCAAGAAGATTTCGTGGCTTTATTAAAATAATTTCTGATGATGATATACTTCCCGCAGGCCCATGGAGAACAACCAAGAAGGCTGCGCTAAATGCAGTTTCAGGGTTGGCTTTGGAGCATTTGCAAAATGCCCAAATGATTTTTGTGAATGATGTAAATCTTAAAGAAGTTATTCTACTTCAGGAAGAAGTTGAATTGTATCGGCAACGAATTCAACAGTTAGAAGCTAGTATAAAAGATTTGAAGATTCGGAAACACATAAAGCTTATTGGATAGTTCTGGGATGAGATATGGTCAACAGAAAAGGTTCTCAACTTGGCGAAATGGGTAAAGCACAATGCTTAGTTTTACAGTCAATGAATTATGTCGATACATTTTGGTTTTATTTTTCTATTTACTATTGTGAATTATATTCACTGAAGTTGTATGCATACCCTCCCAAGTGGAGCTTTTCTCCTGCAATATCAGGTCCCATGACAGCTACAATCACTGTTGCTAAGGGTCTAAATGCTGTCATGAAGACTGGACCTTTCTCTCTAATCACTAATGTTTGCAGATACACACACACACACACACACACACACACAGTGATTCCAAAGTATTTATAAGTTTACAACAATTAAATAATTGGTTACATCAATGATGATATAGAGGATAATGTTGAGGAGTTACTAAATATGATTATTGTAAGTCTTTTGTGCTACTAAATCGAATGCAAAATATATCTTAATAGCATTTTATTGTCGAGCTTACAAATGAAAGTGATTTTGGTTTAGATTCCATGATCATAATTGACTTGTAAACTCACACAATAAAGAGAAGCAAGAAGGCTAATGTTCCAGTACAACTTCCATGATGATGATTTGTGATCTAGTATTAATTGCAGTCTTGATTGCTGCAAGTATTTAACGAGGTCGTTATTGGTTCTGCATACTCTTTATCGTCCATGCCAGCATTAGCGTTACCAAGTGAAAATAAATGAATACATTAATCACAGAGGAAAATTTTAAAATGAATGAAACACCAAATGTTATTGATCAGACTCATATTATGAATCAAGTACCGTGATATAAAGAATGCATGCTATTGAATAAAACTGCCAATATGAAGGTAATGGATGGAATCATGTTGGTGAGGGCGGCTGCAAAAGTCGGTGAAGTGTATTCCAGTCCTGCAAAGTTCAGTGTCCTTAAAAACACGGCACTGCTTGACATGCATTAAGCGCACGCATATGAGGGAAAGATTAATAGAATGTTAGCCTAATTAAGGATTTGAACTGATCTAGTAATTTGAGGAACTCGCCATGCCTAGACCAAACCATCATTCATTGTTCAGGCACGTTTTGCTCACCCTAGAAGACCCAGAAAAAAATGTTCCGCAAAACTTGTAAGCTTATTTTGCTTTCATTGTTCCTGCAAGAGAGATGGCATGCAAGTGACTACAATAATGAACAAAATATTACTACATGAATGTTATTGAAAAATTAATTAAGATGATTAATTATAATTTACAATAAAGTACTACCGATCACTAAAATTGGATGGAAGAAGATGATGAGAACCTTACGATTACGAGATTCATTCGAATATGAAATCCAATCATGGGAATACAGCATCCCGCTTTTTTTTACTACCCAAGGTTTCGATACATTTCGCAATAGAGAAATTTCTACTGGAGCAGTTGCTATCCGGGAACAATTACCCGATCTAGATTTGCGAATTATTATAGATTATTCGTTGGTAGAATGAAAAGAATTAGGGGAAAAAGGACCCACAGGTAATGACCAAAGAGAAGTGAGAGAGCAGCAGCACTTGTCGAAGTTCCAAAAGCATGTGCATAAACCACAAGCACATATCGACTCATGCTATCATCTAGCTAGCGACAGTTTAGAAACTATGTTGTATCCTGTATGGCAAAAGCTACAAAATATGCTCAGAATGTATGGTTTTAATTCTTTCATCAACATTCTCCAATCTCTCAAGGCTACGTACTTAATTAAGCTCAATTCCTTTTAAACCGTTTGGAGAGTGAGGACATCACCATGGATGCAGACCAGTTGATCATTTAACTTCAATATGGTAGTTAGGGCTTGATGATTAGGAAATATACTTAATTTTATGTGCAGAAATTAATATAATGCTAATTACGAGAGCCATATATACTTTAGCTATTAGCCACTTCGGTTGGTAATTAGCCAAAACAGACATTGGATATTTTACTTAATCTATAGACTTGTCCTTTCTTTTTCTTTTTTTTTTTTTCAAAGATTAAAAATTATATTATTATAACTTCGACAATTTAAGTAATGTTATCATGAATCTTCGTCAATATCCTTTTGGATATAATTATAATATCTTCTAAAATTGGGCTGTTGATAAAGTAGCCAGCATGAGACCCCAACTTCTGATTGAAAATTTACGTCAATTGTCAAACTCCTAGGGAAAAGTTAGTTCTTTATATTGGAGTAAAGTAAAGTAGCATGGAATTGCTTTCTAAGTGCCTATTATTACTCCTTTTAGTGAGTGTATCAAGCATATATGGAAACAGTGTTTTTGTCATATGCAGATGGGGAATATGAGATATATATGAAGCATCTGTTCCCACCCTATTTTTAAACATTATAAAAAAGAATAATAATAATTACTTTAAATTGACGATGCCCGAAATAACTGGACTTCAGATAACTTTCTACAGACTTTCCTGATATGAATCCTTCCTGTGGCAAAAGCTTATACATAGCATTCCTTGGTGTATTTAATTTCTTTTATGCAAAGTTGGCCTATATATATTAACAAATTAAGAGTAATAAAGTACTAAATGTGAAGGAGATTATATTAAAATCATTCAGATCTTGAATATATATATATATATATATATATATGGCGCACTGGTGCTTGTCAATTAAGTTTTTGGGCAGTAATAAATAAGTGCTCAAGTCCCATTAATAAGCCCTCTCCCTGTCATTGCAACTACTTATTAGTTGGCTCTTGGATCGATCTTTTGCTCTATTGAAGTCTGGAATCTATCTTTTTTGGCTGCAGCTTCTATTGCATGTCATAGAAAAGTTATTGTAAATTGAAAAAATAGGTATAATTAAGGACCCTTGATGAAATTTAGACGCATCCTGAAAAAATTTTTATGTCATATACACTTTCTCAATAAAATGACTCAATTACCCTTACCCTTATATAATTGAATTTAGAAAAAAAAAAGAAGGAAACGAAACAAAGAAATCAGTTACTCTTTCATACTGATGCGTTCGAAACTAGCAAGTATACTAGTCGCACAAGTAATAAAGTGATAAGTAAGATATCGTTTCCACGAGGATTGATTCTAATTGAATTTGTTATTTCCAGCAACAATAAACTAAACAGGGGGGATTTTTGTTGAATGATTTACTAAATGAAATAAGAATGCAAGTAAAGAATAACAAAACAGAAAGTAAATTTGAATGAAAAATCAATGGGAGAAAGCTGGTTAAGGGATCCTTCTCTACCACAAGATATGGATTTGCGAATTAATTGTAGAATTGTCATCTAATTACAGCATTGAAGTTATCAACCGTAGATAATAACAAGCTCTATTACCCCAATCTTTCCTTACTTTGTTGTTAAATAAAACAAGCTCTTTATTTAATCTCTATCCATTAAACAACCTAGAACAAGCTCTCTGAGTTTAATTCAATGGATGCATTATGATAAGAAAGATAGGTTGATCTAAGCAATAAACACACAAGCTCGGATTATTTAACTTAGGTTATATTCTCCAATTGTAATCTCTGATCACAATTTTGCTACTAATGATTAGAAATTCAAGACAATTACGGATCAAGATTTCTAGTCTAGCAATAGACACAACCAGATTATATTCAGTTGGCCACTCAAATACAATCAGCAAGCAATCATAAGCATTAAATATGGGAAATACAAGCAACTTCAATTAGAGAATTGGATAACAATTCCTTACACAATCAACTTACAAAAACCATATCAGGGGCTTTGAAATCACCCTCAACCAATTCAGATTCAGTTACACATGTTTAAGAACGTGGTAAATACAATACAACATGGAGACATTCCAGAAAATGAAAGGGAAGGGAAAAACTTAGCAAATTTGATGTAATTCTCTTTGGATTGTAGTTCTTCCTCTTTCCAAGCTTCCTTTCTCCTTCAAGAACTCCAAGAGATGAAAGAATTCCAGAGCTGTAGCCTCTACCACGTTCTCCCCTCTTCAAGTTATGAAATAAAATCCTAAAATGTGTTTAAATACTCTGCTACAGTAACGTGCTACAGTGCCCGTATTATACATGCTACAGTGATGTGTGGAATTACATTTCTACACTTCTCACACTGTTTTGATTACAACTTTCGGTACACTGAATGGATTCATAAACCGTAAATTTCTCCAAAAAGTAGACTTCGAGAGCTTTTCAACGGTATATGATATGTCATCGGGTTCATTGTATATCAATACAATTAAATCCGAGAAGATGGTTGACTAGCAGAGGTGAAAATGAAGGGTTTTACTCCATTTTTGTGCAAGTTGCTCCAAAACTCCTACAAACATCAAAACCACACAAAAACATAAAAATACCAAGGAATATAGCAAAGAAACATGGACGAATTGATATGAAAATGATATATAAATAGACACTTATCACATACACATCACTGTTCGAAACAATCTTCAACAACTGAAGCTGAGCAACAAGGTAAGAAAAACTTTTGTTATTCTCTCTCTAAATGGCTTGAAAATTTCAGTAGGTTGTAATGTTTTGATTATTTATTATTTCGGTAACTATCAACCGCATGATGTTGCTTAAAATAGGAGATATATATGTGAACTAAAGTTAGAGATAGTGCGATTTTTGTCAACATTTGCTAGAAATTGGAATTCATTTTAAGAAAATCTGGTATCGCAGTCGATAGGGAAGAAGAAGAGATTGGTCGAGCTATATTGAGTGTCGAGTGGTTGTGTCGGATAGACACTCGACATGTCGGATGGTCATGTCGAGTGTCTAGGGGTTGTGTCGAGTCTAGGATTGAGTGTCGTGATAGTGCGTCGAGTGGAGTGCCGAACGTGACGAGTGTCGGATGTAAATTTTGTCGAGTTCGTGTGTCGAGTATATATGCGTCGCGTTAGTCGAGCGTCGATCGTCGTGCGTCACGTGTCGAGATGGTTGTCGAGTGTCGAGTGTCGAGTTTTTTTGTCGAGTTTTGTCGAGTGTTTAGGCAGGAATGTCGTTTTTGTGCCTTTTTGTAAGCAATTTTATAATGATTTTTTGTCTACAGACTTATATGATATGTCTCTATCATGTAGGATATGAAAACTTTACGCATACTTATTCTATACCGTGGACTATGCAAGAGAATGGTGGTTATTTATACACTGGTGGGAAAGCGAAGCCATTGATAATTCGTAGGTCTGCTACCTATAATAAGTTGGTTGACTGCATCAGTACTGAAATGGGTTGGGATCTTCGTAAGCATAACATAAGTTTAGAGGTTCAATTTTCTTTTAAGGGTCTTCCGCCAATGCCGACTCCTATTGAGATTGACAACGATGTTTGTTTCTTTGTACAACATTGTTTGGAGGACTAACAGTCATATACACCATTAATTGTCAAAGTTGAAGATAGGGAGAAGCGAAGACAGAGGTCAGGATCTGATGCAGTACGTCCGCGACAAAGATCTTCTCATCCCTTTATGTTTCGCTCAGCAAGCGGAAGCAGCCAATTAAGTGAGTCCACTCCTGTTTGTGTAGAACCACAATTGAATGATGATGTTGGCATTGAGTTTGAGCAATATTCAGGGCATGCAGGGCATGAGTCAGGTTGGATCTTAGTTGAAAATGAAGAAGAGGTGCCCCCGTTGATGCCATCGAGATTGGTACGTCATCTTGATAGCATTAGAGAGTTTAAGAGTTTAGGTAATATTGATGTTAGTAATGCTAGTAATGATGTTAATGATGACGATGTTGGTGATGAAGATTACGAAGATAATGATGATGGTAATGATGATGTTACTGAGCATGTTGACGATGACAATGATGATTGCCCTATTCGTACTGAGAATGATGTGCAGGGTTTGAATGATTTTATTGTTGATGGCTAGGATGTAGACGGTTCACATTTTGATAATGATGAACAGACGGAGATATTGAATGATGTGAACCAGGATGTGCCGTTTGCCGTTCCTTCTCCAATTCGCTCCGCACCTACTCCTCCAGTATACAGACATGAGTAACATCCGATATCGAATAATGAGTCGAGAGTGGATGCAAATCGTAGACATGAAGAAGCTAATTTGGAGTGTGAGAATGACAGTTGTTGGACTAACACATTCAGGTGGATGCCGCCTATTGTGCATTCATCATCCACATATGGCGATGATGCTTCCTCGTTTGTAGTTGATGGGATTGAGGTGGGGGTTGGACAAATATTTAACAGCAAAACGAAGCTTTGTGAGAAGTTATCGAATTTTGCACTAAGACGGAACTTTCAATTCAAGGTAAGAAACTCCAATGCAACAAGGTTTGAGGTTGTCTGCTGTGCTGAATCTTGTAAATGGCATTTACGTGCCATAAAGGTAGTCGATTCACATTTCTTCCAAGTGAAAAAGTATAAGAACCATCACACATGCTCTGGAGCCGGACTTCACCCAAATCACAAACAAGCAACTGCACATGTCATTGGCAAACATATTAAGAGAAAATTCGTTAAGGCATCGAGAATATATCGTCCAAAGGATATTATGTCTGATGTTTAGGAGTCATTGGGTGTTAATATCACATACAATAAGGCATGGAGGGCAAAGGAGACAGCTTTGTAAGAACTTCACAGATCTTATGAGGAATCATTCACATTACTCCGTTAGTACATGTACATGATTGAGAAAGCAAACCCGGGGACCAAAACTTCCTTAGAAATCGATAACAACAACCATTTTAGATACATTTTCATGAGTATGGGGGCCTCTATTGCTGGATTTGCATCATCAATTAGGCCAGTTATCGCAATTGATAGTTCTTTTTTGAAAGTGAAATATAGAGGTACAATGTTTTTGGCTTCTTGTATGGATGAAAATAAGCAAATATACCCCTTGGCATTTGGAGTTGGGCATTCTGAAAATGATGACTCCTGGACCTGGTTCATGAGACAGTTGCATGATCATGTTGTACAAAATATCCGCGATCTTGTTTTCATTTCTGACCGTCATCGGAGCATTGAACGAGCTATTATAGTAGTTTTCCCTCATGCACTACATGGATTGTGCACTCATCATCTGAAGGGTAACTTGAAGGCAACTTTCAAGGACAAGAATTTGTTGGAAATATACCACCGAGTTGCAAGGACATATCACTGTGCTGATTTCAACTATCATATGCGACAAATTGAATCGTATATGCCAGCAGTAGTAGCTTATCTTTGAGAGATTGGAGTCGAGAAATGGGCATGTTCATAGTTTCATGGTCAACGGTATAACATCATGACAACAAATATAGCTAAGTCGATGAACAGCTGCCTGCGACACCATCGATTCCTCTCGGTGACATTGTTAGCAGATTATTACCGGGCCAACTTGCAGCAATGGTTCTATGAGCGTCGGCAATTATTTGCTAACTCGGAATTACATCTCTCGCCATGGGCTAACAAGTTGATGGAGGAGCGTTTAAAGGAGGGAGAACGTATGAGGGTTAGTGGTATCTTTCTTATTATGTATGAGGTTAGAGGCAACGACCGTGTTAGCATCGTTGACATGCACGCTCGTACATGTACTTGCCGGGTGTTTGATCTTGACCAGCTTTCGTATGCACATGTATTAGCTGTTTGCAAACGTATGAATCTACTGACGTGCCACGATTATTGTGCCCGTTGATATATGATTGAAACATTACTACATGCATATGCTCTGCCAATTGTTCCTGTTGGAGTTAGTGAGGATTGGATGGTTCCTAAGGAGGTTTGCAGTAGAGTGGTTCTACCACTAGTCATGAGGAGACCAGCCGGTCATTCTTGGAGGAATCGAATCCCTTCTGTCGATGAGTCTAGCTCGTCTCAAACTTGCAGTCATTGTGGAAGTTCTGGACACAATCGTTAAACTTGCCGAAACCCAGTTCCACTTCATGACAGGGGATGATGTCTACCAAATTTATGCAAGGGATTTTTTTGTCTATGTTACATTCCATAATCAACCACCACAAAAATATGAGGTAATTTAAATTCAATAAATTTCAGCTTCACTTCACTTCTTTGAACGAGACGTGCTGGCCTGACCATATTTATCTCTAATAGTTTATTTTATTTCATACACATTTTAAGGGTAATTATGTTGGTAATTATATTATGGTAGTTTCTGATCTTAATCGTAAGGACTATTTTTAAAAAAAAAATACAGAAGCGACATCTCTATGACACTATACAAAAATGTGTAAATATCCACAAACTATATATCCATAAAAATGTGTAACTATACAAAATATATACACGATACAAAATATATCACAGTTCCATGGCCGCAACCTGGGCAGGTCCTGTGCCGACAGAGACTCCCTCCTCCGCCTATCGAAGAACGCGATACGCCCAAAGCTGTACCGCCATTCTTTGTCGGTAGACATCCTCCGTGAATGCCTTAATGGCTGTCAGTGGACGGCCCCCTCTAGGAACTCAATGTACCTCAAACAGTACACACCGCATGCTCCTCCCCTAGCCTCCTGTTGTGGCACCTGTGATGAATCCTCGATGCGCTCAATTTCGAATGGGGTTGCGGGGTAGTCAGGACGACCATAAACAGCCATTGCCACCATATGGGGTATCAACTCTGTCAGGTACCGGACTATATGTCTAACTGTGTGGGTGGAATTGTTTGCCATAGCTGAGTCATATATGACTACGACACGACGACTCAAATCCACCTCGGCTGCCACCCAGTGCTCCCCTCCGATGTTAACAAGGACATAGAGCTGAAAATGAAATTGAGAACATAAAAATCATTGACAACATTTCAATTAAAACAACACTTACTAACACATTAAATATTAATGTACTCACCCTATCCACATCAAATCATGGTCGACCCGTGATAGGCAATTGCCCCAAGACATACTGGACCATGTCATCCTCGTCCATCCAGTCAATCTCGTCCAGTCTGTTCGAGTATCGTTCCCACATTGACTTCACTTTTAACTGCAATTTTGTGAGTACGGTTAGTACATTGAAGGAAGTAGAAATTAACCTACAATGAAATCAGATGTTTAGCAAATACTTACCCAGAAAGTGGTGTCCAGGAAAGCACATCTCTGGACACCAGATGCGCCCATCTCGCCAGCTTTGAGATGTTACACCCACATGTAGCTATCCATGTGCTGCATATAGTAATAGTACTCATTAAACAATGCAATTGTACATCGCAATACTAGAGGAGACAACAAGGAAGGAAACAAACCTTAGATGCTAGCCACGATGAATTCTTCATCATCGTCGTGAAGAACTCACGATCAGCGGAGCATAATCTGAAACTATAGAACCTTGCCCCCCTCCTTCCATTCCTCGAAGCTGACCTTATCAGCAGCTGGTATGGGGGCAAATGGGTCAAATAGTAGGACCTGCGTCGATGGCTCCGTTCGGGGTAGAATGCCTGCATCCTATGTCACGGTCTCGCCACGACGTACAATGGGCTCCTCGGGGGCCTGAATATACGGTCTCTCTGCGGGCTCAACAACCGGAGCCTCTGGCTGTACATGCTGCTCGTCAGAGGCTTTCTGCTGCGACTCAACCCTCGCCTTCTTTCTACCTGGTGGATTGACAAAGGGGCTCCGTTTATGCTTACTTGGGAATCGATGCCGATGGAGGAGCGAAACGGAGGCTGTGGGAGGAGGATTGGCGGGGCGAACACTCGTGTCTATGGGTTCAGGTTCTGTTGGCTCATGACCTTCACCATCATCGCCTGAACCTCCATTCGATTCCTGACCTTCACCGTCATTGCCGAAACCTCCATCTGATTCCTGTATTAAAGCAAACCATAACGTCAGGTTAAAGGGGGTGACATCATGAAAAGCACTAAATCTGTGTACTAACTCGTGCAACATACCATGTCAGCGTATCCAAAGTGGCCACCCAGTAGAACAACAGCATTGCGCAGACGAACTATCTCCCCTTGTATTTCCTTGTTCTCCCCCCGTAACATTAGCGTCTCCCTCTGTAACAATGTCATCTGCTCTCGGAGTCCTGCAAGCTCACGCAGAACTATGCTCTCAACCCATCATGGACTGGCTGCACCGGTATAGCATTATTCATGATTAGCATGACAAACCAACCAACTAGAAATGTAAACAGATAAGTATACGAATCTAAATTCTCAATATTTACATTCGAGCTTGAAGGGACATCATCTACAGGGGGGGAACCGTCACGGTAGGTGGTCGTGCGACCTGATGGAGGAATCGAATCGCCTCCAGGACCATAGCTGTCGAACCTGGTAGGCGTAGTACTGCTGGGGGAAAAGGCTTTGTCCATGTCTGCCCCCATATCAGGACTATCGATGGGACTATGTCCACGAGGATGAGTTCCGGAAGGATCCTCATGACCGTGTGCTAGACATATAGGGGGGGAAGCAAGCGACGGAGACCGTACACGTTCACCCGTAGGACTGGATGTGGCTCCAGCTGGCCCCACCTTAGGTATAATAGGGGAACTCTGACCAGCAGGAGGTGGAGCACCTGTAGGATCGGCTGTGTCTCTGGCTGGCCCCACATCAGATCAAATAGGGGAACTCTGACCAGTAGGAGGTGGAGCTGATGCATGCTCTGTCGGAAGTGGCTCAATCCACTCATCGGGCATTAAAAGAGCATCCACAGATGTCGCCCAGGCTACATGTGCACCTCTCCAGATGCCAACTACTTGATCGAGCCTATGATACTACTGTGTCCTCCGCTCCGCATAAGATGGCTCCAAAACGATGAGTGGACGAGCTTATGTCAATAAATAATCCATCAAATTAAACACTGATTCAATAAAATTAAACAGTGATTCGTTGTGATCGAAAACAGAAAAAGTTCATTAGCCAGGGGGACCTTACATACCTGCCTCCTAACCAGCAGGACATCACGTTGACGATGTCCTCCGACGGGGTCTTCTTTGTCTCCCACTTCAACAAGCGTGATATCCTTCCCTCCAAGTCCTTGCCCACTCGCCCATATGTCTCCTCAATGTATGACACGACCTCATACAACCAAACCTTAATAGCATAAGGGTTATTTAGTGACACTATGTATTTAACTTTATGCGCCAAAGAAAATAAAAAACATGTCAACACACTTGTTTTACAGTATGTACCCGAATAGCGTAGGGGCACCCTTCTAAGTTATATCTCTCTTCCTGGCCTGTCTTCGCTTCGGCTCGCTACTTGTACTTTTTTTACCTCCCAGCCAAAGCTTTTTTCATTTCTTTAAGTGTCTTATCAAAAGACACCGATCCCCATGGATAATTGTTAAACTCATCTAGTGTGTTGACAAAATTCAACCACACATAGGAGACAATTCTACGTCGATCCCGTGCCATAAAAAAAGGCTCCAGCACGTAGTACAAGGCCACCTTCACAACATTCTCGTCTGGCATCGCTGAGACATTCAATTTGCAAAGTCTCACATAGAATTCCTTGAGCTCCATGTCCTCGCCATCGAAGTATGTATCCAACAAAGGGCACGGATTCAAGACAGTCAGTATTGGTGGCACGGTGGAAGCAAAGGTCAATTTGGTAACCAAACCAAACTCGTGGGCAGAAAAACGAATCAGTCTTCTTGTAAGGAAGGAAAAAAAAATAAGATGCTAATAATGGTAACAAAAAAAATAACTACAAATACCAGATGCTCAAAAAAGAAATTTTATTTTTTAACTGCATTGTAGTTCAAAACCATATTTTTACCTTCAATAAGGAACCGCGTCTCTTCATCGTAGCCCACTATGTTAACCTCCCACAGAAGCACATTATGCACCAACTGAGATGGAAAGGATAGCTCCCGAATGTCTAGAAGAAACCTAAAACATGTATTACGAAACATGGCTTGTTGCCTCGCACTCAAATGCGCATGAATCCATTGTATACAGTCCAAACTTGCCAAATTTGTGATCACCGCATGGTAGTGCTCATCATGCGGTGTCTTCAGGGTGAAGGACAGTCCAAATTCACTTGCCATTTGCTTCAACCTACAAAAACAAAATCCGTTATAGTTATATATGATGCAAAAAGGTAAAAAAACAAGGCTAAAACAAGCAAACTGTCTAAACGCTTGATACACTTGACAAAGCTCGACAAAACTGTCGAATCCTCTAAACTCTTCGAATGATGTATCCGACACCCGAATCCAACACTCAACAAAATTGTTTTCACTTTCATCGGACTGGTCAAGTGTCGGATGAAAGTGAAAACAATTTTGTCGAGTGTTGGATACATCATCAAAGAGTTTCGAGATGTGTTGGATAGTCGACACTCGACATGTCAGATGAAAGTGAAAACCATTTTGTCGAGTGTCGGATGAAGAATCTGACATTGTAAACTCTTCGGATTTTGCATTCGACACACGATAAAATTGTTTTCACTTTCATCGGAGGAGTCGAGTGTCGGATGAAAGTGAACAATTTTGTCAAGTGTCGAATACATCATCGAAGAGTTTCGAGATGTGTTGGATAGACGACACTCGACATGTCAGATGAAAGTGTAAACCATTTTGTCGAGTGTCGGATTCTTCATCCAACACTGTGAACTCTCGGATTTTGCATTCGACACACGAAAAAATTGTTCATCCAACACTCGACATGTCGGATGAAAATGAAAACAATTTTGTCGAGAGTCGGATTCGAGTGTCAGATACATCATCGAAGAGAGATTACAGTGTCGGATTCTTCATCTGACACTCGAGATGTGTCGGATAGCCGACACTCAACATGTCAGATGAAAGTGAAATCAATTTTGTTGAGTGTCGGATGCAAAATCTGACACTGTAAACTCTTCGGATGATATATCCGACACTCGACAAAATTGTTTTCACTTTCATTCGATGGTCGAGTGTTGGATATCCAACACATCTCGACATATCCGACACTCGCCATCGTCTACCTAGCGACAAAATCAGTCGGTTTTCACAGTTTTCATACACATCAAACCACAAAAATCACATAATAACACTAGATTTATCCCTAAAAACACAGAATAAGTTCACAAATCCGTCAGAAAATCAAATCCCTAATTAAGATTCCCAAAACTAAATCAAATTTAACGAAACAGAAAACAACCAAATAAATTACTAAAACTACGAAAAAAACCAACAAATAAACGAACCTCAGTGTCGATGGATACTCTGTCTGCGTCGTCTTGCTTCTATCCTCAGCCGATGATCGTGTTGGTTTGAGTTTCGAGCGGTGTCGAGGGGTTTTGGTAATTTTTGTGTGAAGAGGGAAATAAGGTTTAGGGAAAAAATTGAATATATAAGAGAAATTGAGTCTTTTTGTTAAGAAAGTGTCTATGGCATGAAAATTTTTTAGGATGCATCCAAATTTCATCAAAGGTTCCTAATTGTGTCCATTTTTTCAAATTTTCCATGATCTAACATTCGTGTTATCTTTCATTTTCATTTTCTGAAGATAGTGTACGCATATATGGTTAGATAAGATAAAAGCTCTACTCTCAGAAAATGATAATTAACTTATTACTACAAATTCATTGTTATTATATATATATATATATATATATATATATATATATATTTTCTAGATAACAACTTATACAACTTCATGACATATCATATAGAAATTAACAGCCTAACACATTCATGATTTAATCTCAATCCGTTGGTCGGATTCTATAAGTTCCATAATTTTTTTTTCCTGTTCTCTATCTCCTTTCCCCAGAGAAGCGCGTAAAAACCAAGAATTATTAGCGTAGCTCCAAGAACACTGAAATGGTTAAGATTTATAACTATAATAAATATATATACTTCGATTTAATTATAATCACTAGTAATTATCCAAGTAAATATTGAATTAAACTTACCCTCCCGAGTAAAGTGCATCTCCTAAAATGAGTAGTCCCAAAAGAGCTGCAAATATTGTTGCCGAAGGTCAAAATGCTGTTGTGAAAACTGGACCTCTTGTCCTTAGCACCAATCTTTGAACATAAACTGTTAGTCCAAACATCATTATTGCCTGCACCATAAATATATACATATATAATTAATTTGCATTCAATATTATTCTCTCTAATTAATAAAAATTTAATCTTCTTTTCAATTTCTTGTTTGATAAGCTTACACTATAAAAAGGACCCAGAAGGGCAATGTTCCAAGACAATTTCCAGGAGGAAGCCTTATGATCTGGAATAGCAGTCATGATTGATGAAAGAAATGTCCCAGATAAGCATGTTAACGATGTAAGAGCTATCGGTGCTGGATACTTCTCAATAGTTGGAGTCCGTATATATCAATCGATAAAACAAGTATTTGTTAATAATTAGCATACTCAAGTATTTACACAACAAAATTATATATGGATTCAATATTATTATGATCACCTGTGAAATGTACATTATTGAAAATGAGATGTATGAAATGAGAAGCAAGACACAGCCGTTTACAGCGTCCCATTTGAGAATCCTTTATTAATATTATTATTATTGTTCCCAGATGATGAGAATGGTTATGAACTGAAACCAAAACAATTCCCCTGTGCGGGGTCATCAAAACTGCACCACCAAAGGCTACAAGAGTTTCCACAATCTTTGCCTGTGTACCATGCCTGGAAATTTCTACCTTCTCCATCCTGATGAAGAAAAAAGTACTTTTTCTATTAATTATTAATTTTATAATATGTTCTTTATCATAATATTTGCAACATCAAATGCCAATTGCAAACTGGTAACAAAATATGCATGAATTGTAAGCCCTCGAGCGTCACATATTATGTATAACAAGTTGCATGTTTTCTGTTGCCCTTTATATGATAGTGAAATCCCCTCTATCAGAATAGGCAGACAGAATTTACTTATACCTGCACACAGCTGCCAAGCTGAATGTAATTGATGGAAGTAAATTTGCCATGGCAGATGCAAAGTCTGGAGTTGTGCAAACTAGTCCTTCAAAGAACAAAGTTCTTCCCAGTACAGCTCTGATAAACGTGCAGAAATGAAAGTTTAACCATATAATAATCAAAATTTCCAAAAGTGGTTATCAATTAAATTGAACAGTCTGGGAATTCTCGAACCAAAGTTAATTATTATTGGTCAATGGTAACACTAGCAGTACTCATCTGAAGTACTATTTGAAAATTTTCATCGATATGTACTGCAATGAACTGATATTGTAAGTGATATTTATGTCAATACATAGCAAATAGACGATAATAATATGTAGCACAATATAAAACTATTAATTAATAATAAAATTACGTGCCCCGGAAGACCTAGGAAGAAGATTTCTCGCAGAATTGGTAAAGTGAGTTTGCTTTCATTATTTCTGCAAAGAAACAGATGACATTGGAGTGAATTATGAGCCCAAATGCTGATAGCAAGCAAAAACCTGATAAATTAAAGTTAATTAGCAAATTCTGCAACATGCTATATTGCAGGAAATATAAAAAATAAAAAAATCATTACCAGAAGGTATGGATCATTGGTCGACGTTATTGCTATCCTTATAATTAGCTTTCACTATAATAAAGGCGTTTGAAAAGAAGAATGCTATATATAAGAAGGAAAACCTTCCGAAAACAAATGCCAAAATATCAGTTGTGACTTGTGATAGTTGCAATAGCGTGTGCATAGACCACAAACACATACCGGCTCATGCCATTATTTAGAGAGACCTTGGAGACTATGGTGTTCCCTCCTAAGCAGAAATTACAGAAAATACAGTAAATAAATAAATATATAGTTTGCATGCTTCAACGACCCTCTCTCTCTTACTCTTTTCTCTCAATCCTCCTCCGGATGATCTCAGAGCTCTTCTACTCTCTTTTTGCTCTTCCATTTCTTTTGTTGCTATTATTAATGTCTAAGCTTAGTCTACTTATAATAAAGTAATTGCTGCAACTCATCAACTGTAGATGCAAAAATGATGCACTAAAGAGCATTTAATTAAGTAGAATTTCAACCATTCTTTTCAGAAATATTCCCCCCAAACTCTAGCCATTGCTATATGCATTTTGCAATAACTAGTTAACACTACTATCAGTGATTATTTCACCCAACAACTTGGGCTAGTGCTTCATGAATGAGATGCTTCAGAAGGACTTCGCTGCTAAGAGAACCGTGTATTCTGTTCATGCGGCCCACATCCTAGATAGTGCACTGGGATATTTATCTCTGATCGATCAGGTAATGAAATCATTATTCGAGTATTTAGTTTGTTCTTAAAAAAAAAAAGTTTTGGGTCCAATATTATACATTTCTCGGAAACTATCATTAATATTTGTTGATGCCCTATTAATTTTTAATATTTTAATGGAACCCCAAATGGCTGTTTAATATTATAGTGACGCTTCCGTTCTCTTAAAGTTGGCTTAAGAAAATTAATAAAAAAAGGAGATTATTGGTACAAACATTGCGAATTTATCATGTGTTTATTAGGTGACTTACTAAAATTCCACTTTTTGTTTGTAACAGCAGTTGGGTGTATATATATGGTTTTACACTTGTATTTGACGATTCTTTTTTAAAGATAAGAAGTGGAGAATTTCATTGATGAATGTAGCATAGCTTATTTTATTATCAAGATTATTATAGTCTTTTTGTCTTTTATTAATTATGGTTTCATTTATTTGAAAAATTACTAGTTTATGGATTTTTACTTTTTTTAATTTGACTCAAATGTTTAGGTTAGGGTACATAAAAGCTTTTATTGTTATTTTAATTAGAAATTGATTATTTTAATAAATTGAAGAATTATTTAAAGATAGATTATTCATTGAGCGTTGAGTTGGAGATTGAGTGATTGATTGTTTGTGAGAGTGTTTTATTCGATTTGGTTTGTTTGTTTTATTTTTGATTACGGGTTCCTCATCATTCGTCCTCACCACCCAAAAAATAAAAGATAAAACATTGATAGTTGGATAGCTATAAGGTTTCTGGCTAGCAAATCTCACGCAAATGAAAGTGCTCGATAGCAACTTTATTACATAAACAAGAATCCCATTGTATTATTTGTATATCCCTTGTCACGTCCAATCATAAATATCATTAAACATTAACTTAACTGCTTATTTACTATATATCTACATCAACTCCATTCGATTCTTTTATGTGAACTTGTTTTTAGGATACATACATGAAAGTAAAATTATTAATTCATACACATGCATCTTGAAAGAATAATATTTCTAGTGCCTATCAAATGCCAATTAAGCTGTTGAAATATATATTAGTGCCCAAGTATCATGAATAAGCTCTCTCCTTGTCATTGCAAGGGCTTAGTAATTAGGCTGTTTACTTATCTTGTGTTAAACTAATTAAACACCTTTGTTATTTTTCACTTTAATTCATTTCCATTCTTAATTAGGCCGCTGCTACTTGGCATGGCTGAAGAAACATATTGAGATATTTACTGTAAAATTATAATTGCAACTTGATCATTTATTCGATGAAATTTAAACTCAATTTTGGTTACAAAGGCCTAGCTATCACATTTATGATTTTATCTCGATACGACATTGGTCGTCGGCTTTCGTAACTTCATTTGTTTTCTTCTCTGTCTTCTTTCCCCAAAGAAGCACGTGCAAACCAAGAAATATTAGCGTTGCTCCAAGAACACTGAAATGATCATTTCTAAAAGGTGACTGATGATCAATAAACCAGAGACAATACACACACACACACATATAACGATTCAAATCAAACATTTCTTAGTTAACTTTGATTTAATATAGATGTAATCCGAGTAAGTAGTGCAATTAAACTTACCATCCCAAATACAGTGAATCTCCAAAAATGAATAGTCCCATAAAAGCTGCAACTATCGTTGACAAGGGTCTAATTTGTAATATCCTAAATATTGTAGTGTACATTGTATCATGTGTTATGGTTACATACGTATTAATTTATATGTAATGTATTTGAATTGTAATGTAATAAATGAAAGAATAAGGGGCTTAATAAAAACAGTATTGGATTTAATGGTTATAAATGAGGAGAGATGAACTAAATAGAAATTTGGCATAATATTTGTCTATAAATGGGAAGACTTCTAGAACTCTTTTATTTCTTTCATTGCTTACACCTTCCCATCCCCATACACTCTCAAAAAATTTTCACACAACTCATCAAGGAATCAAGGAAGAAAAAGGAGGGAGAAGGAAGAAAGAAGTGGTAAGAACTCACCCTTTTTCCTTAAAATTCTTGTCTTAGTGTGTGTGTTTGCAAGAAAATTTTTGGGTTGTGATTTGAGTATGTGAATTGTTGTTTGTGCTGCTGGAAATTTGTGTGGAAACATAAATTTGAATGAGTTTTGAATGTATCTAAGCAAGAGGATGAAGATATAAGCTAGAATTGAGCGTTTAGTTCAAATCCTGGAAATTTTATTACACTGAGCAGTGCATGTTCCGAAAATTACCAAAAATCAGTGGGACATTTTCTTGTTCTGAAATTTTTATGGATGAAAATAGACATGTCCAGGAGTGTATAGAAATTGGATTCATTCAAAAATTCGAAGTAGGTGATTTGTAGTGAATTTTTGAATTTCTGGTATGGTATTGCACATTTCCCCTGTTTTAGAATAGAGTAGGGGAAGACGATTTTAGTTGAAGATCCAAATATCCATAGAATTACCTGATTTTTGGTATGAAAGTCCTTTTACATGTCATATATGAGACAGTAAATTTTCACTGAGATTAAAGCTCTGTGTGAATTGTTATATATTTTTAAAGTTGGCTTGATAAAACTGGAATTTTTAGTTTCCAAAACAGGGCAGTTAGAAATAAATGGATTTGGATAGGTTAAGCACCTTGAAAAGCCCTGATTTTTATGGAGGTATATACATATGTTATATAGCATCCTGTAAATTTTTGTAGCCATTTGAGTAGGATTGAAATTCCTAAAAATTTTTAAGTTGATAGTGCTCAGTGAAGTGAATGCAGTGGCAGAATTGTTGAGGTAATGAATTTGATTATTTTAAGTGACCTAATGACCCCAATTTTCTCTAAAAATTTTAAGAAGACATGAGGTATGTGTGTATAAGATGTCTACCCAATTGTGTGAATTTTGAAAATAGACAAGTGTTGTTGTAAATTGTTTGTCAAAGTAAGTATAGAAATAGAGCCAAAAAGGGGAAATGTTTTACAAGTGTATGGTGACCTAAAAAGAGATTTTTATTTTATTTTTAAGTCAATCACAAGTATCGAAAAGTAGCTATACGAGGTAAGTAAGCTAACTATTCTGAGGCCACAATAAATTGTGTACTATATGTATGTAATTTTGTAGATTGTAACACTATTAATTGCTAGCACCTTGATGCTTGAATGTGAGATATTGTGACTGTTCTAGACTGTTGATATCAAACTTCTTTTATGTGTGACTGATTGTGAATGGTGAAACATGATTGGCATGCCAAGACCTAGGAAGTTTATCTCTCATAGCTTGAGGGGAGGTCTGGACCATGATTTCTCTAAACGAGATTAGGTAGCATGGGCCCGGTATCACCCGGATTGTCAGACTAGCCTTGAGCTATTTCAAGTGTAGGCATCTAAATGTATTTGTACCGTTATATACTGTTCCATGGCTTGAGGGGAGGTCTGGACCATGTGTTTCTCTAGACGAGATTTGGTAGCATGGGCCCGGTATCACCTGGATTGTCAGACTAGCCTTGAGCATTCCATACTCCCATGGCTTGAGGGGAGGTCTGGACCATGTGTTTCTCTAGACGGGATTTGGTAGCATGGGTCCGGTATCACCCGGATTGTCAGACTAGACTTGAGCTATTATATGGGAACTGACTGTGAAATGAAAAGTCCTACCTTGATTAGAGAGTCTTTTCCCCTAGGTGACTGTAACTGATACTGTGGAAGCTTCTTCATTATGTGATTATGATTGTACATGAAAAAATAATGAGTAGAAAAATGTGAACTCACTTATGTGAGGTTGAATCGACCTACAAAGGTCTAGAAAGAAAATTGGCGTGGGAGCTCAAATGTAACCAAAGTGAACTCTGGGGCATTCTTTCTTTAACGAGTTAGCTAATGCTTGTGTAGTTAGAAATGGACAGTTTCATACTGTGGACTGAATTCTATTGTTATTGTTTATTTTTGTATATTCACCTATCTTACTTACTGAGTTTTACTCATTAAAGTTGTTGTGTGCCTCAGGTGATCAGTAGATTGAGCTATGGATGGAGGACTTTTGGCATTGCTGACAGAGTTCCATTGGCAACCATTGACCGCTGCCTAGATTATCATAGCCATACTATAGGAATCCTTTTGATTTTGAATGTATCTATATAAAGTGAAATGGTGTGGTTGTGATTAGAAACTCTGTTTTGTGTGTGATACTAATATTAATTTTGAAAGAAATAACAGAGTTCATATTTAAATGACTGTATAAATGCTATATTTTGTATGTCTAGTACGTGTTGTGACATAAATGCTGTCGTGAAAACTGGACCTCTTTACTTTCAGCCAGCGCTTGAATATAAAAGCCTAGTCAAAAGCTCATTGTATCCTGGAATAGTCGTCTCATATTATAACAACATTTTCTTCAATGATGCAAAAAAAGATTATAATTTGTTTAATTTTCAAATTATTATATAATCATTGCAATGCTTTATGCTATTGATTTGAATAGTTTAATGCAAAATAGCTTACAGCGAAGGTAGGACCAAGAAGGGCAATGTTCCAAGGCAATCTCCGTGAGTAAGCTTTATGATCTAGAATAGCTGTCATGATTGTTGAAAGTAAAGTTCTAGATAAAGCATGTTAATGCTATAAGAGTTATTAGTGCTGGATACTTCTTAATAGCTGAAGCCTGTATATATCATAAATAAAATTCATGAAACACACACACACACACACACACACATATTACTACCCTTTAGATTTTATTTTATTTTTTACTTTTCTAACACAGGAACATACACATAGAGGAATTTGAGAACACAAAGCATCATTTTTATGAACAAATTAACTTTCTTGATTAAAATTGAATAATATATATACATAATTAATGATATCACCTGCAAGATGTAGAACAAAGCCAATGAGAAGCATGAAATGAGACGGAAGATAGAGCCCCTTATCCAATCCCTATCAAGGCCTTTTTCACACCCCTAATCCCAGAGGGATTCTGAGTGTAACCAGAACTATCATTGTTTTCATAATCAGGAAAGAAGAAGTAATAAATAAATAAAATCATTAATGTTACCAATGATCCTCAAGTTTCCAAACATTTGCTCATTACAGGATCTTAACATTTTTGTTTTGCACTTATAAATTAAAATGGCAAAAACGGTAAACACAATAATGGCGACGATGCAGACAATGAGTTGTCAAGGGAAAATCTGCCATCACTATGCCAAAATCCTCCTTAGTCTGAGCAATAATATTCACCTGAGGCACACAATAAAATAAATGAATATAAACTCAGTAAGCCAATTGTAGGCATTAGCACAGTCAAACAATAGAAAATCAAATACAGTGTGATATTGTTAATTTCTTATCACACAAGAAATAAATAACTTGATACAAAAGTCAGAAAACAGTATTCAGGGTACAGGAGTCGCGCAGGAAACCTGTGCGATGGCACAAGGTTCCTAATTCCTAGCATTTTTCAGATTTCAGAGTGGCGCTCTTGTACCACTGAGGTTGCACACCTACGCCAACCTCTGCCTTGGACATCTTATGTTCGTTAATGTGGTGCCCCTGTGCAACCTTTCTTGCACGCCTGCACCAATTTTCTATTTTGGCCATCATTCTTAGGCCATTTCTTCACTTACACAATCACACATACACTAATTACATTTCACACATGCCCTTACACACTCATAAGCACATATTTCATTTCATATATATACTTTTCTCAGGCCATTCACATTTCTCATATACACTCATAAGTACATATTTCATTTCCACATAATCTTAGAGACACATATATCTCATATCATCATAAATGTACACATATTTCACATATTGTCACAAGCGTACATATATATCACATATAATCATATATGTGAGGCTAGTCCGACAATCTGAGTGATATCGGACCCATCCTACCGAATCCTCTACAAGGAAACACATGATTCGGACCTCCCCTCATTAAATCAATCACATACTCGCATGTGGTACTTTGTATTATGTATGACACTTTGTGATTCCTATAACCTTCAAGAGATTGCCCCCATGCAAAAATCACATAATAAGCATTCCATATTCCATGGTTTTTGGCATGCAATTTACTTCTATAGCACATCACATATCATATCATGCCTTCATACATCTCTATTCAATATAATCTTAGGGATATATATTATATCACAAATATCACACAATGGTTTACACGTGGCACTTTGTATTGTGTGTGGCACTTTGTGGTCCCTATGACCTTCAAGAGGTGGCCATTGTGAAATTGCTCACAAAAGTCTACATGTGGTATTTTGTGGTTTCTGAAACTTTCAAGAGGTGGCCCCCATGCTATCAATCAAAATAGTATACATAAGTGACTTTGCATTGTGTGTGACATTTTGTGGTTTCATAACCTTCAAGAGGTGGCCCCCGTGAAATTCATTCAATCAGAATTTGGTCCCCAAGGCATTAGGCATGAACCATCATTTCCTTAACATTTCACATATCAATATTATGCGCAAGTTTCATGCCACCACATACCAATTCCATGTGCACCATTTTATGTTATCATATTTCAATTCCCATACACATAGATTTCATGCCATCACACATAAAAGCCATATGCCCATTTCCAGGCCATCACATATCAAAGCCTTAAACACAATTTCAGACAATCACATATCAAAGCCATACGCACAATTACATGCCATTTATATATCAAACCATAGACACAATTCCATGCAATCACATATCAAAATCATGGTACAATTCAATGCCATCACATATCAAATTCATAAGACTTTCTTAACACATCTCATTCAAGTCATGAGTTCACATTTTAAATTCCATAACACAAGCTCAAAATCAAATTTTCCACTCATCACAAACACAACAATGTAAACATTATCACATTAACATTTAACAAAATCTCATCGTACAAATACCACATATAACTTAACAACAAATTTATTGTAGCCTCAAAAACAGTTAGCTTATTGACCTAATCGAATTTTTGCTGTAAAGTCCTTAATTTCACCTAGAAACCATAACCAGAATCCTTTAAGGATCATGGTTCAACAGTGAATAATTAATCCATTTACTAACTCAACTTTACACATATTCAATTGGATGACTTTTGGGAAGTTAATGCGTATTCCAAAATCTATACCACTTTGTGGACATAATAATATCATAGTCATTAGTAAAATTTAAGGTATTACAGTCTTCTTTTCTACTATTATTTTGTGGATGGTGGGAGTGTTTATGAGATGAAACCAAAACAACTCCCTTGTAAAGGGTCACCAGCACTGCACCACCAAAGCTAACAAGATTCCCCACAATCTTTGCCTATGCACTATGCCTTGAAATTTCTACTTTCTCCATCCTGAATATGTAACAAATTAAGCAGCGGTTTTCTTAATTATTTAATTGGTTAATTATATCTTATGCTGTGATTAAAATTCAAGTTAATATATCTATATCTATCTCTACTGATTCATTGAACAAGATGTATAAATCAACAATTAAAAAATTTTATTGTGTTATTGTTTTGTATCATTTTCTATTCGGTACTAATTTTACCAGGAATGACTAGAAACAAAATACATTATTATTTCTAACTTAGTAACACACAATACTGACAAGAGATTCACTGTGTATAATTATAAGAGTTGTCTAAGTAAAAATAATCCTTGTATCGCCATCTAGATATTGGAATGTCTCTTATTGGCTAATGATAGCTCGTGATTTGGATTAAAGTAAATATGTTGTATGTAGGACACATATTGGCTCTGCTGCATTATGACATTTCATGTAATACATTTACGAAAACTTTTATACTCTAGATTGAAGTACATGTACAAGCATGTAACAAAGTTGTCTCTCAGAAGAGGTAGAATGAATCTATTAATACCTGCATAAAACTGCTAAGATGAAGGTGAATGATGGCACTAAATTTATCATGACTGATGCAAACACTGGAGTAGTGTGTTCTAGTCCTGCGAGGAACAAAGTTCTTCCTAGCACAGATCTATCCTACATATATAAAAAGAAAGTTTAGGTTAAATTTTATAAAATGGTTATCAGAGAATGGTGTGGAAATACATATATACTATGGTATTTCCTGAAAGCAATAAATGATTGATTGGCAAAATATTAAAGCAATATGTGGACCGGCCCATACAAATAAATCTTATATTAAATTACCCAAGAAGTCCTAGAAGAAAGATATCTCGCAAGATCAATAAACTTATTTTGCTTTTTCTACAAAGAGACACATAATACTTTAGTGAGTTATATAAAATGAGAAATTATGATACCACCAAGTAAAAAACTTGCTAAAAGTTTTTCAAATAATTTCCTAGTGAGCAGCATAGAGCATGATAATTTCTGATCCTTGTTAAATTTATACCGATCTTGATCAACTTAGGTAACATAATACTTGATATTATCATTCCAATATGGTACAACGAATCGTTGGACAAAATATAGAAGATCAGAATATATATATAAACCTTTCGAATAGAAATGCCAAAACAATGGTAGTCAAAGCTCCAAAAGCATATGTATAGACCGCAAAGACATATCAACTCATGCCATCATTTAGAGACACCTTAGTGAGTACGATGTTTACTCCTGTGCAAAAGTTATAGAGAATACAACACATATATGGTTTCAGCTCTTCAAAAATAATTTCCCAGCTGTTGTTGCTGCTTCCTTTTGATCTTCTTGATCTCACACTCTCTTCTTGATTTTCCATTTTTAGTTTCTTAATGTTGACATTAATGTGCAAGCTTAGTTTCTTTTTATATGTGGTAATGAAAATGAAAGATCTAATTAATTCTTTCAAGACTCTAAAGAGCTAATGTGATTTAAATTTTGTAGTAATAATTACTTCACATTAGTAATTGTTTTACATCATAATTTAGGATAGTGCTTGATGTAATGGACCAATTACTGAATTATGCAGTGAAATAAATAGTTACCTCCATTATCAAGCAATGGAATTATAAAAAAGTAGAACCTGTCATGCGCCTTCAAGTGCTACTAACATTACAAGAAAATGCATTTCTATTGTTTAGGAAGAATTCTGTTGTAATAAATGCATTGCAAAAGATTATCATTTGCAACAGATTTGGGACGAAAACTAATTAACTGGTTTATATGCCCCATAGCAAAAGAAATAAGAGACAATAACACACTTGTAAGAGTTGGCTAGATTAGGGCTTAGAATGTTGGAATTCTAAATAAAGCTTAAGAATTTATTTAGTATTTAAAGTCTAAATTAAAATAGGGTTAAAGGTTATATTCACAATTAGATTAGAATTCAAGTTAAGAGGAACGGAAGGATTAATATTCCTAATTAGTTTTGAATTAGGATTAATTTTTTTGGTTTATTTTAGAAATATTAGTATTCATGGTTTAATTAGGATTAGGATTGAGTCTATTATATAAGTGTTTGTAATTTATCAATTTTATTAAGAAGAATCAAGTAGAGTAGTTAAGAGTTCAAAGTTTAATTTCTTTTTGTTGTATTCTTGTGTTTGCTTGATTTGGTTTGTTTGAGTAATTGTACTCCAATAAAGGGGTATCAGAGTAAGCCAAATTCCAACATAGAATACATAAGATATCACTTTCAAAATGAAAGAGCAAAATTAGTGTTAGTTAGCTTAAGGTGCTTTACTTTCTTAATTAAGGAACGACCATTAACATACTATATACACCAAATGACTTCATATCCTCATAAGATTCCACTTCATTTAGAGACTAATGCTCCATGACTAGGACGCATGCTTTTTATTTGATAAAATTAAGCTAACTATTGTTGGTGCCTGTCAATTTGAAAAGGTTGGGCAAAACTAGTGCTAATTAATTGTTGAAGTCACAACTCATACCTTTCCTTCTTCCTTGATATTGCAAGTGCTTGAAGCTTGGTTATTAGTAAGGTTGGAGCTTAGATCATTAATATAAGACTTTACGTAAAATATTGTCTTAGAAAGGACAAATCTAATATAATAATTGTATTTTGATCTTTGGCTCAAAATCATTGATCCTTAAGATAATAATTGTAGTCTTAAAAGTTTGAAATTCAAGAACAGAAAAGGTCTAATAACGTTGTTACCTTGGTACAAAAGTCAAGGTATTGTAGCTTGTAGCCGCTTAATTAAAAATATAAAAACTTCAAGAGAAGAATAAATTGTAGAAGAAGAATATCTTCAATAATTACTCAAGAAAAACAATGAGTAGACTTACATACAAGATGATACGAGAATTTGGAAAAACAAGAAAAAGTCTTGGCCATTAAAGCAATCACCTGAAAATTAGCTTATGTAGCAATAAAGGTGCTGAGTTACTATAACAAACATCAAACTGGAAAGTTGTTGAGTCACTGTAACATGCAAACATCAAGCTGCCATTCTCCAACTCACGCCTTGCATCACTTTCGAACTGGGATGCCACATGGACATCCATCTGGCTTGCCGACCAGGAGATCCATCTAGCTTACTGACTGGAATCCTTTGCACTTCACAAATTCGATTCAAATCCAGTGCTGCTTTCAGCAGCTTTATTTTAACAAATATGTGCAAGCTTAAAAAGCACTATTGCTAGCTCATCATATAGGTTAAAAGGTGACTAATTAGCATAAAAAATTTAAAAGTTAAAATTAAACAAGTAGATAGTCAATGTTGCATTCTTACATATTTGAACGATTCTTCTTAAACAATTTTCTGACTATTTCTTAAAGCAAATCATGCATTGTTATTCTATTGTTTGATATAGATATAAGACATCAAGCAATGCTAAACTTACGAAGATGGATACAAAGTTTGTATCCTAACACGTGGTAAGTGATATAGTAATACCTTGTCATATCCCATATCACTTGTTTTAGTTAATTTTCAATTTTATAATAATGATGCGATGAAAATCATTAATTGAAATAGAATATCATGGATAGCCAAATTATATAAAGATGGTAAGGATTAAGAAAAATAAAAAATTAACTAAAATAGGTGATCTGAGATATAACAAGGCATTATTGTATCACCTGTCACATTTGTATCCCAACTTTGTAAGTATAACACACCACTCTTAAGACACTTATTGTAACACCCTAGTAAGTGTAACCCCATGTACCATGTAAATTATTATTACTTGTGTGTAATTGTAAGGGTTTTCAAGCAAATTATAAATTATGATGGGGTGACTTTGAAAGAATTGGAAAATATAGGGCTTACTTGAAATTTCATCTCAATCCTTATCTATGTAAATGTGGGGAACTCTAGAAAAGTTTATTTTTCTTTCTTGTCTCTACAAAGACGTTTTGAGCCCTCTCTCTTCCTCTCCATTTGCTTTGTTCACTTGTGGAATTGAAGGAAAATTAAATAAGCTAGAAGGGTGAGAAGGTAAAAATCATCTTCTCATTCTTCCTTTAGGGCTTAGCCATGAAATTCTATGAGGAAAATGTTAGATTCTACTATGATAAATGGTGTGTTTATGTTATTACATCATGGTACATGTTAGAAAAACATAATTTTGTGTGAGCTGTGAAAGAATTAGAAGGTTGGATGTTGTTAGGAAGCTAGAAGTAGAGCGAGCTGAAATCCTACCGAGTCCATTTCCTAGGTAGTGCCTAATATGAAAATTCTCAAAAATTCTAGGGTCGTCATGTGACTTTGAAAATTTTATATGATAAACTAGACATATTAAGGAGTTTATAAAATTTTGAATCACTCAAAAATTCGAAGTGAGCAATTTATGGTGAATTTTCAAAACTGCTACACCAAATTTTAATCTCCTTTGTTGAAACAGAGTATGGGAAACAATTTTCGGTTGAAGGGTTAATCCTTCATGAAAAATTCTAATTTCTGATATGCAATTTCTTGGTTATGTTTCCTATTGATCTGGAAATTTTTATGGTCTTTGGAGTTTTGTATGAATTGATATGATTTTTCAAGGTTTTTCAAATTTGTGGTTGTAAAACTGAAAATTTTAACTTCTAGAATAGAACAAATAAGCTAAATTGATTTGACTGACCTAGACTCGTTGGAAAATTGTGATTTTTGGTAAAATGACTTTTATATATGTCTAGTTTATGCTGCAAAGTTTGGTAATGATTAGATTAACAATGAATTTTATAAAATTCTTTAAAGTGGTACTGCTCAATTGAGAGGCCTATAGGCAAATTTTCTATATGAACAAGATCCAGAGTTTCTAAGGGGTATATGACCTTATTTTGACTCAATAAAATTCATGGGATATAATATATGTGTGAGTCCTATGAAGTTTGGTGAGGATTGGAAATAAATGACCTTTTATTATGACCATCCAACCAATGTGTGTGTGGGATATTGCTTAGTAAATGATGACCTTTTATTAAATTTAATGCTTTCTAGGTGGACACTAAGGTCAAGGAATAAAGTAATCAGGTAAGTAGCTAGACCTTTTTTAAGGGCACAATAGATTTTGTATTGAGTTGTAAGTTTTGTTGTGATAAGTCTAATTTTCATGCATTATTTTTAACTTTTATCTTGACTTTTATGTTCCCCTTTTGTGTTTATTGATGAATTTTGTCTAAGTTTGTTTGAGTTGTACCTAAAGGAATTTCAAGATTGTAAACCCGATTAAATAAAGACAAAGTTTTACAATAATAAATCTCATGTGGAAGGGTAATTTTGGATGGCTTGTGGAGCAAAATGAGCTGGATAGGAATTTTAAAACATCCCATTTGTACTTTCGGTGGAGCACTTCTACCAAGCTAAGTGGATTGACTTTTGGAGGGGACAAAATGATAATGCTAGTGGAATCCTTAGGAAGCCAATGAGCATGTTACTATTTGGTCGGCTAAGAAGAGAAGAAGAAAAGAGGGGGAAGTTCATTCAAGAGAGGGAAATTCGGACTAAGACAAAAGCTGGTGAGCAGAAGGCAGATCAGTGGTGATTCGGACTTGAAGAAGAACTTCTTAGAGAGGAGAGGCAAAAACCAGACAACCATCATCTTCATCATCAAAGAATCAATTCTCCATAGCTATTTTTTCTATCCCTGTCTTCACTTATGTTTAAAAACATGTTTAGTTTTGTGTTTGTTTGTAATATAAACTAATTTCCATTTTCTAGGGTGATGATGTATCTGTATTTTGATGTTCAATTTCTCTTGATTTTGGTTAATTGATGTTTATTCCAATATTGTTGAGCAATTTAATTATATGCTTAATGCTTGTGATCTTCTGGCCAATTGCTGCATGAATTGAGATGTGGATTGAGACTGAGAAGTGATGTTCACATTAGTCCTTAATTATCTTGCCATAAATCATGTGAGATAGAGATACGAATGTGATTTGTGCAATCTTTTATGATTTCTTGTGTTTCATAGGTATTAATATTGAGTTAGATGAGACAGAGATGTGATTCTGATATATTAATATGCATTATTATTGCTTTAGAAAGAATTATAATCAAATTAGTGAAATTGATTGGCAACAATAGGAATAAACATTGGATAATTGAATCAAAGAAGTTAAATTGATTAATTCTGGTGAAATCGGATCCCTAGATTTTTAATCATTTAATTCTTCTATCTAAAATTTTTGTGAGTGTAAGTAGTGTTAAGTTTAGTTTAATAAAGTTTTACTTAATCTTCCCAATAGTTCAATTCTCTTTATAATTAGTTTAATTAATTAGAGATTAATACAATTTCAGTATTTAGTAATAACAGTCCTCGTGGGACGATACTTATACTCTCATTTTATTACTTGTCCACGATATCTTATACTTGCGATTTTATGTAACATGTTGATTACACTATGTTTATGGCTATTATGGATGAATTTATTTGGAAGTGCTGTAAATGTGTGTTTCCATTCATTTACATGTGTGTAAGTGAAGTTTTGAAGTGAGTGCTATGAGTGTGACTTTTACCAGATGTGGATATGGCTATACGCTTGTGAGCCATAGTGTGAAATAGCATGACAAATGAATACCTATGAAATGAAATGTGTATGAAATGCCATGAGAGGTGTATGGTCTTGTACACTCATATGCGTATGTGAGAAAATATGATATGTTGTGAAATGTGCATTTACATGCCAAACTTTAGGGAAAAGCGTAAATGTTGGTGTTGAAATTTATGCTTGGGTTAGGTTGTGGAAGTGTTCGCCCAAAGCTACTAAATGCATTTAGGGTTGGATTGTAAAAGTGTCTGCCCTAAGCTAGCGAATACATTCAGGGTTGGGTTATGAAAATGTCTGCATGTGGGTTAGGTTGTAGAAGTGTCCACCCAATTTGAGATTTTGTATGTAATGTATGAATCCCTAAAGTTCCTTAAGGCAAAAGTGGAGTATGAGTGATATATGCATAAATCATGAAAGGAAATGTGATGTACGTGTATACATGTGAAAAGTGGGTTTTATAAGTGTTGATGTTGTGTAAAGTAGAACTGGTGAATATTGATCAAAATGTATGTGAGTGTAAAACAGAGGAAATGGCTTAAGTGTTTTGCCCTTAAACATAATCGGCGTAGAAGAACCAGTAGAGTTGCATAGGAGCACAAGCTCCCTGTTGCACACGGTTATGAGGCAGAGAGTTGGCGCCATAGGTGGCACAGGATCGCCAATCCTTTTGTTGATAATGCTTGTAGGACAGAAACCTGGCGTAGTGCACTGCGTTGGTGCATGACCCATAAGCTCTGTCACTTTTTGACTGATTTGCAGAAAAAGAAAAGGATTGATTATTGAACAAGAAAAGGGGTTGTGCATTACGTTATGTGATTCATCCTTGTTTGTTTTTCATATTGATCTCTATATTTAGCTACTTATTAAGTGTTGTACTCATTAAATTTTTGTGTGCCTCAGGTGAGCATTAGTTAATTGTCATAAGGAGGATTTTGACAGAACAACATCAGAGTTCCCTTGCTAACCACTATACCGCTACAACACTCTAGAGTATTTGTGTAAATCATGAATTTTTTTTAGGACTTACTATTGTAAATAGTTTTGTTATAGGTGGTTGACATGTTAGGAACTTTGTATTTTGGGATGCTCATTTTAATATAAAAATTGAAATTTCCATAATTACAGTGTTAAATTGTTAGTCACCATTGTTTGTCCTCTTATGTAAATGCTTAGATTTACATTCATATCCTTAGTAGGAAATAGGGTGTTACACTTATCAATGAGAGAACTTAATCTAAATTCTGCAAAGAAACCATTGGCATCTAGGAATTTTATAACCATTTGAGAAAAAATACAATATCAAGAAATATATTCTTCTCGTCATCATCTAATTTTTTAAAAATTACTTCAAGCACCATCATGATATCATTATCTGGTTCGAGCTTTTTATTGCAATTACCTTTTGCCAACAAAAACAGAACCCAACACTTTAAGGAAGGGCTAATGGAGAACTTTAGCAAATTTAACAACTTTATTAGACAACTCATTATAACCAGGAGGAGGACGATTTTTTTGAAAGGCTTAACAACTAAAAAGCTAAAGGGCTTTAGGATGATTTAAAGTGTTAACTTCATACATACTACCATCACCTATTCTGCAATTTTTAAGCACTTCCCTATCTCTTGCAATTATAATAATCCAACTTCCTAGTCCTAAGAAACTAACATCTGGAATTAAACACCTCATTTGTTCCAAAGATGTCACATCGTCAAAGACAATGAAAACCTTCTTATAACCAAGCCTTTGTTTTATAAAGGTTATACCTCAATTAGAATGTTGATCTTTTGAAATCGTAAAAAGAAGTTCTTGTCTTGAGTTTTTCCATCAATTCCTAATTGTTCCCTAGCATTTTCAACAAAGTAGGATTCTCCAAAATGACTTCAGATTTTGTCAAATACAGCTCTAGTGATAGTTGTCTTACCTATACCACCCTTTCCCTGAATTTCTACCCATATACAAATATCTTTCGACCTAATATGTAGCAAAGATTCAATTATCTCGATGCTTGATTGTACTCCAAAACAAGTCCTTGTTATCATTTGGATACAAATCGTTCAATATCTTCAAAATAGATTCGATTATTTCCCCTGCAAAATCAACTTTACACTTAATGAATATTGAAAAATAAAAATCAATTACAAAGGAGAAAAAATAATTGATTTCAATGACGACTATGCTCCTTATTGTTACGGATAATAATAATAATTAGAAAAAACCAATAGCATCTTGACTCAGATTGATCAAATGGAATTTAATCCTTGAGTTTGCATGTCCTTGACAAATATGATGATTATTAGCTTGAAGCATTACATATGTCGATGGTAAGAACAGTAACAAAACTTATGCGAAGAAAGTGATTAGAATCGTCAACTGATGAATTTCAATAAGAAGTTCAAAATAATGGCTAATTCATATTATATAACTTCCAAGCATAATTATATAACTTAATTAAATGAAAATCTATGGTTGGTTTATATATATATATATATGGTATTGACTTATACATAGAAAAAGAAAATATTTAATAAAACTGTATTATTGATGAAAAATTTATAAGCAGAAAAGACTCAGGGGGCAGAAACCAAGAGAGTAACAATTACCTAATGTGAATCGAAGAGAAAGCATATCGACTCACAGCTTCCCTCAAAGCAGCTCTCCATCTCTGCACCATCTCTCTAAACCATTCTTCATGCTTAGCAAATGCATCCACAAACTGTTAAGCACTAAAATGTATAAAACAAGTAGCATATATGAAGAAAAGCGAAATAACAAAGGATCGGAAATAAATTTGGCCATTGATATTGTTAAAGCAATCCAAAATCGAAGCTTTCCGTTCTACTAAGCTTGAGAGCTTCTAAACCTTAATCTAATCTCAAATGATGGTGTAAAAATTGCTCTTTATATAGGCTTTGTCCATCATAGAGTCTATTTAATTCAATCCCTTGAATTATGGGATTATGTCCAATTTAGAAAATCATAAATCGATGCAAATTTCTGAAATGGTAGAATTTATGGGTTACCTAAATTTGATATGTTTATACCAAAATAGCTCACATATAAATTAGGAAAAAAATCAACATTCTCCCGCTTGGCCCAAAAATTTATCATTTCCCATAGTAAGAAACAAATATATGAATCATGGTGATAGATCCTCTTAAAACAAGTATTATCTTCTATATATCACAATGTATTATGTATCTCAGCTCGATCTAGCCCATACAACTTAATGAATAAACCTCTATGTTTATTCTCGATCTACACATTAATGATATTTCTCTAATAAAAGAATGTGTACATAAAAGAATATGAGAAAATATCACAAATGAAATAGAGTTTCATTATAAATAACATTATTCCATACAAAGAAAATCACAGAAAATGACCAAGTCCCATTTGGTCCACAAGATCCTTAAAGTTGAACAGTGGCATGCCTTTTGTCAAAGGATCAACAATCATCAATTTTGTGTTAATGTGTTCAATGGCACCGTTTGATCTTTAACATGTTCTCCTATGGCTAAAAACTTGATGTCGATGTGCTTGCTTTGACTACCACTTTTATTGTTTTAAGCCATAAAAACTGTAGTTGAACTGTCATAATATAACTTTGGTGGCCTAGAAATTGAATCCATAATTCTAAGCCCACAAATGAAACTCTTCATCCATGCACCATGCAAGGTAGGCTCAAAACAAGAAACTAACTCAACCTCCATAGTGGAAGCAGTAGTCAAAGTCTGCTTTGCACTCCTCCAAGATACAGCTTTATCGACAAACATAAAAAAGTACCCAAATGTTGATTTCCATGAATCAACATTGCCAGCGAAGTCCAAATCTGAGTAGCCAACCACCTCCAAACTATTAGTGTGTCTATACAAAATCATGCAATCCTTCATCCCTTAAAGGTATCTCAATACTTTCTTTGCAGCTCTCTGGTGGTCCAAATCTGGATTACTCTGATATCTTCCCAACATTCCAATAGCAAATGTAATTTCAGTCTTTGTACAGATATGGGCATACATTAGGCTTCTAACAACAGAAGCATATGAGATGTTCTTTATTTGTTCCTTTTCAAAATCCTTCCTTGGCCACTGGTTCAAATTGAACTTGTCACCCTTCATAATGGGAGATATACTTGGTGAATAGTCTTTGATCAGAAGTCTTTCTAAAACCTTATTGATGTAGGTTTTTTGTGACAGACCCCAAATTCCTCTAAATTTGTCCCTATATATCTTTATGCCAATGAAATAAGATGCATCACTTATATCTTTCACGCCAAAATTTTCAACGAGAAATTGTTTCACCTCATGTAGCAAACCCTTAACATTGGTTACAAGTAAAATGTCATGCATATATAGAATAAGGAAACAAATTTCATTCCCACTAACATTCTGGTATATATAAATTGATCCATAATATTCTCTACAAATCCAAATGAAGAGATAACATCATGAAATTTTAAATACCTCTGATAGAAGGCTTGTTTCAACCCATTTATGGATTTCTTGAGCTTGAACATCAAATGTTCACCATTACTAGAAAAGAATCCTTTTGGTTATTCAATGTATACCTTTTCCTCTAGGTCCCTATTGAGAAAAGCTGTTTTCATATCCATTTGTTGCAGTTCTAAGCCAAATTGTGTAACTAATGCCAAAATGATATGAAGAGAATCTTTCTTGAATATAAGAGAAAAAGTCTCTTTGTAGTCGATTCCTTCTTTTTTAGTAAATTGTTGAGCAACAAGTTTTCCTTTATCGGTTTCTATGTTGCATAATGAGTCTTTCTTTCTTTTAAAGACCCATTCACACCTTATGGCCTTTGCACCATTAGGTAACTGAACAAGATCCCAAACTATGTTAGATGCCATATAATTCATCTTATCCTTCATAGAATCAAACCATAAATCTGATTCTTTACACTTCATGACTTGTGAAAACATCTTAGGAATATTTTTGGCTCCAAAGTTATTGTCCAGTTCTTGCATATGCACAACATAATCATTAGAAATTGTCCATTTTCTTGCTCTTCTAGATCTTCTTAATGTTAGTTCAACATTTTTCGGAGGGTGATGTTGTTCAACTTCTTTTTCAACTATTTCTAGTATTTCCTGAACAACTTGATCTACAGGATTATTATCATGAGGTTGTGGAACTTCAACGATCGATTGTTCAACTATTTCTGGATAGGATTATGATTAGCAGATTGTGGAACTTCAACGATCAATTGTTCAACACCAATTTGAACCTGAGGAGTGTTGTGAACGATAACTAATCTTTCACTTGAACTAAAAGGTTGTTCTCTTTCAAAGACTATGCTCCAAAATTAATCACTCCTACTGATTAAATCATTCTCAATAAACTTTGCATTCCTTCATTCCACAATTCTAGTGTTGTGAGATGGATAGTAGAATCTGTAAACTTTAGACTTCTCGGCAATTCCAATGAAATACCTACTAATAGTCATTGGGTCCAGTTTTTTCTCTTATGGATTGTAAACTCTTACTTTAGACGAACATCCCTAAAAGTGTATATGTTGGAAACTTGGTTTCCAACCTTTCCATAGTTCAAATGGTGTCTCTCGGACAGCCTTAGTTGGAACTCGATTTAATATAGACATTGTAGTTTTAAGAGCTTTAGTCCATAAGAATTTAGGAAGCTTAGAGCTGCTAAGCATACTCTGCACAATGTCCATTAAAGTTTGATTCTTTCTGCTACACCATTGTGGTTCGAAAACCAGGCATGGTGTTTTGGGCAACTATCCTATGTTCTTGAAGAAACTTCACAAACGGACTAGGTGCCTATCCATCCTCAGTGTATCTACCATAATATTCTTCACCTCTATCTGTTTTGATGATCTTCATTTGCTTACCGCATTGGTTCTCTACTTCAACCTTAAAAAACCTTAAAGTCATCTAATGCTTCGCTCTTGTTATGAAGCAAGTAAAGATATATGTATTGTAAACAATCATCTATAAAGGAGACGAAGTATTTTGGACCTTAAGTGTCCATGCCTAGATGACAAATATCTAAATGTATGATCTCTCAGATGTATGTACTCCTCATGGCACCTTTCTTTGACTTGTTGGCCTGCTTTCTCTTAATACAATGTACACAAGTATCAAAATCAGTAAAATCTAAACTGCTAATTACTCCATCTTTTACTAATCTCTTTATCTTATCTATGAAGATATGTCCCAATCTTTGAAGCCACAATATAGAGGAATATTCATTTATAATACATTGTTTATTACCAATACGAATATGCGTAAGCATGGAAATCTTGCTTATAAGCCCGATGATGATAACCAAAGTACCGATTGAAATAGAATGTTAACCTGAAAAAGACACGAATCAAAGTGGGATCTTGATTAAAAGTTGTGTTTATGCCTCTACGCTCTAATACCATTTGCTGACGCATGCACGAGTCAACCTTCGTGGTAAGATTGCCTTGGCAAGGCCCCCCTCTCAGGGGCATAATGGTAGCACCCCTAAGGAAAAAATTTTCCTACGCTTGAAGTATTATAGCCCAATAATGCAGGAAAAAGCCCAAAACAGAAAAGCCCATGCTTGAAAGAATTGGGTCATGCATGAAAGAACTGGGCTGCGTATGAAAAGATGAGCTGCACCTGAAGGAATGCAACAACGGTTGAAAGAAGGCAAAAAAGGGAAGCATGTGTGCAGTGTCACATGTGTGGGCACGTATGGTACACATCCATGTGTATAGCTACACATGCATGCTTTTCCTTTTTTCTTATATATTCTGGCGTGATTTTTGTTTTGCGACAATTTTTTCCTCTCGAGTTTCATGCTTAGCATAAACAGTGACCATTTTAGCCTCTTTCAACCCATTTTCTTCACATTTTCTAATACATAACCCATTTTCTAACTCACTTCCAACCAATTTTCAACCAAAAACATTCAAGAATCCTTTCCACTTCTAACCTATTTTGAACCAAAAACATTCATGAATCCTTTCTTTGGAGTGTTCCTTGTGAGATTTTGAGAGCGTTTTCCAAATAACAAACAATCATTTTGCAATATTTGGTAAAGCGTCAGGGCAAATCACCATATTTCTTCTCTTTTTATTATTGTTATTGCTTTTATCATTATTTTAATTGCATTTGTTTATTATCTTTTTAATTTTTGGATAGATATGAATGAGTGGTGGTAAACCCATATTGATTGATAGGGAACCACCACTCTAGTTCAATTTCCCTTTAGTTTATCGTTCCTGTTTTATGAATATTATTTTCCTTTTTTTTTTTTTACTTTATTGCACTTTATTTTATGTTCTTTTAAATATTGCCTTTCATTGTTATCGCATTTTAATTTCATGCTCTTTTAATTATTGTCTTTTATTTTTAGCGCACCTTACCTTTACATTATGTTAATTATTACCTTTTGTTTTTATCGTACTTTAATTTTATGCCCATTTTAATTATTGTTCTTTTTATTCTCTTGCACTTTACAATATGTTCATTTAATTTTCTGCCTTTATTATTTTCAAATTAAGGATGTCGTCCATATCATGGATGGTTGTCCTATTTTCTTTCATATTGAGGATACCATTCAAACCATGAGTGGTTGTCCATAGACATCATCCAATTCATAGACGGTTGTTTATCTCTCTTATATCTCGAATATCACCCAAACTATTGGTGATTATCCCATTTTGCGTACATTAGATAGCATCTAGACTATAGGTGATTATCTTATCTTTTGATTTACTTAAATAGGAAGGATGCCATTTAACTCATAACTGAGTGTCCTTGTCCTCACTTTGACCATGTAAAGTGACATCAACCGACCCATGAGCGATGATCGCTTGCTTTATGATCCTTCCTTTCTTTTTGACACTCGTTTTGTTTGTAACCTTCACTTTTATGCATACAATACTCTTTTACTCTATTTTATGCTTTTGACATGATGTTGTGTTGGTTGGACCAGGTAGACCATATTGATGGTGGCTAACCCACTTTTTGGGAGATGTGGTTGAGACCATAATTGGGTAGACCTGCATTGGTGGTGGATAACCCATTTTTGAAGATTGGTGTTTTGAAGTGTTGTTGGAGGGTGGGCTCACAATTGGTGATGAAAACCCATTTTCAGAATTATGGAGGTTGTATAGCGATCGTAAAGGCAATTAGAGGGTGGATGGAGTCATGATGCATGGTGACGAATCCATTTTCTAGTGGGAGGCCCGTTGAGTATGATGGGACAATAGAAGTGTTAGTTCAATTTCTTCCATTTTATTTTACCGCATTTTATTTTATTTTTTACCTTATTTATTTGTGTTGAATGGTTGTCATCTCTATCACCTTTCTTATGTTTGAATGGTGTTGTTCTCTATTTCTCTCCCCTTCGTATGAATGATTATAAACTGTCTCACCTGACATTTAGTAAACAAGATACAATTGATTGTGTACATAAAACGAATCTAGGATCAAGATAGATAAGAATTGATTGATTAAAACCTTGAAAGTCGATAGATCCTAGTAAAACCCTCATGGAAGCATAGGCACCAGGATGAAAGCATTTGAATTCGATCCAAATCCTTGTAAAAGTAAAGACAGCAGGATGAAAGCATCTGAATTCATTCGAGCTCTTATGAAAGCACGTACACCAGAATGAAAGCATTTGAATTCAATCAAGCTCTCATGAAAGCTGTTAGTTGAATTTTATTCACTAATTCAATAATCTTAAATTTAATTTTTGATTAGCTTTTGAGTTAAATAAAAAGAAAATAATATCCTAATAAGGTTAATTGCAGATTTTTTGGAATCAAATTTGATTTGTAATAAAGCACAACACAAATAAGAGTTAAAGGGCTTAAAGAAGAAAATTTCAAGATTTCACAACCAGAGAAGTGGTGCTCTAGCACAAGATGGATGGCATCGCCGCGTAAGTTTTTGCAAAATAGATGAAGAATCAGAGACACTGCGCTTCCGCGTAACTTCAGCCGCATTCTTATGCGAGTTCGTATCTGGAAAAATTCAGAAGTTCTATTTCAGTTAAGATTTGGATCCCATTTCATTAAAAGTATAAATAGGCATATTTTGGGTCTTTTCTAGAGTTAGAGAGACGTCATTAGAGGCCAAGAAAGTAGACTACAATTTTCGAGGCACAAATCAAGATTGAATATCCAAGGAGTCTTCAAAATTTCTAGTTCTTTCTTCCCCCTTTGTACTCAATGTTTCAATTTGAATTTATGTTCTTTCTCTTTACAGTATGAACTAAAATTCTCTTTCTAGGGTTAGGATGTAGCCAAGTTAATACTCTAATTATTTCAATTCAAAATATTGATGTTTATTCAATCCTTGTTAAGTGAATTATTCATGTGCTTAATGCTTGTGACTGTCTGACAAATTATGGCATGAACTGAGATATAAATTAGACTGAGAAGTTGATTTATATTAGTCATTCAATAATTTTTCATAAATTCACTTGAGATAGAGATATAATTGTGTTAACTGTGTGTGGTTTCTTGTGCTTAATGGATAATTATAGGTTATTAGATGAGACAGAGATGTGATTCTCCCTATAATTATACATTGTTATTACTTGAGAAAGAATAACAAATACTTTAAAGAAATTGGTTGTCAACAAGATGATAAAAATTACTTAAATTGGATTGAAATAATAGAGTGGATAACTTATGCGAAACCTGATACTCTATATTTTAATTCATTGGATTCTTCTCAATTTAATTTAAACAATAGTCATTAGTGTCAATTTTTATCTAGTTATTTAGTTAGTTAATTCTTTTAAATTTGCTATTAAAATTGTATTATTCAAATAAAATCAGAGTTAGATTAAGTTTAGTAGTTAATAACTAATCCTTGTGAGAGCGATACTCATTCATCATTATATTATTTGTTATGATTATATACACTTACGGATTTTACATAACAAGTTCTTGGCGCCATTGTTGAGGATCGTTTTTATCAATATTAAACTAAATAACTCAGTTTTAGTTTGAATTTGAATTTTTTGTTTTACTTAAGTTTTGCTTTGTTTTTGATATTGCCAGTTGCATGCGAAAGTTTGCAGACAAAGACCTATTGCCCTTGGATTTGAGATAGAATGGACCTGTCGGAAGAATAGAACAAACAAACATGAAAAGTCCAAACAATTAATAGTGACGGCTGATAATATGAAAGCAAATAGAGAAGAAGCTGTAGCTGCAACCAATACAAGACTTATGGATTACACTCTCCCTACGGTGACGGGAATCCATTAAGTAACAAGGAAGTCGGCTATTCAAGCAAACACCTTTGAGATCAAGCCAGCTACTTTGTAGATGATTCAATCATCTCTATTCTGTGAACTATCTAATGAGGATCCTAATGCTCATATTGCTAATTTTATTGAAATTGTGATACATTCAAGTTTAATGGAGCCTTTGATAATGCTACTAGACTACATGTGTTTCCGTTTTCATTGAGAGATAAAGCTAAGAGTTGGTTAAATTCTTTACATGTAGGTTCTATTACTACTTGGGAGGATTTGGCTTAGAAATTCCTTGTAAAGTTTTTTTCACCTTTAAAGGCAGTCAAATTACAGACAAAGATCTCTTACTTTGCACAAATGATGGAAAATCTCCATACGATGCATGTTAGAGGTTTAAGGAATTGCTTAAAAAGTGTCCTCATCATAGTTTAGCCAAATGGATGCAGGTACAAACATTTTACAATGGTTTTGGGCATTCAACAAGAACTTTGATAGATGTAGCCTCTGGAGGAACTTTTATGAAGAAAACGCAAGATGAGGCATATGATTTAATTGAAGAGATGGCTATGAACAACTCCCAATGGAGTGGTGAAAGAACTACATCAAAAAGGACAACGGAGTTTCACAATTTAGATGAGATTAATTCCTTAAAATCACAAATGGTTGTCTTGTCTAAGCAACTACAAAATCACATTTTGTCAGCCAATGCCATTCATATGCCAATACGTGTGTGTGAACATTGTCAAGGTAACCATCTTACTGATAGGTGTGAGGAAGGGAACCCATTTTTAGGACAAGCTGAGCAAACTCGTTATGTTGATTATAACCGACCTAGGAATAACCTCTATAGTAATACCTATAACCTAGGTTGGAGAAACCATCCAAATTTCTCTTGGGTTAACCAAAACACCGTGGAAACTCCTCAACAACCACCTCAATAAGAAAAGAAACCATCCTTAGAAGAAGCTTTGGTCCAACTATCAACAACTACAACTAGCTTTAAGAAAAGAATTGATTAATTCATGGCTGAAACCCAAAACAACTTTCAAAACCAATCAACCCAAATTAGAAGCTTAGAAACTCAAGTTAGACAGTTATCCAATATGATTGGTGGAAGAATACAAGGTAATTTATCTAGTGTGAATGGGGCTTTCATCCTGACAGAGAGCTAGGACCATGACACTGTATCAAAGCCTTTTTCGAGACTTAAGGGAACACAAACAAGCCATGGGCATGTCTGGAGAAAGGAATCGCCATCGAATTATTCAATTAGGAATGAATGGGGGCAATATGATCCGTTGCTTCGAAACCTAAACTACTCTCATTCCTTCAGAGATAGGTTTGGGAAGTTAGGCACGAGTCTTTCGACCTGCCCAAATGTAAATCCGGCATCCATTTGGGAAATACCAAATAAGAATATCTCGTCTTGTTACTTAGTCCGTTTAAATTATTCATTTTATGTACACATTCTCATTTTTATCTTTATTAAGCATGTTAAGTGATTGTTCAATCGAAACAGTTGTATATTCATACAAAGTAAAAGGGAGGAGAATAGATTACATTTTCGTCATACATGGGAAAACCATTTGTGATTTTGTAGTTGCTTAGACAAATGGTAATTCTACCTATTCTATGCTATTCCCTAGCATTCATCAAAGCAAATAAGTTTTTCTAGCATTATTCTAATCATATGCTCTTAAGCATAATTCTAAACATGTTGTCCTAATCATGGTTCTAAGCATTCGCAAAGAAAGTAAATTCTTAAGCATGATTCTAAAAAAGGAAAGTTCGTGGACTTACCTCGACATACTTATCTATCTTGTAAAACAAATGGGGTTAGAATAATTCATAATAACCCTATATATGTTCTTAAAAATAAAATAAAATCCTAAACATACTTATTCGAAGCAAGAAAAATAAAAGAGAAAATAGAAGGTACGAAAGAATTCTGCTCTCAAGACGTACTAATTTTGGGTTTAGAGCAATAGAATACCTAAAAAATATATTGGACAAGACTTCTTAAATTCTTGAGCGTGTCTTCAAGAGGGAGAAAGAGATAATAGTATTCGATAATCGGTGTGTCTTACAAAATAGAGGGAGTAGAGTTTATATAGGAGAGAGGTGCAAACAAAAAAGGAAAATTTTCAAGCAAATTTTGGGAAATAAACCAACAAGGGTTGGGCGGCCATCTTCAGACAACCGGACGGCCATCTGATGGATGCCTGACCATTGGCTAATAGCCAGACGGCTGTTGGACAATTGAACGGCTATCTTGGATAGCCGGACAGCTGTCTGATGGTCATCCAGCCAATTTCCTTTCGGCCTCTTCCTTTTTATCATCCTTCCATGCAGTCCCTTCAAAACCTTGCTCATTCAATCGCACATAACATTTGGATTTCAACTCTGATTTGTGATTTGTAAATTTATTTGAAACTAGACATCCATAGCTTCACAACGGTATATGACTCCTCACCAAATTTCTTTCAAATTAATTTCTATGATTTTTCAAAGTCATGTGTCAGTTTTTCAGACTCTTCACCAACTTCTTTTCACCCTTCTCTTCTTAACTCTCAAGGGCATTTTGGTCATTTTTTTGCTCCACATTCATCTTTCACTCCATTCTCAAGCCTAAAAAATCTAGTGTTTACACCCATTTCTTACTAAAGTGAACCCAAGAGAGCATTGCAAAGCTATTACCTTGAGGAGTGGTAAGTATGTAGAATAACATATGATATTTGAGAGACTAAAGGAGAAGGTAGAAGAAGAATCAGTTGTCACCCCCATACCACAAGACTATTGATGCAAAAGTTTAACCCACACTATTGCCTATTCAAGAATCAGTGCCTAAAGTTCCTTTTCCTCAAAGGCTACAAAAGAGCAACATTGACAAGCAATTCTCTAAGTTTTTAGAGGTCTTAAAGAAATTACATTAGCAATATCCTTTTTGCGGAAGCCTTAAAGTAAATGTGAAGTTATATCAAGTTCATGAAAGACATACTTTCAAAGAAGAGGAAGCTAAAGGACTATGAGATAGATGCATTAACTGAGGAGTGCAGTGCCATATTGCAAAAGAAGCTACCATCAAAGCTTAAAGATCTAGGGAGTTTCTCTATTCCTTGCTCTATTGCCGAATCTTTCTTTACTAATGCATTATATGATTTGGGTGCAAGCATAAATCTAATGCCTTTATATATTTTTAGAAGGCTTGGTCTAGGTCAGGCACAACCCACTACAGTCTCTTTGTAGTTAGCTTACCGATTCATTAAGCATCCAAGAGGAGTGATTGAAGATGTGCTAGTAAAAGTAGACAAATTTATCTTCCTAACTGATTTCTTTGTGCTTGATGTGGAAGAGGATAAAGAGATACCCATTATCTTGGGTAGATCTTTTTTGGCAACTGGCAGGGCATTAATTGATGTCCAAAAAGGTGAGTTGAGATTATGTGTACAAGAGGAAGAGATTATATTTAATGTTTTTAATGCCATGAAATATCCAGATGACATTGAAAGTTGCTTTCAAATTGATGATGTAAATTCTATGGTATTAAAACATAAAAATTTACCTTTGGATGCATTAGAAGCTATTTTGACATGTTGTAGTTTGCTTGATGAATTTGATGAATGTGAAGTAATTGAATATGTGAATTGGATGGACTTCTTTGGGCAAAACCATCAGAAATATTATAAGCCTTTAGGACAAGGACCTACAAGACCTTTACCCTATATTGAAAAACCACCAATTCTTAAGTTAAAATAGTTACCTCACAATCTTAGATATGCTTACCTTGGGAAGTCATCTACACTTCCAGTTATTATATCATCTAAGTTGACTATGGTAGAAGAAGAAAAGTTGTTAAGAGTGTTGAGCGAACATAAGATCGCTATAGGGTGGTCTATTTCCGACTTGAGGGGAATTAGCTCTTCCATATGCATGCATAGAATTCTCATGGAGGAGAATTGCAAACCATTAATTGATGCACAAAGAAGATTAAACCCTACCATGAAAGAGGTAGTACGAGCTGAGGTTTTAAAGTGGTTAGGTGCAAGGCAAATCTACCCCATATCGGATAGCTCATGGGTTAGTCTAGTACTAGTAGCACCTAAAAAGGGAGGGATAACTATTGTAAAGAATAACGAGTTAATTTTAACTCACACGGTCATTAGATGACGTATTTGTATAGACTATAAAAAGTTGAACAAAACCACTAGGAAAGACCACTTCCCTTTACCCTTTGTTGACCAAATGCTAGATAGGTTGACTGGACATGAGTTATATTGTTTCTTGGTTGGTTATTCCGAACACAATCAAATTACCATAGCACCAAAGATGCATGATAGCCATATTCTCTGATATGACAGAGAAGAGTATTGAAGTTTTCATGGATGATTTTTCTATTTTTGGGAAAACCTTTTATCAATGTGTAGATAACTTAAAGTTAGTTCTCAAGAGGTGTGAAGAAACTAACTTAGTTCTAAATTGGAAAAAATATCACTTTATGGTCAAAGAGGGGATATTTTTTGGTCATAAGATATCATCCATAGGTATTAAGGTTGATAAGGCAAAAAAAGAGACAAATGAGAAATTACCACCACCAACATCTGTAAAAGGGATAAGTAGCTTTTTAGGCTATGCAAGTTTCTATAGGAGGTTCATTAAGGATTTATCCAAGATTTCCAAACTATTTTTAAATTTACTTGTGCAAAATAACTCGTTTGTCTTTGATAAAGATTGTTTGCAGGTTTTTAAAACTCTTAAAGCAAAGTTTGTGACAACCCCTATTGTAGTAGCACCGAATTGGGAGCTACCTTTTGAGCTAATGTGTGATGCAAATGACTATGTAGTAGGTGGCAGTGCTTAGGCAACGACAGAACAAGGTTTTTCATGCTATATATTATGCTAGTCAGACCCACAAAAATGCTTAACTTAATTATGTCACAAGTCACAACTAAAAAAGAGTTGCTTGCTATTGTCTTTGCTTTTGATGAGTTTAGGCCATATTTGATTGGTAATAAGGTTATTGTGTACACTGATCATTCTGCTATTAAATACCTTATGACCAAGAAAGATGTAAAGCCTAGGCTCATTCATTGGGTGTTGTTACTATAAGAGTTTGATTTAGAGATTAGGGACAAGAAAGGCACAGAGAATTTGGTGGCTGATCATCTTTCTAAGTTAGAACTACCAGAAGAACAAGAAGAGCACATTCAGTCCATTGATGATAATTTTCCAGATAAACAACTCTTTATTGTGTTATCTACCAAAACTCTTCCATGGTTTGCAAATTTTGTTAATTTTCTTGCAGCAAAGATCATTCCGCTGGAGCTCTCCTATCAACAGAAAAAACAATTCTTTGCTGATGTCAAGCATTATTATTGGAAAGATCCTATTCTCTATAGACATTGTACAGATCAAGTTATACAGAGATGTGTATTGGAAGAAGAGATAGAAGACATTTTGAAGCACTGCCATGCACTAGAGTGCAGAGGTAGCTTTAAAGGACAACAAATAGCAAGAAAAGTTCTTCAATTAGGTTTCTTTTGTCCCACTTTATTTAAGGATGCTCATAAGTTTGTTGCCAATTGTGATAGATGTCAAAGAACAGGCAATATTTCTAGACGAAATGAAATGCCATTAAAGACTAATGGGTGGCACCGTGGTGCAAGTTTTTGCAAAATAGATCAAGAATCAAAGACATTGCGCTCCTGTGCAACTTTAGCCGCTCTCTAGCGCAAGTTCGTATCTGGAAAAATTCAGAAGTCCTATTTCACTTAGGATTCAGATCCCTTCTCATTAAAAGTATAAATAGGAGTATTTTAGGTCTTTTAGGCATATTTTGGGTCTTTTATAGAGTTAGAGAGACGTCATTAGAGGTGCTTTGGAGGCCAAGAAAGCGGACTACAACTTTTGGAGGTGCAAATCAAGATTGAATCTTCAAGGAATCTTCAAAATTTATAGTTCTTTCTTGTATCTTTGTACTCAATGATTTCAATTCGAATTTATGTTCTTTCTCTTTACATTATAAACTAAATTTCTTTTTCTAGGGTTAGGATGTAGCCAAGTTGATATTCTAATTATTTCAATTCAATATATTGATGTTTATTCAATCCTTGTTAAGTGAATTATTCAGAGAAGCCCATGCCCAAAAGAATTAGGCTACACTTGAAGAAATTCATCCACACCTAAAGAGATGAGTTGCTCATGAAGGAATGCAATAATGGCTGAAAACGAGTAAAAAAAAAAGGCACATATGTAGTGCTATGCACGTGCGAGTGTGCACTACAATCATGTGTGCATGGTACACTTGGCACGCATTTAGCCACACATGTGTGCCTCTCCTTTTTTCCTATGTAGTATGGCTCAATTTCCGTTTTGTGAAAAAAAAAAAAATTCTCTTGATTTTCATGCTTAGCATAAATGTGGCCATTTTAGCATTTTTCAACCCATTTTCTTCATATTTTCTCATACATATAAACCATTTTCTAACCCACTTCTAACCTATTTTCAACCAAAAAAAATTCAATGATACTTTCTTTAGAGTATTTTTTGCGAGATTTTAAAGTGTTTTCCAAACAACACATTACCATTTTGTAGTATTTGGTAAAGCCTGAGGGCGAATCACCATATTTCCCTTCATTTTACTATTTTTATTGCTTTTATCATTATTTAAATTGCATTTGTTTATTTTCTTTTTAATTTTTGGATAGGTATGAACTAGTGGTGGTAGACCTATATTGATTGATAGGGAAGTACCACTCTAGTTCAATTTCCCCTTAGTTTATCACCCTTGTTTTATGACTATTATTGTCCTTTTTTTTTTTACCTTATCGCACTTTATTTTGTGTTCTTTTAAATATTGCCTTTTATTTTCATTCATTTCACTTTCATGCTCTTTTAATTATTGTCTTTTATTTTTAGCGCACTTACCTTTACGTTCTCTTAATTGTTGCCTTTTATTTTTACCAAACTTTACTTTTGTGCCCATTTTAATTATTGTTTTTTTTATTTTCTCGCACTTTACATTATGTTCATTTAATTTTCCACCTTTATTATTTTCAAATTAAGGATGTTGTCCATATCAAAGACAGTTGTCCTATTTTCTTTCATATTGACGATACCATTCAAACCATGAGTGGCTGTCCTTATACACCACCCAATTCATAGGTGATTATTTATCTCTCTTATATCTCAGATATCACCCAAACTATGGGTAATTGTCTCATTTTGCGTGCATCGGATAACATCTAGACTATTGGTGATTATCGTATCCTTTAGTTTACTTAAATAGGAAGGATGCCATTTAACTTGTAAGTGAACGTACTTTGACCATGCAAAGCGACTTCACCTGATCCATGAGCGATAATCGCTTATTTTATGATCCTTGCTTCCTTTTTTGTACTTATTTTTTTCTAACCTTCACTTTCATGCTTATTTTACTTTTCCCCTTTATTCTATGCTTTTGATATGATGTTATGTAAGTTGGACTGAGTAGAACCACATTGATAGTGAGAAACCCATTTTTTAGACGTGGTTGAGACCATAATTGGGTTGGCCATTTTGGTGGTGGAGAACCCATCTCTAAAGATTGGAGTTTTGAAGTGTTGTTGGAGGGTAGGCTCACAATTTGAGAAACCCATTTTTGGAATTATGGAGGTTGAATTGTGATCGTAAAAACAATTGGAGAGCGATGGAGTCACAATGTATGGTGATGGATCTATTTTCCAATAAGAGGCTCGTTAGAACATAAGTGTTAGTTCAATTTCTTCAGCTTTATTTTGTTGCATTTTATTTTTTTCCTCATTTATTTGTGTTGAATGATTGTAATCCTCATCTTGTTTTCCTATGTGTGAACGGTCATGTGCTCTATTTCTCTTCCTTTTTTATGAATGATTATAAACCGTGTCACGTCACTTGAAATAAATAAGACAAAATTGATTGTGTGAATAAAACGAATATAGGATTTAGATACATAAGAATTGACTAATTAAAACCTTGAAAGTTGATATAACTAGTGAAAGCCGAACTTTGTCCAGAATGGATCAAAGATTCGTACCTAACTTACCGAATCTAACTTCGAAGAAGTAATGGGTAGTTAGGTCTGGAAGCAAGAGATCAACTACTGTTATCCAACTTTTTTCCGCGGTTAATTACTTGGGTGACAACTCTATGATCTCTTGGACTTGTCTTCGTGACTTGTCTTGTGGTACCCTCAAGTTCTGAAAGGGCTTGGACAGCGGTACGGGGGTCATAATCACTTAGAGTAGAATGGAAGCCCCACTTATAACACGTATAACTTTATTAGTAGTGTTATGTTATAGATTAATAGAGAAAAGACTATCATACAATGTACCATTCCTAAAAACATCATATTTATAAAATAAACTGAAAGATGTGTTTGAAAAGTTAAAGGAATAATCCAAAGGCAAAAGTTTGGAAGCTGAAATTAAGTTTCTAGACAAACTCGGAATATAAAATGCTTTTTCCGAACCTAAAGCATAGCCTAATATTATTTAGAAACTGTATGTTCTGATAGCCTTCACATGTGAACTTATCTTGTTTGCTGATAAGATGCTTTGTTCACTTCCTACTAGCTTCCTTAGGTTTTGCATACCCCATAAGGTATTCAAAATATGGATTGTGGAACCAGAATCAATCCACCATGTATTATGATTAATATCAAACATATTAGATTCATAACAAACAAATGAGATAGGTTTATTTTTGTTCTCAAGCCATTTCTGAAATTTGGTGCAATCCATCTTTAGTTGTCCCTTTTTTTTTCATTCCACCTTGGGGTGGTATTTTACCTTTCCCCTCCTGTTTGGCTTGGTTCCTATTCTTTCCTTGGTTTTGGTACTTTTCGTATGTTGCAAAAAATTCACTCTCACCCATTTCATTACCAGCCTTCCTTCCTCTTGAGCACACATGGACAGAAGTTCATTGATTGACCATTTGTCCTTATGTGTGTTATAAGACATTTTGAAGGGTCCATATTGTTGTGGTAGAGTGTTCAATATGTAGTGTACAAGGAATGATTCACACCTCTCACATTGGTGAGCCTTAAGGATGAAAACTTCATAATCAGGGTGCTGGCAAGTGCTTTATTTGAAGCTGCAAACCATTCATCTATAGGCTTCAGTAATACCTTGACATCTCACGTTGATCAACAGAACCTCGAATACCAGCAGAAATTTCGGTCTTTATGAGCATCACACTAAGGCGATTACATCGCTCCCATTGTTCATTAAGATTTTTTTCATCTGTAGTGTTGGTCACAGTAATGGTTGGTTCATCTTTCGTAATTGCATAATCAATGTCCATATGTCCCGAGTGAAGGAGAATTCTTTCCTTCTAGACCTTATAGTTGTCACCCTTTAGTTTGGGAATGTTGCATCTAAGATCAAAAATACTTGCAGGTTGCATGGCGGCATATATAAATAAACACATATGTATGCTTACAATAATTTGAAGCTACTAAACAAATTATCATGTTTTACCAATGTAAATCATGTTTCAAAATTATGAATCTAGTAACATAAAACTTGTGTGTGGGCTAAACTTCTAATTCAATTAGATTCTTTTAACTTTATGATACGACTCTCAAATTATGTTCCTTTTTCCTAATTCCTGTGGGTAAATTAAGAAATATAATATGATATTTTACCCTAATTAATCATATAAATATAATAAAAATTCCTATGGGATAAAATTTATTATATCAAATATGATTAATTACAATAAATGTCATTTTCCTATATGTGATCCTAAGCCACTTAGTATGTAATTTTGCATAATAAAGATGTTGTGGCTAAGCTCTAATTAATTAAAATTACATGGATCACTAGACATTTAATCTTATTCTAAAAATTGTTCATATATAAATGCATGTAATAGTAAGCAATAAATATGAATAAAATTAAAAATTTATGCAGTAAAATATTTAATCAAATTATATGCATATAGAAACATTAAACTATACATATAAAAATAAAATAATTTCAACACATAATAATGCCAAAAATCATGAAAATCTTAGTAGCTGGCAAATTTACTCCAATATACATATCTATCCATTACTTGAAAAGTAATCATATATGAAATAGCAATGGCACCAAAATCCGAACACATATAAGAGTTCATAATTCAGTCTTTAAGATTTTGCTAAGCAATCATGGATGATTTTGGATTTTCCTCATCCACCTATTAACAAAAATAGGAAATCAAACACTCAAATTTTAACTAAAAAGATTGGGCAACAATAAGATAACACATGTACATATATGCTCCAAATACAGCCATCGAAAAATGAGCACACATAAAAAGAATACATTTGAATTCAAATACAACAGTTGATAGAATCCAAATTATTATTCATATTTTTCTGACAAGATATCCGATAGTAGGTCGGGGTGTTGGGCTTCACGTATGTATGAGGGTCATCTCTTGAGACTATGTGGGGCCACCTCTCGAAGGTTTATGATGACCATGAAGTGTCACAAACGATGCAATGCAGGACCACGTAGTGCCACGTACAATTGTAAAGTGCCACATGCAGGGCAAGATGTGACAAATGTTATTAAAGCTTAGCCCAACCAGAAGTGTGGAGTGTCATTCTAGGGATGTATGCTCAATCAAGCGAGGACCCTTGATTCCTAAGGGGTATGAATGTAACATCTCACATTACTTAGGAATGAGATGTCAAATGAGCTTTATATACCTCGTGAGTTTCTTAAGCTGTTGAAAGTCTTTTGGGTTGCACAGCCTAAAAGCAAAATGGTGATGGATTGTGTCCAAAACGGGAAATATTAGACTGTTTAATTAAAATAAAGCATTGCAATGGTTCCTATGGATGCTCACGCAATGGGATTTCTGCCAATGCTTTGATACCAAATGTCAAGCACTAAAATGTATAAAACAAATGGCATAAATGATCAAAAGTGGAATAACTAGAGGCTAAAAATACCTTAGGCCATTGATATTGCTAAAGCAATCCAAAACTGAAGATTTCCATTCTGTCGGGTTTGAAAGCTTTGAAAGCTTCTAAACCTTAATCTAATCTCAAATGATGGTGTAAACACTAAAAAGATTGATCGGCTTAGGGACCTCTAAACGTGTTCTTTATATAAGCTCTGTCCACCACAAAGTCTATCCAATTCAATTCCTTGAATTACGGGATTATGTCCAATTTAGGAAATCCCAAATTGATGCAAATTTCTGAAATGGCAGAATTTATGGGCCACCTAACAGCCACCTAAATTTCATGTGTTTATACCAAAATAGCTCACGTGTAAATTAGGAAAAAATCAACACAAACTACCCCGTTTGGCTCCCAAAATCCGATGCATCAACATGATAGAAAACCGGCTCGGTACCATATTCTGGCCAAACTCTCTCTTGCATTCAACCGTCTTTACAAGTTCGTGGAGGCACCATCTGGAGGAGGCATAGTTTTTTGAGAAAACAAAAAAGCAAATCTTCGATTCTGCAGTTGCCGTTAAAATAAACAGTGCAATTTCATCTCCTCCATCATCCATGAAGGCTTCGATCTCTGGCCCTTGCAAAGCTGCTAAGAGATGAAAGACAAGATACGCTGCACCTGCACTTCCCAGACCTTCCTTAACATAAAACTAACACTAGTTAGGGGGACAGGTAAGGTGTTTGGTTTGATCAAAAGTATCATCTTTCCTAAAACTTTGCCAACTTATTTTTCTCCCTGGATTGGGATTAAAAATTATTCTTGTATATTTTTTATTTGATTTATTAGTGGATGAGATTGGAGAGCTTTATTATCATTAATGGATGAGATTGAAGAACTTAAAACCAATTCTAAGTTAATAAATGCGTATCTGGTCTGCTATAAGCATGATTCATTTTATAGTAAGTCTCAGTCTACTGTTGAGGCGACAAACGAAAATCAATATGAATGGTAATCTGCATTATGGATTCATCAGGTTCTAATCGACCAACACTTTTGGATACCATATCCAGAGTAGTCAATACAGAGGATCAGCGGTCAAAATCCTACCACTTTTATCTTAGTTTATAAATCCACAATGTCAATATAATAGTATGAGTAAGACCCTTCTAGATAACTATATATATATGCTCATCAACCTGAGCTGATCTTCTAAGAAATTCTTCTTAGGTCCAAATTTCTCACAATGGGCACTGTTAATTAATTTTATTTGGAGATAGAGTTTGTCATGTCCACCGTACAATTGAGTAATGATTCACTATCATCGGTCAAAAGGACCATGGTACAGTATATATTGCTTATAGCTATATGTGGCTTTATAATCTGCTCAGGTCTAAGAATCAGAGAAGTTAATTAAAATGATTTCATGAAAGCTAATACTTCAACCCTCTGTGCACAAATATAGAATTGGATTTTTAATCCAGAGAAATCAATTCAGGGCCACAAATCTTTGATAAAAACACAAGTGAGAAATTCAAGCGGAAGTGAGGAATTCAATTGCTAATCCAACGTGAAAGCCTTCGTACTAAAACTTATCCAAGAAGAAGTGAGGAATTCAATTGCTAGCTAGTAACAAATATTGTTGTGCTTGTTTTCTTCAGGAGGGATGGAAGATTTTGATCCCTTCATATATATATATATATAGAGAGAGAGAGAGAGAGAGAGAGAGAATCTTTAAGCTTAAGCATAGATTCATATTAAATATTGGGCATTATTAGTAATTAATTAAGCAGAAAAAACATAATATTACTGGACTAAAGTAATAAATTAATTGTTATTTATACATTAAAAAAACTCTAATTTTTTTTTATAAAATTAAAATTTTTCCACTCAAATAATTTATGATAACAAGACCTATTTATTAGTTAAAATATTATTTATATACATATCCCTCCAAAATAATGTAATACTACTTGTACCCCTACAATAGTATATTTATCCCCTGAAAATTAAATTTCTATTTTCTGTTTCCTTCAAATTAAGACTTTTGTTTTTCTTAATCCTCATGCAAATCTGTTATTAATATATACATTTTCTGTTTTGATGTAAAACCATCAAGGGCATTCTCGTAATTAAATTTGTTCCCATACCTTAGCTAACTTCTAGTTCCCTCCAAATTCAACAGTCACTTTCTGCTACTATAACTAACCCCAAGAGCCCAACTCTGCAGTGGAAGATCCATCTTGAATCCTCCATCAATGGCGAAAATATTTCTCGTCCTTCTGCTCTCCCTCTCTCTCAACTCTCTCTCCTCCTCTCTTCCCAGCATCTCCATCTCCAACGCCATTGAAATCCTTTCAAACTCCGGCTTTTCATCAATGGCTCTCACTTTGGAATTTGGCTCCAAAAGCTTAATCCTACAATCTCCATCTCTTACCATCTTCACTCCCTCCGATTCTTTCTTCGCTTCCTCAGGCCAGCCCTCTCTTTCCCTTCTCCAATCCCACTTCTCTCCCCTCTTTTACTCTCCTCACTCCCTCAAATCCCTCCCCTTCAACTTCAAGATCCCCACACTCTCCCCTTCTCACTCCCTTATCGTTACCTCTCCGCCGTCGCATGACCCCATTTCATTGAACGGCGTCAAGATTAATATTCCGGCAATATATGATGACGGTTCGTTAATAGTCTTTGAGATTGACGAGTTCTTTGATCCAACTTTTCGTGTTTCAAGTTCTCACGGGACTCGAAGTAATTCGATTGGTCTTGAATGCATGGCATCGGTGCAAAACGGTTCAATGAGTTTTGATGAGGCCAGTAAGGCTATGAGGGAAAATGGGTACTCTGCTATGGCTTCATTTCTGGAATTGCAGTTGGGAGATTTTAGATACCCAACTTTGTTGTCTGTGTTTGCTCCTCCTGACGAAGTGATGATGCGCCATTTTGGGAATTTCAGTGAGTACCCATCCATCTTTTTCCGGCATGTTGTGCCTTGTAGGATGCCTTGGTGGGTGATGATCAGATTGAACTTTCCAACGGTGGTACCAACATTCTTGGAGGGGTATAATATTACCCTCACAATATGTGAGTACTTGTGCGTCAATGAAGTTCCCCTTGACGTTTCAGAAATATATATAGATGACTGGATTTCTGTTCATGGCCTTCGTGACATTCTACCGGCAATGCCACCGTCACCGGTTCCAGATGGATCATCTCAGATAAGAAGATCGATGGTGCATCTTAGGGTCTTGAAGGTTGTGGTAGCTTTTTTCTTCTCTGTTTCTTTGTATCTTTGACTTGTGGTAGCTAAGTGATATACTGTTAGCATAAATCTTTGTTACCTTGCCAATACTAGGACCTTCACTAGCATGCTTTTGAACAAAACTACTTTTCTATATGGATATTTAGATTCAGGCATTCATTGAGCTGTTACATTCAATTGTATTGACGTGGGATAAAAACAGTTGCCAAGAATTAAACAAATGGTGACTTTTACTTGAGCAATAGTATCTTGAAAAGATAGAGTTGTGAACTTCTGGGAAAGTTTTGTTGTTCAATGAATTTTAGAGACTAATTAACAATGCAGGAGCATTTTAGCATTGTTTTGGAGCATTTTATTCAGTGATTAATATCTCTTGGAAGTGAAACGAAGAGCATTACTTTATTTGTTAAAGTTTCAATTAACCACTCATCTGGCATGTGAGAAATTCTTTTTATGGTCTGCATGCAAAGCAGATAACATTGACACAGTTTTTGATGCTTGCAGATGTGTTTGACCTGTTGTTTTTGGCGGTAGACAAATTTGTTGTTAGGTATCAACAGAACAAAGATCAAGTTTGAAATTTAACCGAAACTGAACTGTGATATGAGCAAGTAATAATTTGCAAAGAGAGCAGCTTGTTATTCTCAGCTGGTGTAGTCTAAAATCATATAATAGTTAGGATCTTTTTGACGTCTGCCAACTAATGGAGTTTTCCTTAATAATTTATCAATTTTCTGAGCTAAAAATAACAGCAGTTTTGCATCTTTCCCGCATCTCGGAGTGCTTGTTTCAGATTAGTGAACATGTGCGCTGTTGGTCAAATACCCATATATATCCAACCTTTCTTGAAAGTATTTGCAAGCATCATCTAGTTCATTCTCGTAACACAAGCTGTTAAGCAGTGTTGCGAACAAATGCAATCCCAGGAATTAAGCACTTCCCTTGCCTTTACCTCATCCCAAACCCTTATTGGCATATCTACTTGGTCGTCATTGCGAAAAATACTTACTACAATCTCATAGTTACTCAAAATTGCCTCACAGCCTGGCTGGCTTGCATATTCCGGAAAACTCAGTAAGCATCTTGTGTTATTCCAGCCTTTATTAAGTGATGGAGAATTATACCATAAGTTGGAGAATGAGGACATTTTCTCATCTCATCAACCATCCAATTAGCATCATGCATCCGCATTGATCAACAGTAAGGCCCCACAACAGCATTGAGTGTAGGTGCCTTGGTGCATTTTCTTAATCATATTCACCTTAATGACTGCAAGCGATAGTTTCTGTTTATATAAAGGAATGAAAGTGATACTGTGTACAAGGGAACATTTAATCAACCCTTTCAAGTAGGGGTGGGCACAAAAAACCAACCCGACAGTACCCGATCGGGTTTGCCCTAATCGAGCCGGGTATGATCGGGTAAAGGGTCAAATAAACCCGAAATCGGTTCTATTTTATGAAAACCCGATAATACCCGATTTGATGTCGGTAATTAGATTCAAACCCGAAAATATCCGACCCGAATACTGTTTATATAAAAAATAACAAATGATGCATGTGACAATTGTTTAGTGGTTGTGTTGAAAGCTTATTATAGAACTTGCTACACCAGATTATCATATATATATATATATATAACACTTTTCCAGTCCCAGTAACCTACCCTAGCCGACAATGCTCATGTCAGTCTCTCAATTCTCATCTTACATTAACTCAGCTCCTCTTGCCTTGTCAATAGTGGCCGTAGCTCTCTCTTTGCTCACCGGTCACGATCATGTTTTCATGGCTGTCATCCATCCCCCCTCACCGTCGCGCACGACTACATCCATTCATCACCCTTACAGGTTACATGGCTCTCTTTCTGCTCACCCTCTTACTCCCAATTCTTGTTGGTTCATGGCTGTTAACGAGACTGCTGTTAAGCTTCTTATCTGGGTTATGTAGCCTCCATTCAATACAGCTTAACTCGGTGCAGCGTCCTTCACTTGCAGATGAGTTACAGTATGTTATTTCACTCTTGATAATCATGTAAACCTCTAAAGTTGAGACTTGAGAGAGATGGGCTACTACTTTTTTACTACAAAAAATCTTAATGCTCTTGATCAGTACTATTTTGACTACTCTTCCAATATCATCCATGTATTATTTCAACTAAAGCTGGAAAAATTTAATTTAGTTCTGAAAACCATTTTATTTATAAGAATGTCATAATCAAAATACTTATTAACTTTTAATTATATTCTGACTTCTTTTACTAATGTTTCATTCTTTTGAATTCTGAATTTTTTTGTTTGTTGAAGGTGGGATTGGATATGATGTGCTTGAGACTAGACTAGAGTTGGTGGAGTGTAGAGTTGGAAACTTGGAACTTGCCATTTTGGAATTGCGGAAGTTGTGTTTGATTAAAGATCATGGATGTTTGGATTTATTTTGTTGGCTTGTTTTCATTTTGCTGGAGATTCATTATAATATTTTGCTTTTATGTGGCTTTTAGTAGTTGTCTAGGTTAGTTTTTTCCTTATGTTTCAAAATTGTTAAACTTTGATTCTTTATACCGGCGAAACAATGGAACCTGTAAATTGTTTTTTTATTTTGATTTTGTTATCCAAAAAAGGCTTAAATGGGCTTAAGTATTTCTAAAAACAAAAAATAAGGTTTTTGATATAATTAAATGGGCTGAAGCCCAAAAAATTAGGGATTGTTAAATACATTCAATAATAGAAAATAAGAGGTTTAGTCCAATCCGATGTACCCGACGGGTTCACCCGACCCGAAAGGTGTCGGTTAGCCTCGGGTATCTCATGAAAAATACCCGATGTCGGATAAGAAAAATGAGACCCGATGAGTGATCGGGTATGATCGGTTATATGAAAACCCGACCTGACCCGAAAGATGCCCACCCCTACTTTCAAGACTCTACAGCTAATGCGTTTACATTTTGCAGTAATCACTTCACATTGTGATCATTTTACTTCGTAATTTGGATTAGTGCTCGACGACTATGATAAAAATGTTTTAAGATGTTTAAGCAGAGATCATCTATGTATATGGACCACTAACTGGATGATGCAGTTGACTTAATATTTACCTCTAATTAAGCAATCAGCAATGGAATCATATGATCATTTGCGACAGATTTGTGACTTATACCGAAATCAAACCATTTTCTAAAATTTCTTTGTCATATTGGGTAAAAAAAGCTTAAAAAGATATCATTAATTGGACGAAATTTAACTTTTTTTTTTCTATGAACTTAAATGGTAAGATAATAAAGGAAAATTGGTCAGCTAAATTTCTAAATTACGAGGGAGGTCAACATTTTTCATAAAACGTCAGGAGGTCAGTAAATTGATTACCTCTTACACGAGGACAAACGGTCATGAATCAAGGTTAGTTAAGGATGGTGGCATTGATTTTCGAAGGCTTGAGGGTTTTGGATGACCGTAAAATTTTAGGGGGTAGATAATGGCCACACAGAGCTAAACTTTGAGTAGATCACAAACCAAAGTAGTAAACCAGTAGGAACTTGGCTTAGGTTTTTGCACAAACACATAGTTCAACTAAACTAACAAATGCTTCTTCGCCAAAACCTCACAACTCTCACACGCCATCTCTCCTCTGCCTCCACCATAACCAAAGTTCCAGTTCTCTACAGGACACAAGAAACCAACAACCCAAATGAGAACCAAAACGACACCGTCACCCTCCAACTCCTATCCTGGGGCAGAGGGGCCTCAGGCCAGCTGGGCGGTGGCATCGAAGAAGTAAGACTCTACCCAGCCCCAATTGCTAATCTTGTTCTTTCTCAACCCTTTTATCTCGCACAAACTCCAGGCCAACTTGTTAACAAAGATAATGAAGTGGGCATGAGCATAAGCATCTCTTGTGGATTGTTTCATTCTGGGTTGGTTGTGGATGGAAAGTTGTGGGTTTGGGGCAAAGGAGAGGGCGGGCGTCTTGGATTTGGCCATGAGAATCCTGCGTTTTTGCCTACTTTGAATCCTTATTTGGATGATCCTGTTCGCTGTATTGCTCTTGGTGGAGTTCATTCTGTTGCTTTAACCTCTCTTGGTCAGATTTTCACTTGGTCAGTGACTAATCAACTCTGTATTCTCGTCATTTGTCAAAATCGTAGTATCTAATAATATAAAACCCTTGATTGGTAAATGTTACCCTAGTGCTCTCCATCTTTAACTTACAACTCTTTTTTCTCCGTAGAATGTTTTGGTTAAAGGACCAAAATATTTCATTCAAGATTTAGAATCTAACCGATCCACTTTAACTGTGTATGCTGTTCTCATGCTTCATTGGGATATGATTAAGAGAAGGAGGGATGAAATTATGCTGTGTAATATGTTTTTATCACTTGGTTTGTTGACATGAACTTCGTTTTTAGTCCGATGACATAACGCTCTATCATTAGAAATGAAGTTTGCAGGGGCTATGGTGGTTTTGGTGCACTTGGACATTCCGTCTATCACAGAGAGTTGTTCCCTAGATTGGTTGAAGGTTCTTGGAATGAGAAAATACGGCATATTGCTACCAGTGGGATGAATACTGCTGCAATAACTGAATCAGGTTGGTGCTTAGTTCTCTCTGACTGACTTTTTTGTTAGGAGAGTTTTCCTATGTTTGTAATATTGGTTTTATATTTAAGACAATTTCTTTTGGTGCCTTTGAAAAAAAAAAAATTCATGTGTTTTAGAATATAAAAATTTGAAGAAGAGATCAATGTTACAAGAAGTGGATTTAGTTGGTCCTCATTTTACGTGTTTAACTTGTCTCATACATGTAACCACAAGATAAAAAAAAAAAAAAAGATTTTGTCATACATCTGAATTTTCTACTTTTCATTGAATCTAGGGGAAATTTACACTTGGGGTCGAGATGAAGGAGATGGAAGATTGGGCCTTGGTCCTGGGAGGGGCCCTAATGAGGGAGGTGGACTTAGTATACCTTCCAAGGTCAAAGCATTACCTTTTCCTGTGGCTGCAGTTTCTTGTGGTGGCTTTTTTACAACAGTACTCACGGAGGAAGGCAAGCTTTGGAATTGGGGAGGTAAGGACATCTATTATTTCATTAAATTTCGTCTCTTTATCGCAGTTGAATTAATTGCATTTATTTGTCCTTGGTAAAATCTGTTGCCAAAATTGTGGATATGTTCATTGACCAATGACTAATTTTGTGAATGTTGGAAGTTTTTGAGTGCAATTCTTTTCTTTATGGTTGAGTGACATTAAATTGACATGATATTTAAACTTCATCATGTGTTCTTCTCAGCGAATTCTAACTATGAGCTTGGAAGAGGTGATAAGGTTGGTGGTTGGACACCCAAACCAATTCCTAGCCTTGAAAATGTCTGTATCATTCAGATAGCAAGTGGTGGCTATCACTCTCTTGCATTAACGGGTAAAAATAACTGCAAAATTTCATGAATGCACAGCTGGCATACTGTTTATTTAATTCATTTATCATGTGTCTTTCCCTTACCTTTTAGGTTTTATATTAATATTGGTATTCATTCTTGATGTAAAATTTCAGATGAAGGTAAAGTTCTTTCATGGGGTTATGGTGGACATGGTCAGTTGGGTCATTCTTCAACCCAAAATCAGAAAATACCTCTAGAGATTGAAGCTTTAGCTCATGAGCGCATAATCTATGTTGCTTGTGGAGGGTCATCTTCAGCAGCCATAAGTGGTAAGATTCAAGTTTTATAATCTCCTAATAGTAAGCCTTTGATCGTAGAAATTGCACTCTGTTTTCTATTTATATCCCCTGTACATCCTGTAATACTACTGTCATCCAAATTGCCTAATATATCTATGTTATTGTCATAACATAGGAATGGGAAGTGAGGAAATTCAGTGTGGATTGTCCTTTAAGAAATATTAAAATAGGTTGAGAGTTATTGTTATTTCATTAGAAATTTTAATTTTTCTTGGTGCATGTATTATATGATCAATTTCTTAATTGCTGATTGAATACACCCTAATTTAGATTTACTTCCATCCCATTAAAATTTCTTTGGGAAGGCATGGCACAAGAATCTGCTTGTAGCTTTTTTTTAGCTTGCAAGATTAGATGTAACTTGTATTCTTTGGTCATATCACTTGCATTCTAAATTTACGGATCCCAGAACATGTCCTAACCAATCTTGCCTTTGAAACAGGATTTGAGATCCACTTTACCTTTTTAATAAAAAAATATCCACTTAACATATTCTAATGCTCCTTTAGGATTCATGTATTTACTTGCAACATTGATTGTATGATAAGGATCTAGGCCAACTACAAAGCTTTCTGTAGACTGTGAAGAGTCATCAAGATATTTCCTCCACTTCAGCGTATCTAAATTGACATGATTTAATTTACAATTTTGAAGTGGTTAGCTAATGGACTTATAAATGATCTACATCACCTATGTTAAGGTAATTTAGCAGCTCCAACACATAAGTGTGACACCGTAGGTTTCCCTTTCCTGTTGCTCTTCATTTGTATTCCAATGGTATTTTAGCTGTTCCCAGTTCTTCCATGTCAAATTTCTTCAATTATTTGAACTTTTGTAAATCTATTGCAACGCACATGGGAGAAGAATTTATCAACCCCTTCCACTGACCATTATCCCTAGCTACATCTATGCAAATATAATATGATCTTGATTTCTCAAGTGAAATGGCATGGCGGGTTATTTTCTCCCCCACTGAAAGTAAGTCAGACTGGTTGATTATTAAGATCCTAATATTCATGTTATGCTATTAAAGAAATCCTGAGTAATTACCTTCAAGTGAAACTGAAGTAAAATAAAAAAACTTACATTAAACAATTTAATGAGACCCTAATGTTCTGATAATATGTTACTTTTTCAGATAAAGGGAAGTTGTACATGTGGGGAAATGCCAAAGATTCTCAATTGGGAGTTCCTGGCTTGCCAGAGGTACAAACATGTCCTGTTGAAGTCAAGTTTCTAATGGAGGAGGATGATGGATTGGGTCCCCACAATGTGATATCTGTTGGAGTTGGGGCATCTCATGCGATATGTTTGGTTTCAAGGTCAGCATGTTAAGGATGATCTTGTAATTGGAAAATTTTCTCAACCTAGAAAGATTTGGCAAACAGCTAACAGAGGTTACAATGGATACGTAGCATTTTGAGGATAGGATAAATTGAGTTACAAAAATGTTAAAAAAAAAGTTTTTAGGAGATGAATTCAGATTACTTAGCGCCAGGGGTTGCTGTCCCTGCCTGTTGTTTGACAATCTGCATTACCTATTTCTTTTTTGCTCATGTCTAGTCTATGATATCAGCAACTAGGCGATTATTATGGATTACATGGCCTTTTACAGAATTAAATTAACTGGAGTGTAAGAGAAATTTCGGCATTATAAGCTGTTGTCACATATGGGAGGTATCTTGATAATCTCATGTGATGCTCTTTGTCCTGTCTATGTTAATTTTTTTTCCCTGAGGAGGAGGTATTTTGATAATGTCATGTCATGCCCTTTGTCCCATCTCATTTTTTGTTTCATCCTCGAAGAAGCTATAAGTGTTGACACGGATTAGAGTTGCAGCAGGCTTCTGTATTGAACCTGTGGTTTGTCACAATCACTTTAATTGTCTGTCTTCTTGGCTACTGAAGCTTCGAGTTTCATATGCTTCAGGTTCTGTAGTCCAATCACAAGACTAGAAGCAATTCTCCACTCTTTCCCTAATACTCTTGTTTCTGTGGAACCTTGTCTTTTGCCATGGCATGAACCCTTATCTTTTGTTGCCTGTGCAGTGTTGCTTGTATATTTTTCGATGATCAGTGAGACTGCAGGTCGAATCCCAATTTGCATCCTTTGGTTTTAATTTACAATCTAGAGCAATCACCCCGCCTTACGGAGATGAAGTTTCATCTCTAATGCCAATTGTAAATTATTTTTCCTGCAGTGGAAAGTCATTATTTTTACCTTATTTTTAAGATCGATAGGTTGATGTAATAATTTTCCATTGACAAAGATTTAATCTACGTCGAAGTCGCTGTAAGTGGATGTCTATTTTGTGTCCCCAACGGCTCAACGACCCACCTACTCCTTAAAAACATAGTTATATTGATATGTCTCCAGAAATGAGATTCTTACGTTATCATTCATTCATCTATTAAATCGACTGGGTACATTACTTTTCTCTTATCAATTATATTTATTTATAGTGCACCATACAACTTACTTTAATATAGGGATGACAAAAAAAAATCCGTTGGGTTCAGGTCCCGTCGTGACCCGTGTTTTAGGGGCGAGTCTTGACCCATCATTTTTTAGTTTAGGGGCGGGTCTGGATTCTTAAGTGTGCTGCTCCGTTCGGGGCGGATCTGGATCGTGGTCTAGTCCAGCCGCTTAGACCCTTTGCCCTGTCTTGGCCCGAAAAATGTAGAGATGTCTTTCAAAGTTTTAAACTTTTGTAACTATTATATAATTTTTAAGGTTATATTTGTTAAACTTCTCATATATGTGAATTCTTATACTTTTACAAATAATACAAAAACTTTAACAAAAGTTACATTTAAACTAATAATTATGAACTTTTTAGTATATTGACATTAATTTAGTCATGTTATAATGGCAACATAAAATATTTTATTTTATAGAAATTAAAGTTGTATAATATATACTATCTTGATATAGATTATTGGTATTAATTATAATATTAACAAGATTATTTTTAAAATATATACCTCTAATATAATCAATATATTATTTTCTAAATCTATAAATAATCGTTTACAACTCTTCAATGCTCTCGTGTAAAATAAGGTAATAATTAATTCTCTTTACTTTTATAATCCATGAGTAATACACTACAGATGTATACAATTTAAGAGTTATAATAATCAGCTTCACAATCAAAAGTCACAACCACCAACAATGATGAAGAGAGCTGAACTAGTGTTCATCCCTTCACCAGGAATAGGCCATCTTATTCCAAACATTTGAGTGTGTAAAGCGACTTTGGATCGACGTGGTCGTTTTTCAATTACTGTTCTTGTCATGAAGCCGCCTGCTGGCTCTGTTACACGCGCTGAAATACTTGCAGCCACTGATACTTGAATAAGGTTCATCAATCTTCCTCACGCTGATCCTCCTTCACTTGAGTTTCCTAAATCTCCATAAAAGTTTATTACTAATTGTATCGACTCTCATAAACCTTATGTTAAGGATGCAATTGTTAAGTATGTACTGTCCAAGTGAAACTCGAGTAACTCAGTTCCATTTGCTGGGTTGGTTCTTGATTGTTTTTGCACATCCATGATGCAAGTAGCAAAAGAAATTGGCCTTGTTTTTTGTTGTTGGCTTCAGATGCGGCTTTTCTTCGTTGCATGCTACACCTTCCTGCACGACATGACCAGGTTGGCACTGAATTTGAAGAATCAATCATGCCTGGTCATGTGAACCCAGTGCCTAGCACTGTTTTGCCCTCAGTTTTCTTTAACTAGTATGGTGGATGCACTACATTTCTGAACCATGCAAGATGATTCAGGGAGATGCAAGGTATTATTGTAAACACATATACGGAGCTGGAAATTCATGCCACTAACTCTGTTGAATGATGATGATATGCCACTGGTTTACATGGTTGGACCGCTTATTGATCTCAAGGGTCAGAGTCAATCAAGATCGAAGGGGTCACAAAGAGATGAGATCGTGAAATGGCCGGATGCTCAACCTCCTTGTTCAGTTGTTTCGTTGTGCTTTGGAAGCAAGAGGTGTTATGGTGAAGAGCAAGCAAAAGAAATTGCAGTTGGGCTGAAGCAGAGCGGGCAAAGGTTCTTCTGGTCTTTACGCAAGCCACCACCAAAGGAAACTATCGCAGTGCCTAGCGATTACACCAGTGATGATCTGCAGGAGGTTTTGCCAAATGGGTTCTTGGAGAGAACTAAGAACATTGGAATAGTATCTGGATGGGTACCACAACAGGAGGTCTTGGCCATAATTCTGTTGGAGGATTTGTATTACATCGTGGGTGGAATTCCATCTCGGAGAGCTTTTGGTGTGGTGTTCCAATTGTGACTTGGCCTATGTATGCTGAGCAACAGATTAATGCTCTTGAAATGGTGAAAGAACCGGGATTGGCAGTGGAGTTGAAATTGGACTTCAGGAAAACAAGTAGAGAGGTTGTGTTAGAAGACGTGATTGCAAGAGCAATAGGATGTGTAATGGAAAGTGACAATAACGGGAGAAAGAAAGTCAAGGAAGAGAGTGAAAAGAGCTGAGTGGCTGCAATGAGTATTAATGGATCTTCTTTTGCTGCATATGGACGCTTGATTGAAGATATATTGAGAAACATGCCCTGAACTAAGATATGCTACAAAATGCGAGAGGTCAGGTGCCTTCATAATCTCATACAACAGTGGCCTGCGCATGTATTATCCCTATAATATCGTAACAACCGAAATTTTGACTTATTAATAAACTTGATTTTAAAAGAAAAATGGTATTATTCAAGTTTTTTTTTCTTTTTCGCTGTCTATTCAATAAAAAAATTAATTGTTCCAAAAAATAAAAATTTAAAAAAGAGATTGATGTTACGAGAAATGGATTTAGTTGGTCCTTATGTTATGTGTCTAACTTGTCTCATTCTTGTAACCACAAGAGAAAAGAAAGATTTTGTCCTATATCTGAATTTCCCTACTCGACTGAAGATGGGGTATTTATTTTAGTCAAGATTGGGTCTCTTTATTCAGGAGTTTTGCCCATGACTTTAGAGTTGTTCACGTTTGGATATGCTTGCTTTAACCAAGATCTTCAGAGACGATTTCGTACCACAATTCGGTAGAAGCAGGGACGGAGCCAATTAAGGCCCAGGAGGGGCAACTACCCTTGCTGGGCCTTTTAAAATACCTAAATTGTATATATAATTTTTACCAAATAACTATATTGTCCCTTCTGTTTATAAAAAGACTTAAGCCTTAAAAGGTAAAAATAAATACAATTGGCTTGATTTCAATTATATTATAATCTAAGTCAAAAAAATATTATTAGAAAAATGCTTAACAAAACCATTAAACTGTTTCTAATATAGTTTATGAAAATCATATTATTTGCAAGATTATTAGATTTTTTTTGTGTGAATCTACCTTAATATCAACTGTATTATAATCTAAGCCCAAAAAATATTAGTAGAAAAAGACTTAACAAAATCATTAAACTACTTTTAAAGTTTATGAAAACCATATTATTTGTAGGATTATTAGATTTTTTTTTTGTGAATGCTAGCTGTTAGGAATTTATTGAAAATAAATCAAATATTTATCAACGTTTAATAAGTCTAAATTAAAATTGATAATAAAATTAGCAAAATCATATTCTTTTTGTAATAAAAAATTCTATTTATCATGTTATATATTATTTTATATAAATTTTTGTCTATGTATTACACAATGAAATTGCCCCCCCTTAATGGGATTTCTGGCTCCGTCCCTGGGTAGAAGAACTTTAGGACACCCTTGGGGAAAGGCATCGGGCACCGTAACCAATCGAGTAGCCTTAGAAGCATGTGAACATGCTTATAACAAACGATGCAATCTTGCTAGCGAAGGTAACGAAATTATCAATGAGGCTAGCAAATGGAATCTTGAGTTGAGTGCTGCTTGTGAAGTAGGGAAGGAGATCAAAGTCGAATTTAGGAATTAACGGTTGGTTTATTAGTTAAATTGCGACAAACTCGGCCCAATCGTTTACTAAAAGGATTAAGCCGAACCAACAATTCTATTGTATATATTTTTTATAGCTACGTATTTATCTAGATAGACAAGATCTTAAATACAAAATAGAAAACTAAACACAACTCTTTCTATTGTTTTGTTGGATTCACCATGAATCCGATGGGCCCTAGGATTGGTGTATTGAATTTCAGGCATAGACAAAACTAGATAATCTATCTAAAATGGGCAAATTTCATTGACATTCAAAACTTTTTTAACATAAATAATAAATATTATGATTGTCATTTGTTTAATATAATTACAAATTGTTGTCAACATGATTTTATATTAACTTTCAGTGTATCATATTATATCAAATTTATCATATTATTTGGGAATCCATATGTACATAAGACTAAATTATTATTTGATCATTGATCTTTTTTTATTTTGTAAATAAAATTTCTATAAAATGTATTGCTAAAAACACTTTCTTAAAGCTTCGAATTGATATACATCAACATATTTAATAATACAAAATCCAATCAAAAAAAAAAAAGAGAAAGGAACACTTTTATCTACCAAGGGACACCAAATTCAAATATTAATATAATAAGATGGAATACAAATAAAATGACTTATATCTACACAAAACTACCAAATTCAAATATTAATAGTAGATTAGATGGATACAAACAAAGTGACTTATATATACAAAGAGACACCACATTCAAATATTAGATGGACTACAAGTGATTAAAAACTAAAAGAAAACAATATTAGCTTTTAAAAATTTGATTGATTAAAAAAAAGAGAGAAAGAGAGAGAGAAAGAAAAGTATAACTGGTTTATTTTGATTTTAGGCATATTTGAAAATTTTCAAATATGATAGTATCTTGGATATACATATAAATTTCTTTAAAAAAATAAATGAGGGCCAAGTTCAAACAATAATAAAAAAAATTAAAATTTTGAAGAAAAATAATAAATATTAGAATACTGATATTTATTTATAATTTTATTGTTGTGAAGAAAAGTGGCACACACTCACAAGCGGTGTATCAAGAAATTAATCTAGGAGATTAAGCACACACCCAAACAAAGTAAAAATAAAGAAAACACAAGAACATAAGGATTTATACTGGTTCACATCACAATACGTGATCCAAAGTCTAGTTGCTGGCGATGATCAATCTACTATGGTGAAAAACAATAGATACAAGAGTGTGTACAAGGACAACTAGCAGAAATTCAATTCCTTTCTCTCCAAGAAACTCCCAATCTCTCTAAACCCTAACTCTCTTTCTTTTCTGTCGTTTGCTGCTCTTTCAGAATTATTTTACATTGAAAAACACGTCTCTTATTTATAGTTCAAGGCTTATAGGACAATATCTTGCATGAAAAGTAATCATGATTATACCAGGAAACAAACTCGTGCTCCTATGCCACTAAATCAATGCTCCTGCATGAACTCTCTACCAAGATGCATCCGTAAACCTATAATCAGCGCTCCTATACAAGACCATTTGCGCTCCTGCGTAACCCTCCTCGCACCATGGTGCGAAGTCACTGTCTTTGCATGTCTAAAACTACATCTGATGCTCATTTGGCACTCCAGCGTTACTCTGGCTCTACGCCTGCGTAACTTTTCTGCCTGTACTACACAAGTTGGGCCACAGACTTCACAAATCTCCACCTTGGATCAAGCTTGTGTTTTCAAACTATAACCACCATAGTAAATTCCAGCCATGTCCATCTTCAAGCTAATACGGTCCATATATTACTCATATCAAATTCAAACAAGTGTTGAACTTGATACTAGTAACGAGCTTAGTAATCATAGCTGTCGGATTCCTTTCAGTATGAATTTTGACTACTGATACTTTCCCTTCAGCAATGACATCTCTGATGAAATGCAGCTTAATGTCTATGTGTTTGGTTCTTTCATAATACATTTGATTGTTGGTCAAATGTATTGCACTTATCACAAAATACTTTTACCTTGTCTTGTCTCACACCAAACTCACCAACAAATCCTTGCAACCACAATGCTTCTTTTACGGCCTCCGCAACAACAATATATTCTGCTCAGTTATCGAAAGAGCCACAACTGATTGCAAGTTTGCTTTCCAACTGACGATGCAACCAAACAAGCTGAACACATAACCGGTTAACGACCTTCTTTTATCAAGATCACTTACAAAATCTGCATCCACATAACCCATCAGCTTCTCATCCATGTCTTTGCTTTTCTCATACATTAACCCGTAGCTTAAAGTACCCTTGAGATACTTGAATATCCACTTGATAGCTTCCCACTTGAATATCTACCCAGATTTGCCATGAAATGACTCCAAACTAGCTGCATACACTAAGTCAGGTCTTGTACAAACCATAGAGTACATCAAACTCTTAACAGCACTTGCATAAAGAATTTTGGTCATCTCCTCTTTCTCTACATTTTTAGTAGGAGATTGTGTCGACTAAAGTTTAAAATGAGCTATCAAAGAAGTCTGCACTTTCTTTGCACCTGCCATATTGAACTTCTCAAGCATTTTGAGAATGTAATTACCTTGGGACAGAAATAACAAGCCTCTATCTCTATCTTACTGACATTCATCCCTAAGTTCTTCTTAGCACAACCCAAATCTTTCATCTCAAATTCCGTGCTCAGTTGTTTTTTCAGTTTTCGAATTTCTTTCATGTTTGTTGATGCAATCAACATGTCATCAACATACGACAATAAGAAAATCCCAACTTCATTTTTCAACCACTGAACATATACACAACTATCATATTTGCTCTTGGTATACCTATGTTTGATCATGAACTCATCAAACTTCAAATACCATTGCCTTGGTGACTGCTTGAGGCCGTACAAGGATTTCTTCAACAAACACACCTTGTCTTCACTTCCTACTTTCACAAAACCCTCCAGTTGTGCCATCATAATCCTTTCCTCCAAATTACCCTGAAGGAATACGATTTTGACATCCATTTGTTCTAACTCCATATTAAATTGAGTTACTAGAGCAAGTAGTATTCTAATAGACATGTGTTTCATGACAGAAGAGAAAACTTCATTGAAATCAATGCCCTACTTTTCTCTGAATCCTTTTGCCACCAACCTAGCCTTCTACCAAGGCTTTCCTTCCCCACGAGCATCTTCCTTCCGTTTAAATACCTATTTACATCCTACTAACTTCTATCTAATAGTGTTATCAACCAAGATCCAGGTATGATTCTTATTCAAAGAATCCATTTCCTCCCTCATTGCCTGCTGCCAATGACTCCTATCTATACAAGCCATCGTTTCCTTATAGCTTCTAGGCTCATTACCAATAATCTCCTTTGAAATTGACAATGAAAAAGCTATAACATCAGTGTATTTCACCTACGTCCTTACTAGTTGATAGTTCCTCAAGTCGTTAGACTCATCAAGGACTTCTTCCATTTCATCATGTTCTACTATTTCACCTACCTCTTCCTTTTGAGAATCTTCAGCCTTATGTGTTGACCCAGGTATGGAAACCCAAGAGGGGGGTGAATTGGGTTTTTATTTATCAAAACGAATTTGTAAAACTTTTCTTGAAAGATCAAAATTAGTTTACTTTTTCTTTGAGAATGAAGGTGAAGAAGATGAAATTAGAAGTTATCAAATATATAATCAAGAGAATAATAATAATGAACAATCACAAGTGCAAGTAAATGTAAAGAGTATAGGGATAGAGAGAGTGCAAACTCGATGTACGTGGTTCGGCAAACCTTGCCTACGTCCACGGGCTCCTAGCTCCACGAGCTAAGCTTTCCACTAAGTTGTAGAAATCTTTACAAATTGCTTGATGAACAACCTCACCAAGACTTTTTCCTTCAACCCTTGATAACACCACACCAAGAGTTCTTCTTGATGAACAACCTCACCAAGGCAACTTCCTTCAACTCTTGATAACACCACACCAAGAGTTCTTCTTGATGAACAACCTCACCAAGGCAACTTTCTTCAACCCTTGATAACACCACACCAAGAGTTCTTCTTGATGAACAACCTCACCAAGGCAACTTCTTCAACTCTTGATAACACACAACAAGAGTTCTCTCAAGGATAACTATTATCCTTTACAAGAATATCTCACTCTCACCACAATACAAGAACAAAGATAATTTTTACAACAAAAGTATAACTCTCTTCAAAGAGTAGATAAAGAATATAAAAGCTCTCTAGACTTGATATTTCTCTTGTTTTTTGCTTGATAGATACTTCTCTTGCTCTTGCTAAATGCGTGGGAGAAGGGCTCCTTTTATAGGCAAATGAGATGAACTTAATCAAGTGAAGACACCAACTCCAAATTTTCTGCCCACCATAAAAATCGTAATCTTGTCTGTCATTTTTGTCAATGTTTTGTTTGAAATTTGAAAATCTGCAAAACATAAAAGATCTGCAAAATTGAATAGGCTTTCCAACTCATCAAGAACCAAGTCATTTGGATATCTGTAGCTCAAGATATGGCCAAAACATCATTCAATGCTCATGTGACTTGATTTTTCTTTCTTGTGTCAGTCCACCGAGTTACATGTGTATTATGTCGGCCTTCCATTTGAAATTTGAATTTATTCAAAGAATATGAAATGTTCTCCATTGAACATCTTTCCAATGCCATAATAATCAAGTCATTTGGATATCTCTAACTCAAGATATAGATAAAACATCATTCGGTGCTCATATGAGTTGATTTTTCTTCTCTGTGTCAGTCCACCGAATTGCATGTCAATTATGTTGGCCTTTCATTTGAAATTTGAATTTCTTCAAAACATATGAAATGTGCCTCATTAAGTCCTCTTTCCAATTCCTCAAGAATCAAGTCATTTTGATATTTCTAGATCAAGATATGTCCAAAAGAGTATTCGGTGCTCATGTCAGCTGCTTCCATTTGTCTTTCAATTTGCATGATGATTTGGACAACCTTGCACTTGAAATTTGAATTTCTTTAAAACATATGAAATGTTATAAATTGCGTAAGCTTTCCAAAGGCTCAAAAATCACATCATTGGGACATTTGTAGAGAAATATATGACCAATTGATTGAACATTGCTCATGTGTCACATTCCTTGAGTCAATCCTTGAGTCAATCCTTGTTCTTAAACTTTGGTGCCTTTAACATGTAGTCTTCTCCTTAGCTTCAACACTTCATTTTAATAAGCCTCTTCTTGATTTTAAAATTATTTCAATGATCTTACTCTTGCACATAAATAAACATGGTAGTAAATCTCAATTAATCAATGTGTATTGTTATCATCAAAATTATCATGTAGCCTTAGGGCTAACAATCTCCCCCTTTTTGATGATGACAAACCATTGATTGCTTTAAAATATAATCTAAAATCAAGAATGAAAATAAAATCAACAATAAACAAAAAGAATGGCACTTGTTATGAATATAAGCAATCCAACTATTTCTCCCCCTTTTGTTATCATCAAAAAGATGTAATCAAATTAACTACTCCCCCTAAATATATTCTCCCCCTTAACATATGCTATCATATTAAAGCAAATTTAAGACATATCCAACATGCCTAATTCTCTTCTAATTATGCTAAATCTATCTTGACTAAGGGGTTTAGTAAATATATCGGCTAATTGTTTATCGGTGGGAACAAATTCTAACGAAATATTACCTTTTTGTACATGATCTCTAATAAAATGATGTCTAATCTCTATATGCTTAGTCCTAGAGTGTTGTATTGGATTTTTTGAAATGTTGATGGCACTTGTATTGTCACATTTGATGGGAATATGATCAAATACCACACCATAATCTTTTAAAATTTGTTTCATCCAAAGAGATTGTGCACAACAACTTCCTACTGTAATATACTCGGCTTTCCGCGGTTGATAAGGCAACAGAATTTTGTTTTCTACTAAACCATGAGACTAATGCATGTCCTAGAAAATGGCAAGAGCCACTAGTGCTCCTTCTATCAAGAAGACTTCCGACAAATTCTGCATCGGAATAACTAATTAGATCAAAATTATCACACTTAGGATACCAAAGACCTAGATTTATGGTTCCAAGAAGATATCTAAATATTCTATTGACAGCCTTAAGGTGAGATTCCTTTGGACAAGATTGAAATCTAGCACACATACACACACTAAACATAATATCAGGTCTACTAGCAGTTAAATACAAAAGAGAGCCAATCATACCTCGATATTTGGTTACCTCAACATCTTTTCCTTGCTCATCTTTGTCAAGCTTGGTTAATGTACCCATAGGTGTGTTATATGTCCTTGAATTATCCATGCCAAACTTCTTGAGAAGATCTCTTGTGTATTTAGCTTGATTATTGAAGATCCCATCTATTGATTGCTTGATTTGAAGTCCAAGGAAGAAATTTAATTCTCCCATTTAGCTCATTTCAAATTCTTGTTGCATGCACTTGAAAAATTCCTCACACATAGAGACATTAGTAGCACCAAATATAATAAATCATCATTTTTTGTTTTAACAAAAAGAGTAGTATCAACTTTTTTCATTTCGAAACCATTATCAATGAGAAATTTGCTCAATCTATCATACCATGCTCTTGGAGCTTGTTTCAAGCCATAAAGTGCCTTTTTGAGTTTGAAAACATGGTTTGGAAAATCATGATTTTGAAAAACAAGAGGTTGCTCTACATATACTTCCTCCATAATGTAACCATTTAAAAATGCACTTTTGATATCCATTTGATATAATGTAAAATTTTTATAACATGCAAATGCACACAACATTCTAATTGATCCTAATCTAGCAACCGGTGCCAAGGTTTCCTCATAATCAATAGCTTCTTCTTGATTGTATCCTTGAGCAACAAGTCTAGTTTTGTTTCTAATAATGGTGCCATTTTCATCTACTTTATTTCTAAAAATCCATTTAGTGCCTATAATAGAATGATTTTTAGGTCTAGGGACTAATTCCCAAATTTGATTTCTCTCAAATTGATTCAATTCTTCTTGCATAGCCAAAATCCAACTTTCGTCATTTTCGGCTTCTTTAAAAGATTTTGGTTCAAATTGAGAGACAAAAGCAAAATGATTACAAAAGTTCTTAAAAGAAGATCTAGTTTTCATACCTTGTGATGGTTCACCAATAATGAGATCTTTAGGGTGAGCTTTTGCATACCTCCATTCCTTTGGTAATTCTTGGGAAGAATCATTTACTTCCTCAAGCTTTTCTTGTTGAAGTTGTAATTCATCTTGGCTCTTTTCATCAAGCCTTGATTCCTTGATTTGCCTTTCTACCTCAACAATATCATCATCTAAATTCTTTGAAGAAATAACATTAGTTTCATCAAATTCAACATGCATAGATTCTTCAATAGTAAGAGTCTTTTTGTTAAAAACTCTATATGCTTTACTATGGTTGGAGTAACCAACAAAAATTCCAACATCGGCTTTTGCATCAAATTTTCCAAGGTTATCTTTAGTGTTTAAAATAAAACATTTACATCCAAAAACTTTAAAAAATCCAATGTTGGGTTTTCTTCCTTTCCAAAGTTCATAAGGAGTTTTCTTCATTAAAGCTCTAATATAGACTCTATTGATTATAAAGCATGAGGTATTAACGGCTTCGGCCCAAAAATATTTTGGCAAATTATTTTCAAGTAACATGGTCCTAGCCATTTCTTGGATAGTCCTATTTTTCCTCTCAACAACACCATTTTGTTGTGGAGTTCTAGGTGAGGAAAAATTATACTCAAAACCATTTTCATCACAAAGATTTTCAAATGCAATATTGTCTACTTCACCACCATGATCACTCCAAATGGACACAATAGAATACCCTTTTTGATTTTGGACTCTTTTTGTAAATTTTGAAAAAGCTTGTATGGCCTCATTTTTAGTTTTCAAGAATAATACCCAAGTGAATCTTGAATAATCATCCACAATAACAAAAAAATAATACTTTCCACCAAGGCTTTGAGTTCTTGATGGTCCAAATAAATCCAAATGAAGTAATTGTAGAGTTTTATTTGTTGAAATAAATTTCTTTTGTTTAAAAGAAGTTCTCACTTGTTTTCCAAATTGATAAGCATCACAAATATTATCCTTTTCAAATTTTATTTTTGGAAGACCATCAACTAAATCATTTTTAGAAATTTTGAAATTGTGTCCATGCTAGCATGACCTAACCTTCTATGCCATAACCAAGTATCATGATTAACAATGAAACAATTTTCTACATGATCATTAACATCAATATCAATTGTATAAATATTACCACATCTATTACCAACAAATAATGTCTTATTGTTACTAACATCCTTAATCACACACTATTAGGCTCAAAAGTAACAAAATATCCCTTATCACACAATTGACTAATGCTAATCATTCCCCCCCCCCCCCCCCCCCCCCCCCCCCCCCCCCCCCTTCCCCCCCCCCCCCCCCCCCCCCCCCCCCCCCCCCCCCCCCCCCCCCCCCCCCCCCCCCCCCCCCCCACCCCCCCCCCCCCCCCCCCCCCCCCCCCCCCCCCCCCCCCCCCCCACAATCATGTTTTAAACCATGAACAAGTAAAACATCTTTAATAATAGGTGAAGAAGGGTTACCAATATCATCATGTCCGATTATCCTTCCTTTGGCATTATCACCGAAGGTCACATATCCTCCATTCTTCATGATTAATCTTGAGAACTTGGAGGCATCTTCGGTCATATGCCTTGAGCATCCACTATCTAAGTACCACTTGTATTTGTCACTTTGTCTCTACAATCAACATTCAAGGAGTAACTTTTTGGTACCCAAAAGTTCTTGGGTCCTTGGGGTTAGTTATGGTACTTTTTGGAACCCATATTTGTTTCAAATTAGGATTTCTCTTAATATAGCAAGAATGCACTTTGTGTCCTTTTCTTCCACAATAAGTACATGAATGATTAGGATTATTCCTAGAAGATGCATTAGCAAAATAATTTTTAAAATACTTTTGATTTTTATGAGTTTTATATTCTAAACCTCTTTTATCAAAAACACACCTTTGGTTTTGTAATATAGAATTCAAATTTTTTGTGCTTTTTGTAAAACTATCAACAATATTTCTTAAGTCATTATTTTTCTTTTTCAAACTAGCATTTTGCTTCTCCAATTTATCAAAATCCTTTTGTTTTAAAATGTCATTTTCAGTTTTTAATAAATGTATTTGACTTTCTAAACTTTCAAAATCTTTTTGCTTTAAAATTTCATTTTCATTTTCTAAAGCTTCATTTATTTCTACCACCTCTTCTAATTGAGATGACATGATTTTTGACTTCTTTTTGAAAGCATTAATTTTTGAATTTTGCTTATCAACTTGCACATGTAAATTTGGAATGCTTCAAGTAATTAATCATATGAAAGTTTAGGATCATAGTTTCGAATACTTACCTCATCTTCACTTAAAGCCATAAAGCACATATTTGCCACTTCGCAATCTTCTTCTTCGGTAGAGCTAGCTTCACTATCATCCCAATTTGTGGCTTTCATTGCTTTGGATTTCTTGTTTTGACTTTTGAAGTAAGGACAATCCCTCTTTACATGTCCCGGTTTCTTGCACTCATAGCAAATGACTTGATCATTTTTCTTATCTTGCTTTGAGCTTTGCCCTTTGTACTCCCTTCTAGAGTTCTTCTTGAATCCTTGGTTTCTTCTAATCATCCTTTTTAGCTTTCTTGTGATGAATGCAAGATCTTCATCATCTCCTTCATCGTTGGACTCATCATCTTCTTTTGTTGAAGTTTTGAAAGCGATATTTTTCTTTTTCTTGAAATCTTCTTCGTTCTCCTTCAAGGTGATTTCATGAGTCATGAGAGAACCCATAAGTTCTTCTAATGGTAGTTTGGTGAGGTCCTTTGTTTCTTGAATTGCCGTCACCTTTGGCTCCCAAGATTTTGGTAGACACCTAAGAATCTTTCTCACCATTTCAACATTAGAATAAGATTTACCAAGAGATTTCAAACTATTCATAATATCCGTAAATCTAGTAAACATTTCAGAAATTGATTCATCCGATTTCATCTTAAAAAGCTCATAACTATGAACTAGCATACTAATTTTAGATTCTTTAACTTGACTAGTTCCTTCATGAGTTACTTCAAGTGTGTGCCATATTTCTTGTGCCGTATAACAAGTAGATATTCTATTAAACTCATTTCTATGTAGAGCACAATACAACACGTTCATAGCTTTAGCATTCAAACTCAATTTCTTTTTATCATCTTCACTAAACTCTTTAGGTTCTTTAAGCATGCATTTCCCATTTTCAATTTTGGTAGGAACAAAAGGTCCTTCCAAAACAATAGACCACAAATCATACTCAAAAGATTTCAAGAAAATACTCATTCTAGTTTTCCAATAAGAGTAATCACTTCCATTAAAAAATGGAGGTCTAGAGATAGAAAGTCCCTCAACATATGAAGTTGAATTAAAAGTTGCCATAGCTCAAAATCGATTAAGATTTAAAAAATTGAGCAACCTTGCTCTGATACCACTTGTTGACCCAGGTATGACAACCCAAAAGGGGGGGTGAATTGGGTTTTATTTATCAAAACGAATTTATAAAACTTTTCTTGAAAGATAAAAATTATTTCACTTTTTCTTTTGAGAATAGAAGTGAAGAAGATGAAAATAGAAGTTATCTAAGATGCAATCAAGAGAATAGCAATAATAAATAATCTCAAGTACAAGTAAATGTAAAGAGTATAGGGATAGAAGAGAGAGTGCAACTCATTTTTACGTGGTCGGAAAACCTGCCTACGTCCACTGCTCCTAGCTCCTCCACAAGCTAGGCTTTCCACTAGTTTGTAGAATAGCTTTACAACTTGCTTGATGGAACACCGTCACCAAGAACTTTTTTTTTCTTTCTTCAACTCTTGATAACTCCACACCAAGAGTTCTTCTTGATGAACAACCTCACCAAGGAAAGAGTTCTCTCAAGAATAACTTTTATCCTTTGTAAGAAGATCTCTCTCTCACCACAATACAAGAACAAAGAAAATTTTTTACAACAAAAGTACAACTCTCTTCAAAGAGTAGATAAGAATATAAAAGCTCTCTAGACTTGATATTTCTCTTTTTTTTTTTTTTTTGCTTGATAGATGCTTCTCTTCTTCTTGCTGAATGCATGGGAAAAGGGCTCCTTTTATAGGCAAATGGGATGAATTTAATCAAATGAAGACACCAACTCCAAATTTTTCTTTCTGCCCACCATAAAAACTGTAATCTTGTCTTCCATTTTTGTCAATGTTCCGTTTGAAATTTGAAACTTTGCAAAACATAAAAGATTTTCACATTTGAATAAGCTTCCAACGCATTAAGAATCAAGTCATTTGGATATCTGTAGCTCAAGATATGGCCAAAACACCATTCGGTGCTCATGTGACTTGATTTTTCCCTGTCTTTGTCCAGTTCCACCAAATTGAATGATATTCTGTCAGCCTTCGTTGAAATTGAATTTCTTCAAAACATGAAAGATCTCATATCTGATCTCTCTTTCCAAAAATTAGATCAAGCATTTGGATATCTCTATCTTAAGATATTCCAAAACACCATTCCGGGGCTCATTTGAGTTGATTTTTCTTCTTTGTGTCAGTCCCCCATTTGCCTGTCAATTATGTCGGCTTTCGTTTGAAATTTGAATTTTTTCAAAACATCTGAAAATGTCCTCATCCGCAGAATGAGTCATTTTATTTTTTCTAGCTCAAGATATGTCCAAAGGAGTATTCGGTGCTCATGTCAGCTGCTTCCATTTGTCTTCCAACTTGCATGATTATTTGGACAACCTTGCACTTGAAATTTGAATTTTATTAAAACATATGAAATGTTATAAATTGAGTAAGCTTTCCAAAGGCCCAAGAATCATGTCATTTGGATGTTTGTAGAGATATATATGACCAATTGATTGAACATTGCTCATGTGTCACATTCCTTGAGTCAATCCTTGTTCCTAAGCTTTGGTGCCTTTAACATGTAGTCTTCTCCTTAGCTTCAACACTTCATTTTAATAAGCCTCTTCTTGATTTTAAAATTATTTTAATGATCTTACTCTTGCACATAAATACACATGTTAGTAAATCTCAATTAATCAATGTGTATTGTTATCATCAAAATTATCATGTAGTCTTAGGGCTAACATAAATAAACCTAAATATGCTTAATTCAAAGCAAGAAAAATAAAGAACAAAAGAGGAGGGAGAAGAGAATACTACTCTAAAGATGTACCATTTTCGGGTTTAGAGCAATAGAATGCCTAAAAAATATTGAAGTAGAAAAGATTCCTTGAACTCTCAAGTGTGTCTTCAATAGGGAGTATAAATGATTTTGGTGTGTCTTAAGAAGTGCACCAAAAGTGTGCTTATATAGGCTTTCTTTGGAGTGAAATTTGATAAAAAAACCAAGTGGGATTCGATGAACAGTGCTAGTAAATAGTACCGGGTGACTAAGGCCTCCAATGAATAGTGCTCTTTGAGTCAATTATGTTCAATCAACTAGAACTTTTTGTATAGAACTTCGATTTACAATTCGTAAATTTCTACAAAAACTAGACATGTGGAGTTTCGCAACAGTATATTATTCATTGTCTGTTTCCTTTTGGATTAATTTCTATGATTTTTTAAATTCAGTTTTCTAAGTTTTTAGGTCTTTCACTTTGGCACACCTTTCTTTCAGTTCAAGGTCAATTCGACCATTCCACATTGCTCAACACACGTCCGTGTTTCATCATTGAACTAAAAAATCAAGTGTCTACAAGTATACTTTCTTATAAGACCCACTTATAACATTAAGCTTGTTATATATATAGTGTCAAGACTTTCTTTCTACTATGCATAGCCTTGACCATCACATTGTCAATGTAGCTATCACCATGACATGATCTATATAGCTAAAACCATCTCATGGTTTTTTAAAAATCCAGTTACAATTTGCGTGTAGTATAATCTTCCTTTAAAGCATATGATCATTTAAGCATAGAAGTAATTGGATTTATTTTTTGTAAAAATATACATACACCTTTGTCAATGATTATACAATCTTTTGAATATAACTACATGATGCGTGGGATGCAAAAATACAGACGCAGTTACCCAAAATAATCTACAATATATTTTATAGTGCCTTAATCAAATAATTATCACTTTTCTTTAAGAAAATGTGATAACTCAATTTGACTAAATTAGAACTCTTTCTAATAATTATT